>CM037475.1:21078630-21425272 GCA_021014325.1 Plazaster borealis | reverse complement strand
AAGTTTTCTCCAGTTATTTCACGTTTTTTAGCCAATTCAGTCGTCAAAACCGCTGAAAAGTGATAAAGGTGAGTTGAATATTAGTTATAGCACCCCTAGAATATTTCCTATGGTGAATTTGAGATTGAATAAATGGTCAAAATTAAGCAAACCTAGGGTTCCACCGTTGAGCGTGGCGGCCAATTTAAAAACCATGTGTTGTAAAATTGTGCCCAGAATGTTCGTGCATTCATTCATACTTAGCATACAGAAAAGCGATTCTAAAGTTGGTAATGTGGTCACCTTTATAATTTTGAGATTGTATTTAACAACTAGTAGTGTGTGTGTGTGTGGGGGGGGGGGTGCAGAGGGTGGGGTCTGCGTGACCATTTTCATAATTGTATGGAGCAAAGTTTGAATAGGACCTGAAAAAATATAGGGACATGGTGATAATTATGTGTTGACAAGAATTAATTCATTTTTTTACATGGGTCGGGAAGGGAAGGGGATGCTAAATTTCAGTTACCTTTAGGGGGCCTAATAAGAAAATGAAAGAACAGGCAGACTAAAGTAAGTTAGCTTTATTCCATGGGTTCCCACAGTCAATTATAATGAAAATATGTTAACCCATATAGGCCTATAGCAATACAAAGAACCACTCCAACAGCTGTATTCCACGTACTGCATCTCTTTGGAACTCCTAAGTGCCTGGTGCATGTTTCCCTCCATCCTACAATCTAGACTGTTTTAAGAGGAATATCAATTCCTACCTTCAGCTCCCCTGAGCTATTTTCATCTTAAATATTTTCTTCTTGTAGCCCCTCACCAAGAGTGGCTTTTAGCCTTGTTGGGGGCAAAGTTGCATAACAAAATAATATATTAAATACAAGAGAATTGTTATTCATTTACAAGGCATGCAAGGAGTCATAACTTGATGTTCCAAGAACAAAGACATGGAATCTTGCACAACACACAGTACTTGATGATACATCTCTCATGTTGCATGTAGTCTTCCAGTTCCAGTTTACATTTCAGTAAAAACAAATAAAAATATTGTTTGAATACCACAACATGCAATTTTGTTTGTCTTGAATTTTATTGGTCGAGAACCAATAAAAGATGCATGTACATGGCTCAGGGGAACATGAGTAGTGTAAAATTTCTGTGTTTTTTGGGACATTAAGTAGTTCTGGCCCACCCCACTCCCCCCCCCCAAAAAAAAATCATTGCTACAATCCTTGACACAGCATTACTCATTCAACTTTAATTAGCGGTGGGTCACTTTTGTTTTGCGGTGACTTTGTCAGAGGTGAATTTGCAAGGGGACCTGGCTTGCTGGGATTGGACCTTGTTGTGGGCAACTTTGCTCAGGTGTGAGATGGTTGGCTTTCAATTTTTGGTGGTTGATCTGGCTGATTTGTAGGTTCTGAAACAGGGATAGAAAAGGGGAGGGGGTTGTGGAATATTTGGTAATTGTTTACAAGACAAAAAGTTAAATGTTAAATTTTAGCAAGAATAATAAGTACCCCAAACAAAGCAATAACACACACCCCCACTGCAGAAAAAATAAGTAAATAAATATTTAAATAAAAAAAATACATTTGTATGCCAATGAGTAAGCATGATATTTTCATGTGCCATTATGAGGATTGGGAAATTACTGCAGACACAGGACATACTTTGAAAGAACATTGGATTTATTACTGTAGTATTAATTAAAAAACAAGATTGTATCAACCATTATATCCACTCGACATCTTCAGTTTGACTTTGTCCATCTAAAAAGTGACAAGAAAATATGACTTTCTTGACAGTTCCAGACAGAATCAAATTCTACATCAGATGATCCTTGTCCAAATTTAACAAAATGTTTTGTTTAAATCAATCATGTACTGAATTCTATAATTTTATTCCATTCAGGCTTGTGTTGGCATTTCCCAAGATATCATCCCATGCACCAAGTAGATTTCTACTACCAACAACTCAGCATGTCCATCTTACATACTCTAAGGTAAGTTTATCTCAATATAAAGTAAGGTGCCATCTTCCCGATATATTTTATCTTTGGATTTTGAAATCATGAAAGTAAGATGTCGACATCCAGAGATAAATTATCTCCTGGTGATATCATCCTGAAAGTGTTGAGAACCCAAGATAAAGTTATCTTGGGAAGAAAACATCCTACTTTCAGGATGTCATCATCCTGAGATAAACTGTATCAAGATTTTGTCATCTTACGTTTATGAATTCATTGTTCTGCAGTAAACTATGTCAGGATCTCAACAAGTTGGATGGCACTTCCAGAGCTGTTTGGGTATGCAAGGTTACAGTTGTGGATTTATTTGTCATTGTGCTAAGATGATCCAATACATAACACTGTTATTATTGTTGAATGAACCACCTCAGTAATCACTCTGTTATGAAGCATCACATTGAGTTGGGTTTGTATTCTATACCTTGCTGGGTTATCTTTTCAGCAGGAGTATACAGTTTGAATTGTTTGTGTTTTTAACCCTTTCGAACAGCATAAATAAACAATATAAATCAAGCCTGAGAACAAAATGAGAATTGAGATATTCTTTGGTGCAATTTTTGGCCTTTCTGTTTTTTAAATCTGTTAGTGGTTTTTTTTGGCCCACTTTTGTTTTCTTTTTGGACAAAAAATAAGGGATGGGCTGCATGCACCCTCCACCCACAATTGTTTCCACAACGTCAAACACATTTTACAGCACAGTTTATTTTAATTTACATTCATAGTGTTTGTCAGAGGGGTGTCTGAGTGTCTTTTGGACACCCTGTTTTTAATTTGGACAACCTGTTTTATCTGTCATTTACATTTAAATTTATTGTAAGTGAACAATATAAACACCCAGTTTTTAAATTTCCAGAAAATTTGGACACCCTTCTACCAAATCCTGTTTACACTTACGGTATAGAATTACATATCAGAAACAAGGTGTGCATGTTATTATAATACAAGCTGATCACTTTGTTCTTATTTCTGCTCGCTTAGTTTTAATGAATCGGTCTGTTTCACTTGACAAAATCTGTGGGGATATGATCCTTTGGGCCAAATCCCCTTCCTCCTCCTCCGCTCCGAAAAGTGGAGAGGTTAGATCCCCCAGCCCCTCCCCCTCAGCATTCCCATAGTCAAAACATAATCAAACAGAATGACAATGCACCAATGGTGTATCTTAACATGCACAATTATTCCAGGGTCCTTCTGTGGGCCTTAGATGCTTCAGTGGGCTTGGACACCATGTTTCAAGATACATGACTTTCACCTGTTATGAGTATCCGCCCCTTTACCATACCTCAGATTGGCCTTGGCAATAAGCTCTCAAATTGATAAGCATAGGTATTTTCACACTTGCAACTACCAACCCTTATCCCCTGAAGATAAAAGTGAATGGAGTGACCTTGATTAGAAGATGTTAAATAATGCCCCAAGCAACCAATCATGTTCTGCAGTAAATGTCCAGATAATGCCCCTTTTTTGAGATGGAAATATGAGTACATAAGAAACTTGGTAAGTCTGCTGGAGTAAGCGAATAAAATGGAATTCTCTTTTTGTAACTTTTGCTCAAAATAGAGGGAAAATTGGCCAGGAATTGCCTCAGATTGCACCACAGCATCTAGAATCAAAAATGTTATCGCACATCGCATTTACGAGGAGATAAATTTTGTGATAAATCCTGTTTGCGGCCTCCTCCCCCATCTCAAAATTCTGGATCTGCTCTTGTCATTAAAAATGCAATGAATTGAACTTTTTGACCAATGAACAAATCCTGTGTGGAATAAACAGACCCATTAATTGCTGCCATCCAAATTATGCTCTGAAAGAGTATCAAATAAAATGACATCTTACACCACTAAATTGAAGACAGGTTAGCAACCTTTTTCTCCACTTTCAAAACAGGGGCTTGTTGTCTCTGTTTCCAATTCTCATATAACTGCCAGAGTTACTGGAGATGCAAAAATGTTGTTTACAGAGTAGTTTCAATTTGTGTTTATTATCAAAACAGTTGGGACAAAAACACAAACAAAAGCACCTTACAGGTAGGGTCATACTTTGGTAATGACCCTGAATTTTTTATTTTTTAAAAATTCTGTCTGAAAGCTTACTCGTTATAAAGACGGTAATGGTAGTAAGCATCCTGTGAAATTAATTCGTCTTAAATGCCCCGGTTGATTAGAAATCAATAAAAAAAAACATTTGAATCTGCGAAGCAATTCATGCATGAATCGTTTCTCAGATTTCTGTGGGTTGGTGTCAGTTCGCAATGGCTGCGGCCAGAGATGCCGTTGGTACCCGCTGTCATCTCGCTAACAGTGTTGTAGTCGTCGAGACTGGTCTTGGTCTAGAGACCAAATCGTTGTGGTCTCGGTCTCGAGCACGCATGGTCTCAGACTTCCTGGTCTTGGTCTTAGTCTCAGACCTCACTGTCTTGTTCTCGGACCTAACTGTCTTGTTCTCGGACCTCACTGTCTTGTTCTCAGACCTCATTTTAGCTCGAGACCAGCTCGAGACCAATAAAAAACATGCAATTTGATTACAAGCAAAACGTCTTGTACCTGCGTTGTTTCATTCACAAAAAATCCTACACCGCAACTAACTCACTCCGTGTAGTGAACATGTGAGCGCAATCTATGCGCAAAATTAGAATAAAGCAAACACAGTTTGGCGCGTCTTCAAAGGCTGCGCTCAACAAAACACTGTACTGCATCCACCAACGATAACAACCCAAAATGGGAAATAAGATTGATCCAACCGCAGTGCGCTGCACAAACAGGCATGTGCTTACAATGCATGCATACACACTGGGGCCCCTGTGACCATCTGTAACCAAAAGGTTTGATTAATTTAAATGATTTTGTTTTCTCTGTTTACAGTGAGAAAAGATGTACATAAAGAACAACTTATGAGGCACTGAGTTGTGTGAGACAAGTGGCCAGGGAGATCTGCAAATAACCCACCTCGACATGGGAAGTGAAGAACATCAAAAAACGTCTTATTTAAAGGTAAGCACCATGTAATATAGTTTCTCCTTGAGGGGGGGGGGGGTCACTGTAGTCCAGTCTTATGAGACATGTATGAGGTTGGGGGTTGGATGGGCAATAGATCAATTTTCTAATCAGCTCCTGGTCTTAATTAAACAAACAGTTGTTTTAGTCAGCATTTTCCAAGATATCATCCCATGCAGCAAGTAGGTTGCTAGTACCAACAACTCAGCAAGTCCATCTTACATACTCTAGGCTTACTTTATCTCAAGTTAAAGGGAAGGTTACAAGTGTAGATTTCTTTTACTGTGTGCTAAGATGGTATTTTATCCCCTAACCCTGTAATTATCGTTTATCGCTATGAAGCATCAATTTACTTTGGGTTGGGTTTGTTTTATCAGCCATAACTAATCCACACAGACACTGTAGAAGAAAAGGCCAATATATCTGCAATATGATTCAATGAATGAAAGAGATTGATGACAGCATACATGCTAACCATTATTCATTGTTTTCTCAGAAACATGAATACCAACTTAATTGGAAAATGCACTTGTTGCTTAGGCTTGTTGATCATTTAGAATTTCCAGACATTTTACTGAAAGGACAAGATGGCTGAAATAAAAACAAATTTGACCACTTAAGTATTGTTGAACTCTTTATTTATTAAATATTTGTTTGTGTTTTTACAAAGAATGGTGTGCCAGACGCCGTGAGATAAACCATCTAGCAAGTAGAGTTCCAAGGCCTACCTCAAAAGTCATCTCCAAAAGGTAAATACATGATGGGTAAAACAAGTTTTCAAGAAAAGATTCTGCATAAGATATTTCTGATTTGTTTACTTATAAACTGGTGGGCTTAATTTCTTTGAATTGAGATCAACCACATAATTACTGAATGGTTTTGTTGGCAAAACTGCTACTGCTTAATATTGCTGACAAGGTACAGCATAGACAATGTTGGCAAACAAAATATTGCATTTTTTGAAGGCATAAATGAATCATGACCAAGATAAATTGATGGAAAATGGTTTTATGTTTACTCTCTTTGATTCAAAACAAGATGGAAATATTATAAAACTCCCTTCAAATCATTAGGGGAATGGCAAACCAACAGCTTCAGGTATATGCTTCATTCTCTGAATCAAAAAGTTATAGCATTGTTAAATGTTGGTAAAACTTGGATTTGGAATTTCATTTCCTGTCCAAAAATTTAATTCACAGTTTATGTTAAACTTTTAATGCCCAATTTAAAAAAAAAGTAAAGGGACACCACTGTTATCCTCTGTTATCCCCAATTGAGACTCATTTTGGTTACATTTATTTGTAAATGAAAGACAGATTGGTATACCATGAAAAGCTTTGTTGCCTCTGTCTGTAATTCTCAATCAACTGAGTTGCTGGTGATGCCAAAATATTGATTGTATAGTTTAGTTTTTAATTAATTATCATTACAGTTGGGTCAAATACAACAAATCAATTCCCACATCAGTAGCTCTCGGTCGAAAGTGAACACAATCAGTTGTTTTTAAAATCAAACACATACTAATTGTTTTTCATTTTATTCCATTCAGGCTTGTGTTGGCATTTTCCAAGATATCATCCCATATACACCAAGTAGATTGCTAGTACCAACAACTCAGCATGTCCATCTTACATACTCTAAGGTAAGTTTATCTCAATATGGTATAGAGAAGGTTACCAGCTTGGATTTCTTTGTCATTGTGCTAAGACAATAACAGTACTTAACACTGTTATTATTGTTGAAGTAACCACATCAATAAGTACTCTATAATAAAACATCTGCTGTTGGAACTAGAATTTAACTTTTGTCAAAATTGTCAGGACTCAAATGTATGTTAAATATTTGATGTCCAACTAAAAAAGGTGCCAGACTGTTACCCTCAGTTCAGCCTCATTTTGGTTTCATTTATTTATATGTAAGAAAAGAAAGATAGGTGAACCATGAATAGCTTTGCTAAATAGTACATTGAGCCTAACAAACCAAAAACACTGGTGTTTGTTGTCTCGGTTTGTAATTCTTAAAAACTACTGGCAATGAAAAAATGTTGTTTACAAAGTAGGTTTTTATTTTTGTTTATTATCATTACAGTTGGGACAAAAAAAGTAGCTTAACCACTTTGGGTCGATATTCTGAAAATATTTGCCATGCTCACCCCTGGTATTATCGTTCTGAACTTTTTGGAGCTACTTGAGAAATCGTTTTACTTTCAAAGTAGTTTGCCACTATGAAATCCTGACTTGACGAAGGAAAGACAACAAAGGTTCTCACATGTAATTACCTCCGTAATTTGATGTTGGCTGGTGAGAAAATATGAGTAGGCACTCACCGTGATTCAGAGAACCTTGGCCGTGAGCCATGGCCAAAAATCTGCCATGGTAATATGCTGGAATTTGGAATTCTCAGACTTACCTCTCAATGAGCCGAATAAAAGGACGAACAATGGTAGCAGCCTTTCCAGTCTTGTATGCCACATTTTAATAACAACAGGACAAATGCCTTGAATTAGGGGTTACTTGGGTGAAACGAAGTGTGGCACAGAAGGTGCATGCCTATGCACGCTACACAATGGAATGTCCGAGTGGATATCCGTCGGAAGTCCGGTTGTAATAAACTGACCGCCGTCCAGAAAAATTTGGGAGATATACATGTCATCCGCCGAACTAAGAACTAATAACCAAAAACCTTACTATTCATTCAAAGTTATGGAATTTCTGTGGTAACCCTTAGATTTTTGTCCTCCAAAGTAGAACTATTGTCTGAAAATTTCTTTCAAACATTTGTTGCATCTGCAAATGAATAATAAATCAAGAGGTTTTATAAATCAAACTTGTTGACTTTTTCTGTGTGCAGTGAGGAGAGATGTACATCAAGAACAACCAATGACGATCCACTGAGATGTGTGAGAAGACAACTGGCCAGGGAGATCCTCACTTATAGGAAATGAAGGACAACGACAAGTTTTGTTTAAAGGTAGTTACTCCTTGAAGGGATCACTGTAGTCCAGTCTTATGAGACATGTATGAGGTTGAGGGTTGATGGATTTAAGGGGGAGGGGACTTCAGCTTTGCAACTGTTTTGTAGAAGTTATATTTTTGGAAACATGGTTAGTCGTGGCCGAGCGGATAAGAATACCAAACTCAAGCTCTGGTGTTTCTGATCAGCAGAGTGTGGGTTTGAGTCCCGGTCGTGACACTTGTGTCCTTAAGCAAGACACTTAACCACATGCTTCGGATGGGACATTAAGCCGTAGGTCCCAAGTGTTGTGTAATGCACGTAAAAGAACCCAGTGCACTTATAAGAGAAGGTGTTCGCCCCAGTGTTCCTGGTTTGATTGGCTGTATATTGCGCCACAGCACCTTGTAAACCATTACATGGTGCTATGCAAAGGAATACGTCTCATACTTCAACATGTAACTCCACTTACCTTGTAGGAAAAATACTGAGCGCTTTGAGACACCCATCGGGAGTACAAAGCGCTATATAAGAACTGCGTATTATTATTATTATTATTAGTTTACTTCTTTTTAGTCTGCTTGTTAGAGGCAGGGGGGTCACCATTGAATCATCAACGCCAACTGATCATTTGAGTCTTGGTCCAAGACATTCCTATCTATATGCTTTCATGTGGCATTTGAGGTTCAGAAAATGACTATCAACACTGGGCAGACTTTTTGGATTATATTTATGTTACTGTGGTTAGGATTGATCAACTATTCACAGACACACTGCCCTCTAAAACAGTTGGAGCTTGTCCATTTAAAAAGCAAAAATATATTATTATTTTGCTTTTCAGTTGTCTGGGCAGTAAATTAATGTTTACATCAGATGCTCCTGGTGCAAATTGATCACAGTCATTTGTTTAAATCAAACATGTACTAAATTCTATAATTTTATTCCATTCAGGCTCATTGCTAGTACCAACAACTCAGCATGTCCATCTTACATACTCTAAGGTAAGTTTATCTCAATATGTTATAGGGAAGGTTACCAGCTTAGATTAGTCTTTGACATTTTGGTGTGACGATATTGTACCACATCACATCATATCATTGAAATAACCACATCAAGAAGCACTCTGTTAAAACGCATCAATTACTTTGGTAATTTGGTTATTTCTCATAACTAGAACAAACAATCATTGTATAAGAAAATAATAGCTGACCATAAATCCGCAATACTGTACAATGAATGAAAAGAGATTGACGACAGCATACACAGTACTCATTGTTTCTCAAAAAACATGAACATCAACTTAATGGACAGTTCCACTTGTTTCTTCTATGTGATGTTTCTTGAAAAGTTCAGATGATTAGATTGTTTGAATTTTTCTTTTTACAAACTTCTAAATTATCAAACAATTTTAAAATTGATTTTTAGGCTTGTCATGATCATTCGGGATTACCAAACGTTTTTCGAAAGGACAAGATGGATTAAGAACAAAACCTTCCACCTTTACTTTTCTTGTTGAAGTCTTTATTTATGATATTTTTTGTCTGTCTTTTCACAAGGTATTAGTGTGCCACCTACAATGAGATAGAGTTCCAAGGCCCACCTCAAAAGTTATTTTCAAAAGGTAAATACAAGATGGTTACAAAAAATGACATACACCTCAGTAGATCCTTGTCATTTGATTGGAGGATTGTAGGCATGCAGCATGCAGCATGCAGTAAAGTGCAGCAAAATGACTGAAATACTGGTGGGCTTACTCTCTGTAAATTGAGATCAACTACATTACTATGATGCAATGTGAGGGTGCAGGTTATCCTACCCCATCTCGGGACTTAGTCGCCGCCCTCCACTCCTCCTTACCCAACAGGGGTCCTTATCTTCCCTGTGTCTCTAAGACCCAAACTGCTAAAGTTGCTTGTGCTTGTATCCAGACAAGGAACAGCATTTCTGAAGGCATATTCTAAATGAATCAAGACCACGATAACTTGATGGAAAATTGTATTCTTTTTCTTAAAAAAAAAAGGGGAATTGAATTAAAAACACAACTTTTGTTAAACAAGATCACTTTGCACAATTCCAATGGTAAGCCAAATCATTGTTGACGCTGTTCAAACTTTCAACAGTTCAAGAAGAAGAATATTCCTTAGCGGAAGAAATTGTTATTTTCCCAACCAACACTTTTAAAGCTAAACCTTCCTCATTTGGAAGTTTGCTTTTTAAATTTAAAGGAGCCAGAATGTTACCCTCAGTTCAGTCACAGTTTGGTGTGGGACCAACAACAAATCAAGTTCTACATCAGAAGCTCTTGGTCCAAATTGAATACAATCAGTTGTTTAAATCAAACATGTTCTAAATTCTATCATTTTATTACATTCAGGCTCGTGTCTGCATTTTCCAATATTAACATCCCATTATGCACCAAGTAGATTGCTAGAACCAACAACTCAGCATGTCCATCTTACATACTCTACAAGGTAAGTTTATCTCATTTGTTATAGGGGAGGATTTCTTTGACATTTTGCTGAGATGATTATTGTACCATATCACACCATAAATATCATTGAAATAACCACAATAAGCACTCTGTTCTAAAGTATCAATTACTTTGGTTTGGGTTTGTTTTATTATCGACAAACTAAAAAACAAATCACTGTAGAAAAAAGTGATAGCTGACAATACATGCAAAGAGATAGAAGACCATGTACATGCTAATCACCAACTTAACAAACAATTGTTGTGCTTAATGCTTTGCTTCTTAAAAATCAAAGAAACATTAGATGGTTTGATCATTTAATGCTAAATACAAACTTATGAGAAAAAGCTGCCAATATTGGACAACAGCCTACATGCTATCATGTGGTGTTTTCTCAAAAACATGAACACCAACTTAAAGTACAATTCAACTTGTTGCTTCTATGTAATCAGTTAATTTGATGGTTTAAAGAAGGTTGTTGATTCAAATCCTGCTGTAGTAAATTTTTCAATGTTCAACCCCAAATTATTTAAAATTTACCCAGTCAGTTTCCCTTGTGGTTTATTACTTGATAATTGAAATAAAAAAGCTGCATCCCCTAAGGTGATCCCCTGGCTGCCGCTTCCCAGGTTTTATCGTAAACTTGGGTGTGATCTCTGGCTACACGGCAGTTAACGGTTGTATGGCTTCTGACTGGCACCCCTGAAAAAGATATTGACAAAATAAGGAGACTGCCGGCACGTTAATTCGAAGGATGTTGGTTCAAATCCCACTCTAATCAATTTAAACTTCTAATCAATCAAAAAAACAAATGTTATATTCGAGCTTGATCATTCAAGATTTCCAGACAATTTTTACAAATGGACATGAAACCTAAAATAAACAAAAATTGACCTACAATTAAATATTGTTGAACTTTTGATCTATAAATTGTCTGTTTGTCTTTTTACAAGGTATGGTGTGTCAGCAACAGTAAGATAAACCATCTACCAAGTAGAGTTCCAAGGCCTACCTCAAAAGTCATCTCCAAAAGGTAAATATAGGGTTAACTTAAAAATGTTTAAAGGTAGGGTCATAGATTGGATTTTGTCAACCTAATGCTGATTTATAGGCAAAATTATAAAGAAAGTGAAGTAAAAGTCACTTGTGAAAGTTTCAGCTGAATACAGTATCTACTTGCTGTGAAAACAGCAAAAACTGTCACGGTATTGCCACAAGAACATCCAATCCATCCAGTGAATCTTTTCTCAGACTCAAATGTTTTTCGTTGGAAATTATTCAAACCATATTACTTCGAAGGGAATCCTTTCTCAAAATAGTTTATACTACAGCTGCAGTGCTTTTCACCAAAAGATGTTATGGTCATTAATCTTTGTAGGTTTTACCAATCTATGACCCGACCTTTAAGACAATGTTCTGCAGATTTAATAGTGTCAGAACATTTGTGAATCTCTCGGGCTGTGCACTTAAGAATCAAGTAATGTGCAGCAAAATTTAAACTCAAATGAATCAAGAACAAGATAATTTGATAGGAAGCTGGTTTTAATTTGACTCTCTTTGTATCAAAATAACATTTATGAACAGGACCCTCTTCAAATAAAAGACGTTCATTGAATATGTACTACAATTTATGTTAAGTAACTTAAATATTTGATGCCTCATTAAAAAAAAAGCCAGTACAGCCTCATTTTGGTTATATTTATTCATAAAAACAAAGATGGTTGTACCATTGAGCCTTTCCTTATAAACACAGAGGTTTGTTGTCTCTGTAATTCTCTATCAACTAAGTTGTTTGTGATGTTGACAGTTTTCATCTTTGTTTATTATCATTGCAGTTGCGCCGAGTGCAGACAAACTCTGATACAGTGGCCTCCTACTCACCGAGACTGACTTACCAACAAGCAGATGATTATAAACATGGATAATATTGATGATTCTACCGAGCTCCTGGACGAGATGAAGCAACCTGTTGCAGTCTCCGAACTATCAAACTTTTATTTAAAATAAACTGTTCACAACTGATTTTGGCTGAACAAGCTCTTGGAAGAAATGATAATGTGTAATTAAAGTAAAGCCTTTCTTTTAATAGCAGTATTCTAACAAACCGAGTCGTCAATGAACACTGAAAACCACTGAAGTATTGTAGTCTCACATTGTAATCTTCACAGAAATTTTATAGTTGTGTGCTAGAATTTGGTTCAAAGACTTGAAAACTAGAGGAAACTTCATAAACTACAGGAGGACAGCAGTTAAACATACTACTTCAGATCAAAGCCCAACATTAAATTGTTAAATTCATTTATTTTGACAAGCAAATCTTTGGAGCACGGAGGTCTGATCAATCATATTTCCTTAAAAGTATTGTTTACAAATTTGTTTTTAGTAATCGTTTAACAAGTTTTATTTGTAAGAGAATAAATGCTGATACTATATAAGGGCAAATCAACTAAACCAAATGGCGTACATTAAAGTTGTGAATAAAGTGTTTATTTTAAGAATTCCCCTTTGGTTGATTTGCTCTAACCCCTGACTGATGTCTCGTTATTTGAGTTGTCTTTTGTACTTGGCTGCAATGTTTACCCACAATGCAACATAAATTGGGTGTGTATTTGTTTTTTGCTGAAGTTTCCATGCGCAAAATACCTTGCTAAAAACGCGTAATACAAACCCAATTGCACTGTTGGAAAACATAGCGGCCCGAGGGTTCATCGTATCCCGGTGGAACCCACTCCCACCCTGTAGGAACTGACCCCACAGTTTCTACAGGGTGTGGGTGGGTTCCACCGGGATAAGATGAACCCTCAATTTTTTAAATCAAGTGGGGGGGGGGGGTACGTCTAAATATGACACAAATTACAGAGAAGGGTAGATTTTCTTTTTTTTTATTAAAAAAAATGACCAAAAAAAAAGCAGAGTTGTGCAAACCCCTGTGCCTGTCGGTGGCTCCCCAGAACTTGTAGTGACTTGAAGGCCGAAGTGCAATGGTCGATATGTTCTCTGTTCAGTGAAGTTCAATTAGATGCGCTACTAGTGGTTTATTTCAACAGTGTAGTGTCTTACAAAACCTAACGAGCTAGACGCATCTTTGCACAGTGTTTTAGAAGTAGTCTGGAGCAGAAGGTAGTTGTTGCCTGCTTAAATGAGTGATGCCCCCAAGAGTGCTTAGGATTTCACCTCTTGTTGTTTCGTAAACAAGCTGTACTGGTGGTGCCATGAGATGTCGACCCTTGTTCCAATGGGATCCTAACCCAACAGATGATGAAGACTTCTATCCAGATGATCATATGCTGGTCGGAGAAAACATGTTCAGCAATGGCCATAATTTCCCCATTTCTTTTTTTATGAGGTTCTAATTTGAACGTTCAAATGTAGTCGACTTGATTCAAAACAAAGTCTAAAATGTTTGGTGTAATGACAAAGGCTGCCACAAATTTGGAAACTGTTTTAACTAGATTTATAGTGACCTTCTCAACTTGATTGCCAATATAATAACAAAGATGACATTGGATATAATAAGGCAGGGAAGTGTGGATTGCCACACAAGTGGAGGTTCACCCAACAGGGGGGAAATATGGGTAGATTGCCACACAAGCAGATGTTTCACCCAACAGGGGGGAAATGTGGGTACATTGCCACACAAGCAGAGGTTCACCCCACAGGAGGAAGTATGGGTAGATTGCTAAACAAGCGAAGGTTCACCCCACAGGGGGGAAGTATGGTTAGATTATGCCACACAAGCGGAGGTTCACCCCATTGGGGTAAGTATCCGTAGATCACGCCACAAAGGGAAGTATGGGCAGATCGCCACACAAGGGAAGTATGGGTAGATCACCCCACACAGGGAAGTATGGGTAGATCACCCCACACAGGGAAGTATGGGTAGATCACCCCACACAGGGAAGTATGGGTAGATCGCCACACAAGCGGAACACCCCACAGGGGGAAGTACGCGTAGATCATGCCACAAAGGGAGGTATGGGTAGATCGCCACACAAGGGAAGTATGGGTAGATCACCACACAAGGGAAAGTATGGGCAGATCACCCGCCACAAAGGAAAGTATGGGCAGATCACCCCACAAGGGAAGTATGGGTAGATCGCCACACAAGGGAAGTATGGGTAGATCGCCACACAAGGGAAGTATGGGTAGATCGCCACACAAGGGAAGTATGGGTAGATCGCCCCACAAGGGAAGTATGGGTAGATTGCCACACAAGGGAAGTATGGGTAGATCGCCACACAAAGGGAAGTATGGTAGTTCCCCACACAAGCGGAGGTTCAGCCCACAAGGGGAAATATGGGTAGATCACGCCACAAGGGGAAGTATGGGTATCACCAAACAAGGGAAGTATGGGTAGATCACCAAACAAGGGAAGTATGGGTAGATCACCCCACAAGGGAAGTATGGGTAGATCGCCACACAAGGGAAGTATGGGTAGATCGCCACACAAGGGAAGTATGGGTAGATCACCCCACAAGGGAAGTATGGGTAGATCGCCCCACAAGGGAAGTATGGGTAGATCGCCCCACAAGGGAAGTATGGGTAGATCATGCCACAAGGGGAAGTATGGGATCACCCCACAATGGAAAGTATGGGTAGATCACCACACAAGGGAAGTATGGGTAGATCACCACACAAGGGAAGTATGGGTAGATCGCCACACAAGGGAAGTATGGGTAGATCACCCCACAAGGGAAGTATGGGTAGATCGCCACACAAGCGGAACACCCCACAGGGGGAAGTACGCGTAGATCATGCCACAAAGGGAGGTATGGGTAGATCACCACACAAGGGAAAGTATGGGCAGATCACCCGCCACAAAGGAAAGTATGGGCAGATCACCCCACAAGGGAAGTATGGGTAGATCGCCACACAAGGGAAGTATGGGTAGATCACCCGACAAGGGAAGTATGGGTAGATCGCCCCACAAGGGAAGTATGGGTAGATCGCCACACAAGGGAAGTATGGGTAGATCGCCCCACAAGGGAAGTATGGGTAGATAGCCACACAAGGGAAGTATGGGTAGATCGCCACACAAGGGAAGTATGGGTAGATCACCACACAAGGGAAGTATGGGTAGATCACCCCACAAGGGAAGTATGGGTAGATCAGCACACAAGGGAAGTATGGGTAGATTGCCACACAAGGGAAGTATGGGTAGATCAACCCACACAGGGAAGTATGGGTAGATCGCCCACAAGGGAAGTATGGGTAGATCACCCCACACAGGGAAGTATGGGTAGATTGCCACACAAGGGGAAGTATGGGTAGATCACCACACAAGGGAAGTATGGGTAGATCGCCACACAAGGTGAAGTATGGGTATAGATCACCACACAAGGGAAGTATGGGTAGATCAACCCACACAGGGAAGTATGGGTAGATCGCCCACAAGGGAAGTATGGGTAGATCACCCCACACAGGGAAGTATGGGTAGATCACAACACAAAGGAAGTATGGGTAGATCACAACACACAGGGAAGTATAGATCACCCCACACAGAGAAGTATGGGTAGATCACCCCACACAGGGAAGTATGGGTAGATCACGCAACAAGGGGAAGTAATCCAATGTCATCGTTGGTATCATAAGGCAATAAAATGAGTTGTTCTTACAAAGAATTTGTAGATGCTATCAAACACAACCAAGCAGAACATGTTTCTCCAGCCCTCATACCATCAACTGCATGAAGTCCTCATCATCCATTGGGTCCAGATTCCATTGGCTCAAAAGAAGACATCTCATGGCACCGCTCTTGAAGGTCTCAAACGAACCCCAGTACAAACCTGTTTACTGGAGAACAAAAGAGTGACGTGACCAACAAAAGGATAAATTATAAGGAGCCCTCATCCCGACGTCTTGGGAGATCGATCAACACGTTTTAGGGTCCAACGACTCGCTTCCAGCTCATACACTAGTAAATGATTGCATGCTTCCAAAATCGCTCGCTCTAGCTCGTCTAGTTTTGTAAGACATTACACCAGTGAAGTAGAACACTAGTGGTGCACCTAAGTGAATTTCACTGAACAGAGAACATACCTTCCATTGCATCCGGGCCAGCAGTATCACCACTTGTTCCGGGCAGCCGAGGGGGAGTCCACCGACAGGCACAGGAGTTTGCACAACTCTGCAGATGAGTTTATCAGAGGGTTTTTATACATGCATGAAAGAAACTCATCAAAATGAGCTGCTCCTAAAACATGAAGCCATGTGTTATTTGAAATTGTCAGGTTTTCCTTGGAACTCTGAACGATACTCTCAATATCATGCAGAGAAAAACAAATTAAAAAGAAAAATTTGAAAAAGGGGGAATTTTAAGATGAAGCATGCATTGTGTTTTATGCAATTTTATTTTGAAAGAAATTTTGCTATGAGTATCTTTGACAATTTCTGAATCATAAAAATATGAGTTTACTTGCAAGGAAACCGGTTATTTTATGAGGATCTAATTTGGTAATGGCTTCATTTTGGTAGGAGCAACTCATTTACATTTGTATAACATATGGGTAGATCACCACACAAGGGAAGTATGGGTAGATCACCGCACAGGGGAAGTATGGGTAGATCACCCCACAAGTATGGGTAGATCGCCCCACAGGGGGGAAGTGATATGGACAGATCACCCCACAAAGGGAAGTATGGTACAGTTCGCCACACAAGCGGAAGTGTAGATTGCCACACAAGCAGAGGTTCACCCCACAGGGGGAAGTATCGGTAGATCGCCACACAAGGGAAGTATGGGTAGATCACCCCACAAGGGAAGTATGGGTAGATCACCCCACAAGGGAAGTATGGGTAGATCACCACACAAGGGCCGTGGGCAGATCACCCCACAAGGGAAGTATGGGCAGATCACCCCACAAGGGAAGTATGAGTAGATCATTGGAACACCCCCTATCATGAGACACAAAAGTGTCCCGATTTCAGGCATGCAACTTTTGTTTTTTACTAAACAAAACAACACCAGGACATTTCCAGGCACAGTAAGATTTGGACCGTGTTTTTGAGTTTTTGATGGCTGTAAAAACCAAATCTGTAAAAATCAGCTGCCCAGCTGAAGAGTTGCATGCCTGCTATTGCTGTGTATGGGATGGGCGAAAACCATTCAAAAAACCCCTTCGGGGAAAAAAATATGGTGAAATTCCCATCCGGCTCCAATTCTATGGCAACCAAGTTTGTCAACTCCATACACAGCATACATAAAAAAGAGCAAATGAATGTGCCTGAATAGTGCCAAAATTTCAAGCCTTTCATAGTGCTCCAAAATTAGCCTACATGTAGAGCTTTGATTGGGATGATTCACCACACAAGGAAAGTATGAGTGAATCACCACGCAAGGGAAGAGTGGGTAGATCACCACACAAGGGAAAGTATGGGTAGATCAACACACAAGGGAAAGTATGGGTAGATCACCTCACAAGGGAAGTATGGGTAGATCACCACACAAGGGAAAGTATGGGTAGATCACCACACAAGGGAAAGTATGGGTAGATCACCACAAAAGGGAAAGTATGGGTAGATCACGTACCACAAAAGGGGAGTACAGGTAGATCACCACAAAAAGGAAGTATTTAAAAACTGCACTTTTCTAAAATTAGATTAGGTCATGACGATATTGTGGCTTTAAAAAAAATCAAGACACTTAAAACTACCAAATGTTATCAAGACACTTAAACTATCCCAAAGTTATCTATAAAAAATTTCTTTGAAATTGTTATCCAGAGAGATGTTTTAATCAAGAAATAATTTCCGTTTTTATAAACAAAAATTTACTTCCTTTTAACAACTGTTAAAACATTTGGTAGATTACAGTGTCTTTATTTTTTGAAGTTTTAAAACTAAGGTTGATTTCTGGAGATACTGGTGGGCTTCATCGTTGATAGTTTGAGTCATATCTCTGCTGTTGATCAACTGCTGTGAATGAAGATCCGACACTCTCTGTCTGGATTGGTTTATCTGTAGTGCGATGAAACAAGAGGAAAGTTTTAATATAAAGCCTGACAAACTGCATGTACAGTCCTAAAATTACACAGAAGACCAATTTATACACACAGTACTCATTAAACGACACAGACCTTTTGCTGCCGTTGTTCAGGTGCCCTTGTTGCAAATTTTATATAAAGTTTTAGGGGGGCACAAGGGGGTGCAACATTTTTTCCAGGGGGCACTTCTGGCCAATTAAAAATTTAGTTTCCATTTGCATTTTTCTTAAACAAGCATTACTTGTGTTTTCTAAGTTAGAAATTTGTTTTCAACATTTTGAAGTAGCAAAGCATTAAACTCAACAATTGGAATTGTGTATTAAGTTGGTGTTCATGTTTTGGAGAAAACACCACATAATTATTAGCATGTATATGGTCTTCTATATCTTTTCATGTATTGTCAGCTATCCCTTTTTTCTACAGTGATTTTGTTTCTAGTTATTGGTAATAAAACCAAAGTAATCGATACTTTAGAACAGAGTGCTTGATGTGGTTGTTTCAAATATATTTATGGGAATATTGTCTCAGCAAAATGTCAAAGAAATCCTCCCCTATAACAAATGAGATAAACTTACCTTATATAGTATGTAAGATGGACATGCTGAGTTGTTGGTTCTAGCAATCTACTTGGTGTATGGGATGATATCTTTGAAATGTAGACACAAAAGCCTGAATGGAATAAAATAATAGACTTTAGTTCATGTTTGATTTAAACAACTGATTGTATTCAATTTGGACCAAGAGCTTCTGATGTAAAACTTGATTTGTTGTTGGCCCCACACCAAACTGTGACTGAACTGAGGGTAACATTCTGGCTCCTTTTTCCATTGGGTATGAAATATTTAACATAAAATGGAAAGAAGTTCAATTCAGCAGAGGTTTTGCCAACATTTACATTGATTTACTAATTGAGTCAGTGTATGAAGCTCACATGCAGCAGTGCGTTTGCCATTTCTCTGATTGATAGAGAGTTTTGCCAAAAGTTGGTAAATAAATGATGGCGCTGTCCAATTCAGTGACACTCCAACACTGTTGACTTATATAAAACAGTAAAAGTGTTTTGACACGTTTTATGGGAGAGGTCGGCATCTGGGTATTATGTTCACATTTTGTTTCCATATTGACAGGAGTAATTGGCAAACACAAAAATGACCAGAAGAACTAATGAGGTGGAATTTTAGGGAGAGACCACAAGGATATTTGTTTTAGATCCTCTCTGTATAGCACTAACATGTTTTCATGCCTTCTTGGCACTCATCAGTTGGTGAGAGTGATTCTAATGGAATCCGTAGGTCTCATGTCTTGTGAAAGACATCATTATTTGTCACGCTTTGGTTCAAGGTGGTTTGTTTTCAATTCGAATGCAGATATTATTTTCGAGCTATAATCTTTGTTATTAGGTGACCGGTTTTGCAACTAACATTCTTCAGTGGAAGATAATGAGATCACTCAAAACAGTTCTTTTGGGGAAACAATTTGAAACGCAAATTTCCAAATGTGGAAGGTTTAGCTTTAGAAGTGTTGGCTATGAAAGTAAAAATTTCTTCCACTAGTAAGAATATTATTCTTCTTGAACTGTTGAAAGTTTGTCAAAAAAGGATTTGGCTTACTGTTGGAATTGTGCAAAGTGAGCTTATTTAACAAAAGTTGTGTTCAGCCACATTGACCCTTTTTAATTCAGTTACTTTTTCTTATTAATGTTAAAGAAAACAATTTTTCATCAAGTTATCTTGGTCTTGATTCATTTAGAATATGCCTTCAGAAATGCTGTTCCTTGTCTGGATACAAGCACAAGCAACTTTAGCAGTTTGGGTCTTAGAGACACAGTGAAGATAAGGACCCCTGTTGGGTAAGGAGGAGTGGAGGGTGGCAACTAAGTCCCCAGATTGGGGTAGGATAACCTGCGCCCTCACATTGCATAGCAATTGTAGTTGATCTCAATCAAAGAGAGTAAGCCCACCAGTATAGCCCACCATCCACTTATCAGGGCGCTTTGTACAGCTGTAAAGGCATGGTGTGATCTAGCGTAAAAAAGAATAGGACGAAAATGTACGCTGAACGGCTGAACAGTACCACAATGCACTGTTTATGGCCATGCAATGGTTTGCATGGATGACGCATGCCTACAAATCCTCCAATCAAATGACAAGGATCTTCTCGGCTATTATATATTTTTTTGTAACCATCTTGTATTTACCTTTCAAAGATAACCTTTGAGGTGGGCCTTGGAATTCTATCTCACTGTAGGTGGCACACTAAAATACCTTGATAAAAGACAGACAAAAAATATCATAAATAAAGACTTCAACAATGAAAGTAAAGGTGGAAGGTTTTGTTCTTAATCCATCTTGTCCTTTCCAAAAAATGTTTGGTAATCCTGAATGATCATGACAAGCCTAAAAATCAACTTTGAAATTGTTTGATTATTTAGAAGTTAGTTTGTACAAATAATTCAAACCATCTAATTATCTAAGCTTTTCAAGAAACATCACAAAGAAGCAACAGGGGAATTGTCCATTTAGTTGGTGTTCATGTTTTTGAGAAAACACCACATAACACATTTTATCTATTAACGATAAAATGCTTTATACACAGGGCGAACTTGTACATGTTTCTACCCGCACGCTATGTATGCTGCACAGTGCAGATAAAATTGTACAAGCTTAAAGGGTACCGTTCGGGATGCCGTGCGTAGCGTACGTGCATTAATGTTTGGCAACTTAGGTAATTATGTTTTTGCAGGCAAATTGGTTACATTGCTTTGTTTTACAGTCCTCTTTATGCAAAAACTGTTGTTTGGGTACACAGCTAGCTAATAGGGTGCGTGGTGTGACAACATTTAGCCAATGGAAGCTATCCTTGTGTTGTTAGGGACGCTACCATTAGCGTGGGTTAGGCTGTCCTGATTTAAGGTCACAATGTCACTGCCTTTCAATGTGAACTGGCATTTTGTATTTTCTGGTCACGTAATAAAAACAGTTTGCAGAGGCTGTGACAATCAATCAAAACATTATTTGTCTGCTAGTTTTATTCGAATCTGTGTATAATGAGTACCGTGTATGCTGTCATCAATCTCTTTTCATTCATTGTACAGTATTGCAGATTTATGGTCAGCTTTAATTTTCTTATACAATGATTGTTTGTTCTAGTTATGATGAGAAATAACCAAATTACCAAAGTAATTGATGTGTTATAACAGATGTGATATTGATGTGGTTATTTCAATGATGATTAGGCCTATGGTGTGTGTGGTACAATATCATGTCAGCAAAATGTCAAAGAAAACCTTCCCTATACCACATTGAGATAAACTTACCTGAGAGTATGTAAGATGGACATGCTGAGTTGTTGGTACTAGCAATCTACTTGGTGTATATGGGATGATATCTTGGAAAATGCCAACACAAGCCTGAATGGAATAAAATTATAGAATTTAGTACATGTTTGAATTAAACAAATTACTGTGATAAATTTGAACCAGGAGCATCTGATGTAAAACATTGATTTACTGCCCAGACAACTGAAAAGCAAAATAGTAATATATTTTTCGCTTTTTAAATGGACAAGCTCCAACTGTTTTAGGAGAGCAGTGTGTATGTGAATAGTTGATCAATCCTAACCACAGTAACATAAATATAATCCAAAAAGTCTGCCCAGCATTGACAGTCATTTTCCGATACTCAAATGCCACATGAAAGTATATAGATGGGAATGTCTTGGACCAAGACTCGAATGATCAGTTGGCGTTGATGATTCAATGGTGACCCCCCCCCCCATTGTTCATCATTTTATTCGGCTCAATGAGAGTAAGTCAGAGAATTCTGAGTCCAGCATATACAAATGTAGGCCTAACCATGGCAGATTTTCGGCCGTGGCTCAGGACTAAGGTTCTCTGAATCACGGTGAGTGCCTACTCATATTTTCTCACAAGACAACATCAAATCACGGAGGTAATTACATGTCAGAACCTTTGTTGTCTTTCCTTTTTCAGGTCAGGATTTCATTGTGGCAAACTATTTTCAAAGTAAAACGATTTCACATAAAGCTCCAAAAAGTTCTGAAAGATTACCAGGTGAGCATGGCAAATTTTTCAGAATATCGACCCTAAGTAACTGTTATGATAATAAACAAAAAACTACTCTGTAAATAACTCATTTTAATTGCCAGTAGTTATTGAGAATTACAAACCGAGACAACAAACACCTGTGTTTTTGGTTTGTTAGGCTCAATGTAGTCTTTAGCAAAGCTGTTCATGGTTCATCAATCTTTCTTTTCTTACATATAAATGAATGAAACCAAAATGAGGCTGAACTGAGGGTTAAAGGCAGTCCTGACATTTTTGACATAAATTAAATTCTAGTTCCAACAGCAGATGTTTTGTCATAGAGTGCTTATTGATGTGGTTAATTCAACAATAATAACAGTGTTATGTACTGTTATTGTCTTAGCACAATGACAAAGAAATCCAAGCTTGTAACCTTCTCTATAACACATTGAGATAAACTTACCTTAGAGTATGTAAGATGGACACGCTGTGTTGTTGGTACTAGTAATCTACCCGGTGCATGGGATGATATCTTGGGAAATGCCTACACGAGCCTGAATGAAATAAAATTATAGAATTTAGTACATGTTTGATTTAAACAAATTACTGTGATCAATTTGCACCAGGAGCATCTGATGTAAACATTTATTTACTGCCCAGACAACTGAAAAGCAAAATAATAATATATTTTTGCTTTTTAAATGGACAAGCTCCAACTGTTTTAAGAGGGCAGTGTTGATATGAATAGTTGATCAATCCTAACCACAGTAACGTAAATATAATCCAAAAAGACTGCCCTGTGTCGACAGTCATTTTCCGATCCTCAAATGCCACATGAAAGTATATAGATAGGAATGTCTTGGACCAAGACTCAAATGATCAGTTGGCTGTGATGATTCAATGGTAACCCCCCCCCATTGTTCATCATTTTATTCGGCTTAATAAGAGTAAGTCTGAGAATTCCGAGATTACAGGATATAGGCCTAACCAAGACAGATTTTCGGTTGTGGCTCACGACTAAGGTTCTCTGAATCACGGTGAGTGCCTACTCATATTTTCTCACGAGACAACATCAAATCACGGAGGTAATTACATGTGAGAACCTTTGTTGTCTTTCCTTTGTCAAGTCAGGATTTCATTGTGGAAAAAACTATTTTCAGAGTAAAATGAATTCACAAGAAGCTCCAAAAAGTTCTGGAAAATAATACCAGGGGTGAGCATGGCAATTTCTTCCGAATATCGACCCAAAGTGGTTAAGCTACTTTTTTTGTCCCAACTGTTATGATAATAAACAAAAAACTACTCTAAATAACTCATTTTAATTGCCAGTAGTTATTGAGAATTACAAACAGAGACAACAAACACCTGTGTTTTTGGTTTGTTAGGCTCAATGTAGTCTTTAGCAAAGCTGTTGAGGCTGAACTGAGGGTTAAAGTCAGTGTTGACATTTTTGACATAAATTAAATTCTAGTTCCAACAGCAGATGTTTTGTCATAGAGTGCTTATTGATGTGGTTAATTCAACAATAATAACAGTGTTAAGTACTGTTATTGTCTTAGCATAATGACAAAGAAATCCAAGCTTGTAACCTTCCCTATACCATTTTGAGATAAACTTACCTTAGAGTATGTAAGATGGACATGCTGAGTTGTTGGTACTAGTAATCTACTTGGTGCATATGGGATGATATCTTGGAAAATGCCAACACGAGCCTGAGTGGAATCAAATGAAAAACAATTAGTATGTGTTTGATTTTAAAAACAACTGATTGTGTTCACTTTCGACCAAGAGCTACTGATGTTGGAATTGATTTGTTGTATTTGAGCCAACTGTAATGATAATTAATTAAAAACTAAACAATACAATCAATATTTTGGCTTCACCAGCAACTTAGTTGATTGAGAATTACAGACAGAGGCAACAAAGCTTTTTATGGTATACCAATCTGTCTTTCATTTACAAATAAATGTAACCAAAATGAGTCTCAATTGGGGATAACAGAGGATAACAGTGGTGTCCCTCACCTCTTTTTTTAATTGGGCATCAAATGTTTAACATAAACTGAGAATTACGTTTTTGGACAGAAATGAAATTCCAAACCCAACAGAAGTTTTGCCAACATTTAACATTGCTATAATCATTCACAGAATGAAAGATACATGTACCTGCAGCTGTTGGTTTGCCATTCCCCTAATGATTTGAAGGGAGTTTTGTACTATTTCCATCTTGTTTTGAATCAAAAAGAGTAAACATAAAACCATTTTCCATCAATTTATCCTGGTCACGATTCATTTGTGCCTTCAAAAAAAGCGAAATTTTGTTTGCCAACATTGTCAATGCTGTACCTTGTCTGGGTTCAGAGTCAGCAATTTTAAGCAGTAGCAGTTTTGCCAAGAAAACCAGTCAGTAATTATGTGGTTGATCTCAAATCAAAGAAATTAAGCCCACCAGTTTATAAGTAAACAAATCAGAAATATCTTATGCAGAATCTATTCTTGAAAAGTTGTTTTACCCATCATGTATTTACCTTTTGGAGATGACTTTTGAGGTAGGCCTTGGAACTCTACTTGGTAGATGGTTCATCTCATGGCGTCTGGCACACCATTCTTTGTAAAAACACAAACAAACATTTAATAAATAAAGAGTTCAACAATATTTAAGTGGAGATCAAATGTTTTTTATTTCAGTCATCTTGTCCTTTCAGTAAAATGTCTGGAAATCCTGAAAGATCAAAAAGCCTAAGCAAAAAGTGAATTGTCCATTTAAGAGCAGTACATACTTTTGGTAAATGTCAAGGACCAGTATCCTCACTTGGTGTATCCCAACATATACATGAAACAGCAAACCTGTGAATGTGACAAGCTCAATCGGTCATTGCAATCACCAGAAAAAAAGTGGGGGAAAAAGAGTTTTCACTGTTTTCAAACATCAAGTTTTTGAGTCATGAGATCAAAACTAATTGTTTCACTCATTTCTCAAAAAACTACCCATCATAACCATCTTTATACCACGTAAGTTATGTGTGAGTTATGTGTGAATCTGTGAACATTTATACTTTTACTCTTAGCAATATTACAAACACGCTTTAAGTTCGTATTCATGTTTGTGAGAAAACAATGAATAATATGGTTAGCATGTATGCTGTTATCATTCTCTTTCATTCATTGAATCATATTGCAGATATTTGGGATTTTTCTTATACAGTGTCTGTTTAGATTAGTTATGGCTGATAAAACAAACCCAACCCAAAGTAAATTGATGCTTCGATACAGAGTGCTTATTGATGGTTATTTAAATGATTATTGTGACTTGCTCTGCAAAATTGGCCCTTAATTATGTTGCAAAATTTACTTTTGGAGTTACATACATGGATGGAAAGGCCAAATTATAAGCTTTAATTTTGTACCTTTATTTTGTATGTTGGAGGTCTGTAGCATTTTATAATCTGGAGACAAACCCAGCTTTGCATATCAAAATTCCCTCATTTTTTTTGGACTTGAGTGACTACAGGAGCTGTTTAAACGTGTGCAGTCAACCAAAAGATTGGAAATTATACGTAGCAAAGTTTTTTGTAAAGGACCCTAGCAGCAAACACTTTTCTGCCAGAATCATGCCTAAAATTTTGACCAATTGTTGTTCATGACCCTTAATATAATCCACTATGTATCACTTGGAACATGGTCCATTATGTATTTTGTTGTCGTCTTCCATACTGACGCCACCAAGTTAAATCAGGAGCTCTCAAAAGCGCAAGTCTTACGACAACACCAAACATGTATAGCTCTCCTCTCTGGAGTAATGAATATCTTTGCGTTTGAAAGACCCTCAAAAGCCTTAGCATGAGAGCGGTCTTTTGGAGTCATCTTCAATCAACTTATTCACAATAGAAAGTATAAATCTGTAACCTATCTCATAAGTTAAACAAAACTCTGTTGATCTTTTGACATGCCATGTGTGTGCAGCAATGCCCTGTGTGTGTGTTCCAATGAAGCGAAACCACAGCGCATGCGCGAGATCAATCTTGGGCGTCTTGACCAATCGGTGCACTCTGTTTGGAACATGTGACAGGATATGTCTATGTCTTTAGTAACAAGCGCTGTTTGTTTTTGGGGCAAACTGACCTGGAAAGCATTTGCATGTGACCCTTTACCTTTCTTATGTCTAAATATAGAAAGAGTCTTAAGCTTCAAGATGATACCAAATTTATAATAGGGGGTTCCTGGAAGAGCAATGCCAGAGGCGAAAATATCGGCATTTTTGTGATATCGAACAAAATTGATCGTACCAAACCACGTAAAACCTTATCACAAAACACATGGTCTTTTATCTTTATTGATCAAAATCAACCTTCCTGATTTAAAATTAAGAAAGTGTAGACATCAAGGATGGAAAAAAGGGTTTATTAATTTTTTGGATTTTTGAAAAAAAGAATTCCCCTCCACCATGGAAGAGCCCATTACTTCAAGTGGCATAGCGCGACTTAACTGAAGGGCTTTTTTGCAGAGCGGGTCACAATTACAGGGTAATGGGGTAACATATCATCTTAGCACACAGTTAAAAAAATCTACACTTGTAACCTTCCCTTTAACTTGAGATAAAGTAAGCCTAGAGTATGTAAGATGGACTTGCTGAGTTGTTGGTACTAGCAATTTACTTGCTGCATGGGGTTATATCTTGGGAAATGCCGACTAAAACAACTGATTTTGTTTAATTAAGACCAGAAGCTGATTAGAAATTGATCTATTGCCCATCCAACCCCCAACCTCATACATGTCTCATAAGACTGGACTACAGTGATCCCCCAAGGAGAAACTATATATTATTGGTGCTTACCTTTAAATAAGACCTTTTTGTTGTTCTTCACTTCTCATGTTGAGGTGGGTTAATTGCGGATCTCCCTAGCAACTTGTCTCACACATCTCAGTGGATCATCAGTTGTTCTTGATGTACATCTTTCCTCACTGTACACAGAGAAAACAAAATCATGTAAAATTAATCCAACCTTTTGAGTTTTGATTATTTAATTCACTTGCAGATACTTAATTGAAAGGAATGTTTAGACAGTGTTTTATTTATTTATAGAATATAAGGGTTCAAAAAGAAATTTAAAAAAAAGACTGTTTCATGAAATGATAGTTTCCATGATCCATTTTTAAAGGTATGGTCACCATTTTGGCAACCATATGACCATGGAGGAGCATATCACTTCAGTCTCCCGGGCTGCAATCTTCCATCTGCGTAACATAGCCAAGATTAGGAGATACCTAACCCCTGGTGCAACGGAGCAGATAGTGCATGCTTTTGTCACCAGCAGGCTTGACATGGGAAACGCTCTCCTGCATGGTCTACCAAAGAAACAACTGTTGAGGCTCCAAAAACTTCAAAATTGGGCAGCTCGTCTGGTAGTATGTGCTAAGAAATGTGATCATGCGACACCAATCCTGAGGAGTCTACACTGGCTACCAGTTGAGTCACGATCTCAATTTAAGATCCTCCTACTTATGTTCCGCTGCCTCAATGCCTCAGCCCCTTCATATCTCACTGACCTATTGTCAATCAAAGAACCTGTCAGAAATCTGCGTTCCTGTTCCCAAACTTCAATATTTCGCATTCAAAGAACCAAACACATTGGGGGGGATCGTGCCTTTTCTATCGCAGCACCAAGGATGTGGAATCATCTTCCTCAGAACATCAAGCAATCTACTTCATTAGCCAATTTTAAAACTTTGCTTAAATTTCACCTTTTTTCAAAAGCCTACTGTACGGCGCTATGAGCAACGACTGTTGGATTGGCGCCTTATAAATTTAACGATTGATTGATTGATTTAGTTTTTGTCAATTAAATGCTAATTTATAAGCAAAATTATCAAGAAAGATACAATAAAATTCACTAGTGAAAGTTTCAGTTGAATACGGTGTCTACTTGTTGAGAAAACAGAAAAAAACTGTCAGGGTATTTTCACAAGAATGTTGAATCCATCAACAATTACCGAGGTGACAGCGAGTACCAACCGCATCTCTGGCCGCAGCCATTGCGAACGAACACCAACCCTCAGAAATCGAGTCATGCATGAATCGTTTCTCAGATTCAAATGATTTAAATGATTTCTAATCAACCAGGGCATTTCAGATGAAGACATTTCACAGGATGCTTACTTCCTTTACCATCTTTATAATGAGTATCAGTAAGCTTCCAGATAGAATTTGCACAAATTTTTTCCCAGGATCTCATTACCAAAGTATGACCCTACCTTTAAAGGCAGTGGACACTATTGGTAATTACTCAAAATAATTATTAGCACAAAACCTTACTTGGTATCAAGTAATGGGGAGAGGTTGGTAGTAGGCCTATAAAACATTGTGAGAAACGGCTCCCGCTGAAGTGGAGTAGTTTTCGAGAAAGAAGTAATTTTCCATGAATTTGATTTTGAGACCTCAAGTTTAGAACTTGAGGTCTCGAAATCAAGCATCTGAAAGCACACAACTTCGTGTGACAAGGGTGTTTTTTCTTTCATAGTTATCTTGCAACTCCGACGACCGATCGAGCTCAAATTTTCACAGGTTTGTTATTTTATGCATATGTTGAGATACACCAAGTGAGAAGACTGGTCTTTGACAATTACCAATAGGCCTAGTGTACACTGTCTTAACCCTACAAATTCAAACAGGGCAAAGTGTTTAATTTTGTTAGGTTAGGTACAGTGAAGTTAGGATTGGGTGTTTGATTCTGTGGGATTGTGTATCCTTGCTGCCAAATAATGGTGTTTGAATTTGATTGACTGGGTATGGTGGATGTGTGAAATGTACCTCCATGGTCTAATGATGTGTAATTTTGTTTGAGTGGGGATAGTTGTTTGATTATGTTACGTTGGGTACTGTGTGATTTCACTGATCAAATTTTGTACATGCCAAGTGTACACACTCCAACAAAATCAAACAAAAAAGGCCTGTTGGAGTTTGTTAGGTTGTGTATCGTCCCTTCTTGATTGGGTACAGTTCCCATCGCATGGTAGTGTAAGCTGTTGGAATGTGTTGGGTTAGGGATGGATTCTAGTAAAAACGCTTTCGGAGTTAGGGTTAAAGGAACGTTACAGAACTGGTAATTCAAATTTCTTTAAGATCACAGATTTACATAAAACTTACACAGTCTAATGATGATGATAGTAAAAAACATCCCTATAAATATTTCTGTCTGAAATGCCATATTTGATGAGAAATAAATAAAACTAATTTCCAATTGGAGTTTATCGCTCATGAGCGTTTTATTCATGCATTGTATAACACATGCAAATGTGTAATCGGTTTTTCACTATTTTCTCGTGACCCAGATGGCCGATCGATCTCAAACTTCTACAGGTTTGTCAGTTTATGTATATGGTGTATTATATAAAGTGCTTACACTGTTTTGTGAGCAAAAACCAATTCTGTAATGTTCCTTTAAGCTGTTTTTGTCCCAACTGTTATGATACTAAACACAAATTGAAACTACTCTGTAAACAACATTTGTTGCATCTTCAGTAACTCTAGCAGTTGTATGAGTATTGGAAACAGAGACAAAAAGCCCTTGTTTTGAAAGTGGAAATAAAAGGTTTTCTTAACCTGTCTTCAATGTAGTGGTGTAAAATGACATTATATTTGATACACTTTCAGAGCATAATTTGGATGACAGCAATAAATGGGTCTGTTTAGATTTGTTCTTGGTCAAAAACTTTTAATTCATTGCAGTTTTTAATGACAGGGGCAGATCCAGAATTTTGAGATGGGGTAGGGGGCCACAAACAGGATTTATCACCAAATTTATCCCATAGAAAGTGGGAAGTGCGATAAAGTGCCACTTTCCCCTCAATTTTGAGCAAAAGTTAAAAAGAGTATAAAGAGAATTCCATTTTATTGGTTTACTCCAGCGGTCTTACCAAGTTTCTTATGTACTCATATTTCCATCTCAAAAAAAAGGGGCGTTATCTGGACATTTACTGCAGAACATGATTGGTTGCTGGGGGCACTACTTAACATCTTCTAATCGAAGTCACTTCATCAATTTTAACCTAAGGGGATTTTTTGGCACAAGCGAAAGTTAAAGATGCAACTTTTGAAATGTTGGTACGTTACAATGTGAAAATACGTATAGCTCATCAATTTGGGAGTTTATTGTCAAGGTTGGCCTGAGGTATGGTAAAGGGCGGATACTCATAACAGGTGAAAGTCATGTATCTTGAAACATGGTGTCCAAGCCCACCCAAGCATCTAAGGCCCACAGAAGGACCCTGGGGAAAATTGTGCATGTTAAGATACACCATTAGTGCATTGTCCTACTGTTTGATTATGTTTTGAGTATGGGAATGCTGGGGGGGATGGGGGATCTAACCTCTCCACTTTTCGGAGCACAGGAGGAGGAAGGGGATTTGGCCCATAGGATCATATTCCCACAGATTTTGTCAAGTGAAACAGCATTTGCCTATTCTTTGACCAATTCATAAAAACTAAGCGAACAGAAATAAGAACAAAGTGATCAGCTTGTCTCATAGTATGTTCATGTTGTAAATCTATACCGATAATGTAAATTAAAATAAACTGTGCTGTAAAATGCGTTTGACGCTGTGGAAACAATTGTGGATGGAGGGTGCATGCAGCCCTTCCGTTATTTTTAACAAAAGTGGGGCAAAAAAAAAAACCACTAAAAAACCCCAGAAAGGCTGAATATGCACCAAAGAGTATCATTACTTGCAACATTTCCCCAGGCCCATCCTCAAGCCCTTGTATAGTTTCAAGATGTGTAGGTTTCAAGATGTGTAGGTTTCAAGATGTGTAGGTTTCAATAGGCACAAAATTCTGCCACCCTTTTTTCAAGAAAGAGAGAGCAAAGGTAAGAGGAAAACCCACATATAGTTCAAAGCTAACTGCTTAATTATTTGTATAGCTCCATGCTCAAAAAATAACCCAGAAAGGTTCAGAATGTACATAACATCTTCATCTACACAATTTGTTTTTGGGGCCCTTGTGCTAGACTTGATTCAAGTCCCGCTCTCGTGCGAGAGGTCCCCAAGCATATTGCGCCAACTAGCAAACAAGCCGTACAGTGCACACTCGCCGTCAAAATGTGGTCCCGAAAATGGGACTTGACGAGGTCGTTTCTTACACTGCACGTTGTTATTGGAAAATCTCCCCAAATGGGGAGATGAACAAAACCAATGGGAGCGTGGAAGTGCTGCCCTGCCGGTAAAATATTCATTACACTTTGTGACATCACAGTGCAAGACATTGTAAGTGCACGCGTCTAAACGCGGTGACACTTGGGGGGTGGGCAAACTCGATCATCAGCAGGCAAGTGGGTGTCGGTACCAAAGTCGTTGAATTGCACTTCCCAAAGTTCAAATTTTGCAAACAAAACCGACCCAAGTGTATGTTACAACGTATTAATTTAAATTTTAATGAACATTCAGTGCTTTTTTTAATAATTAATTGGTTATATAATGTATTTCAATCCTCATCTAAGTACTTAACCCCCACAAATAACAAATAAACGAGTCTTCTTTTTGAATGGGTTTGATTGGACAACACGTATAACGCAGCAAGTTTACATATTCATAAGTGAATACATTTACATATCAGGCGACTGCGGCATCGTCAAGTCCCTGTCCCGCGTGCGGAACAGGTTGGGGAATGCAGACCATCACAAAACAATAGTTTTCTGGCGATGGCACGAGATTGGGACTTGAGTCAAGTCTACCCTTGTGCAGGCCCCGGACCCCAATGCGGTGCCCAATCACAATTGCTAGCTTCTGTCTAAATTATGTTTTTTTCTGTTCATTAAAAAATAAAAAAATAAAAAATAAATTGTTCTCATTTTGCTCAAATGATAGGAATTCACCCCTTTACCATAAACTTACCTTAGAGTATGTACATGTAAGATGGACATGCCGAGTTGTTGGTTCTAGCAATCTACTTGCTGCATATGGGATGATATCTTGGGAAATGCCAACACAAACCTGAATGGAATAAAATGATAAAATTCAGTACATGTTTGATTTAAACAAATTATTTTGTTCAATTTGGACAAGGATCATCCAAGACAGTTCAAGACAGAATAATATTCTGTCTTGAACTGTCTTGGAAAGAAAATCATATTTTCTTGTCACTTTTTAGATGGATATATTGGTTGATACAATCTTGTTCTTAATTAATAGTATTAATTAAAAACAAATTATGAGGATTGGGAAATGAACGCAGACAGGACACACTTTGAAAGAACATTGGATTGATTACTGTATAGTATTAAATACCATACAGTAATAAATCCAATGTTCTTTCAAAGTATGTCCTGTCTGCGTTCATTTCCCAATCCTCATAATGACACATGAAAATATCATGCTACTCATTGGCATACAAATGTATTTTTGTATTTAAATATTTATTTACTTATTTTTTCTGCAGGGGGTGTGTAATTGCTTTGTTTGGGGTACTGATTATTCTTCCTTGTGTACTTGTTGTCTTGTAAGCAATTACCAAATATTCCACAACCCCCTCCCCTGTTCTGTCCCTGTTTCAGAACCTACAAATCAGCCAGATCAACCACCAAAAATTGAAAGCCAACCATTATCTCACACCTGAGCAAAGTTGCCCACAACCAAGTCCAATCCCAGCAAGCCAGGTCCCCTTGCAAAGTCACCCCTGACAAAGTCACCGCAAAACAAAAGTGACCCACCGCTAATTAAAGTTGAATGAGTAATGCTGTGTCAAGGATTGTAGCAATGATTTTATTTCGGGGTGGCGGGGGGGGGGGGGGGGCAGAAAAACTTAATATCCCCCAAATGTAGTAATTTTAAATCACTCATGTTCCCCTGAGCCATGTACATGGGTCTTTGTAGCACATCACGTGATTGGTTCTCGACCAATAAAATTCACAATCTATTATCGTGGTATGACAAACACAATTGCACGTTGTGGTATTCAAACCATTTTTTGTTTTAGAAACTGAAAAGTAAACTGCAACTGAAAGACTACATGCAACATGAGAGATGTATCATCAAGTACTGTGTGTTGTGCAAGATTCCATGACTTTGTTCTTGGAACATCAAGTTATGACTCCTTGCATGCCTTGTAGGCTGAATAACAATTCCCTTGTATTTTATATATTATTTTGTTATGCAACTTTGCTCCCAACAAGGCTAAAAGCCACTCTTGGTAAGGGGCTACAACAAGAGGAAAATATTTGAGATGAAAATAACTCAGGGGAGCTGAAGGTAGGAATTAATATTCCTCTTAAAACAGTCTAGATTGTAGGATGGCGGGAAACATGCACCAGGCAAGGAGTTCCAAAGAGATGCAGTACGTGGAATAAAGCTGTTGGAGTGGCTCTATATATCGTCACTGTTTTCACGAAGAGGCAATTTAGGCAATTCCACAAAACTTTTATGTTTGGAGAAATCCACGTTTGAAGTTAAGCTATTTTTGAAATCACTGTTTCGGACTGTTTTTTTATTGAAACGCTGACATTTTTCCAAGCATAAAAGTGGAGATCTTAAATCATGTAAATCTGTTGCTATTTTAATTATAGTTAGTTAATTATTGAGTAACTAACTGTTAAACACAAGTTTCCCTTCGTGAAAACTTCAAAACGAGGTCTGTGTGCAGCGCGTCGTGTACAAACCAACCCGTAAACGACGAGTGTCTGTTCGTGAAAACTAAAATTTATATAGGTCATACAAATTGTCCCTTCGTGAAAACTGAAAACGCAGAGTAGCCTTTATTGGCACCGTGCCAGTGCTATGTACTTCAATGTAACAATTGGCAAATCTAAATGTGGCTGTTCGTGAAAACGCAAAACCGATCATTTGGGAAAATGTTCTTTGTGCTAATTAGTGTAATTAGAAAAGTATAACGTTTTATCACTTGAAACTTGGGGAAAATGTTCATGTCAATAGTAACATTCAAAATATGTAAAAACATTGATTTGCTAAAATGCATGATTTTTTCAGAAATTACCTCTTCGTGAAAACGGTGACGATATGGGTTAACATATTCAGTATAATTGACTGTTGTAACTTATGGAATAAAGCTAACTTTAGTCTGCCTGTTCTGTCATTTTCTTAAAGGTAACGTAAAGTTAGCTACCCCCCCCCCATCAAAAAAATCAAAAAATTTAATCACTTTTATTCTTTTCAATACACATAAATATCACCTTGTCCCTATATTATTTCAAGTCCTATTCAAACTAAAGGAATTTGCTCCTAAAAAGGGTCACTCTGACCCCGCCCTCCGCACCCCCCCCCCCAAACCACAAACATCCACACACACATTACCTATAGATGTTAAATACCATCTCAAAACTTATACAGGCGATAACAAATTTTGGTCTGACCACATTACCAACTTTAGAATGGCTTTTCTGTCTGTTAAACATGTTAAATAAATGCACGATCATTCGATGGGCACAATTTTACAACACATGGTTTTTAAATTGGCCGCCACGCTCAACGGTGGAGCCATAGGTTTGCTTAATGTTGACCGCTTATTCAATCTCAAATTCACCGTAGGAAATATTCTAGGGGTGCTATAAGTAATATTCAACTCACCTTTATCACTTTTCAGCGGTTTTGTAGACTGAATTGACAATAGAACGTGAAATAACTGGAGAGAAAACATCGAGAATTTCCAGGTCAGCCATTTTGTTCGCCTCGTGTGCGCGAGCCGCACGCACGCCAAGATGTAAATAATTTGCATATCAAAGGTGATGGAAAAGATTTTAGGACATACACGTACATTAATTTAATTAACATTTTGATTATCAAATGTTAAAAATTTGGAATAATCTACTAAGAATTTCGATTGCTTGGAAGACTTTGGAGAAATGGGCAAGGAAAAGGGAATGTAGATATGAAGTTGCCGCTCTCCAATGACCATCCCCATTTAACGAATGGAACATTCGACCCTTTCCCAATCAAAAGATTGTAAACAATTAAGGGTTAGGAGAATTAAGTTCACTTGTATGAATGTAATGCGATAATCGTAACCCTCCATCCTCCCGACGGTCGCCTATTTACCTTTGAGTTAAAGGCACTGAACACGTTTGGTAATTGTCAAAGACCAGTATTCTCACTTCCCAACATATGCATAAAATAACAAGCCTGTGAAAATTTGGGCTCAATTGGTCATCGAAGTTGCAAGAAAATGATGAAAGAAAAAACACCCTTGTTGTACAAATTTGTGTGCTTTCTTCTTGCAAGAAGTTTTTATTATTTTAGAGTGAAATTATTTCTTTCTCAAAAACTATGTTAGTTCAGAGGGAGTCGTTTCCTACAATGTTTTATATTATCAACAGCTCTCCGTTGCTTGTTACCAAGTAAGTTTTTATGCTAATGTTTGTTTTGAGTCATTACCAAACGTGTACGATACCTTTAAGTCGTCACCCTACAGTTTCACGCAAAAAAGTTCGGTTTAAGTACAGAGTCAGGAAGAGTTGGCAGCTCTGCTATGCACCTGTGCACATTTCCATCGGTGATGCTCGGATAGCTCCCTCGCTGCAAGCTCGGAACTTAGGGGTTATTTTTGATTCATCGATGACACTTCAACCACACATCAACAACATCGTTCGTCTGTCATCATATCACATCAGGAATATTGGTAAGATTCGCAAGCAGGGGCGGATCCAGGATTTTCCAAATGGGGGGGGGGGGGCGTGAAAATATACCAAGCAGCAAATTGATAAATGAAGTTTGTTGCGCCTGCGTAACACAAAGCTTCCCCATTTCTCCCTCCCCTTCTCTCTCTCTCCCTCTTTTTTTCTTTTCTCCTTTTTTTAAATTTTTTTTTTATATGAAAAAGGGGGGCGTGCGCCTCCCACGCCCCCCTGGATCCGCGCCTGGCGAGTACTTGGACAAAAGTGCCACTGAAAAGGTCATTCATGCATTTGTTACTTCTCGTCTTGACAACGGCAATGCTCTTCTCTACAGTCTTCCTAACAACCAGATTTCCCGTCTTCAACGCCTCCAAAATACCGCTGCCCGCATTGTGACACCGTCTAGAAAATCCTGTTCTATCACCCCCATCCTGAAACAACCTGGCTCCCTATCTCTCAACGAATCATCTTCAAGCTGATGCTCATTGTCCACAAAGCACTTAATGGTAAGGCTCCCCACTATACTTCTGAACTACTTCAAGTTTACACTCCATCAAGGAATCTTCGATCAAGTTCCATGCTTCTCCTCATTGAACCCAAGTCTCGACACTCATGGGGTGACAGGCCTTTTTCTTCAGCTGCGCCACGCATCTGGAACTCTCTACCACTTAATCTTAGATCTTGTCTTTGTACCACAAAATTCAAATCTCTTCTCAAAACTTATCTAATGTCACAGGTTTTTAAGGACTAATTTTGTTGTGTCTGGGTTTTTTTGTTTTTTTTTGTTGTGTTTTTTGGTTTTTACTGCGCCTTGAACACCCAGCAGGGTGGATATGTGCGCATTACAAGTCTTATTATTATTATTATTATTATTATGTAATGGTAGAAAGGGTTCCTTAAAATATTTCTGCCTAAAATGCCATCGTTTCTGAGAAAGGAGTAACAACAGTTTTTATCACGCGCGATAAAACTCGATGTTTGAAAAAACAGAAAACACATAAGGTCTCTTTTCACTATTTTCTCGGAAGCCCCCGCCATTACCTTATTTTCGAGATTTGTTCAGAGTTGCATGGATAAAGCAAGACAATTGTTTTATTATACCAGTATCGAAAACTAATACTGACTACTCGGTCGTGATTTGTCAATGTTAAAGGGGTTATTTTTGAATTGATTGTATTTTCCCATGAAGTTGATAATTAAAAGTTAAATTTGTGTTTTACGGATCGATGTTGTAGAAGAATAGGTTTTTATCCAATATTTCAATTACTCACGTATTGTACATTCGATAAGGCTAATACGACTAATGCCCGATTTTTCTCTTCACTGAAGACGCCTTTGCAGTCGGTACGCAACTCTACTTCAAGTTTAGCTTATGCTCGAATTGTTTTAATTTTGGCATCGAAATACACAATGATCTTGAGAAGACTGGCCAATATTGTTCTATATAGATAGAGCTAACTAGGGGTTTCAATTGCCACTCCAGTGTGCAAAGAATTAATATCTTCAATCAGTAATTTAGTAGCGACCAATCAGAACCCTAAGACACTGGGTGCAAGGTTACATTAATTCTTTCCGAGCATGGGGGTATTATGTGCACCAACTAAACACAATAATTGCTTAAAGCTACGGTTTTTTGGACTGGCAGTTAGCAAAGTGAACACATTGTGAGTATAGATGAATTTATTGTGGATCAGCAACCAATCACATGATGTAGCGTCACTGCTGACAAATAGAAAACTGACCAATCGCACACCAATTTGTGTTTCACGTGATATAGGGTAACCGTCTAGAGCCAATCAGCGTGAGCGCTGTACATGAAATTGCAATATGGGTGGGTTATTAAAGGTCTATACAAACCCAGCGACAAGCATCTCTCATCGTCATTTTTTCAGCGAACTAAGTTTTTAGAAGCGCACACAACCGGTTCCCACAACGCAACAGATTTTCAGGAAACTGATACACGTTGAAACTTTGATTGAAACACCACATGATGTTTGCCAAATTGTTCGTAAAAATGTCCGGGTTTTTAATAAGTAGGCCGATTTCTTGTTTGATGATGATATTTCTACTGAAGAGTAGTCAGGTAGAAAGTCTCGACAGTCAATGTGGCGGATTTCATCATCAACTGTTCAGTGCAGAAAACAGAGCTCTGAAAAACTCCGCACTCGTGAGGAAAACTGCATCCAATCATGTCATATGTGGACGGGACTGCCACATCGATAAGAACTGTAAGTCTTTCAACTTCGACAAATGCAGTAAACTGTGTGAGTTAAACAACGATACGAGAGCTTTGCATCCTGAAGATTTCCTTGAAGATCAAGGGAGTGTTTACTTTGATACAGATGAGGACACGATTCTCTTCTCTTTGCCAGATTATAGTTCTGATCATAACTACAAAAGTTGTAAGGAGTTTTTAGAGGCAGGTAACTGCACAAGCGATGTATACGTAATCTACCCAGATGGGTTATCTGATGGTCTGGAAGTCTATTGTGACATGGAGACTGATGGAGGGGGATGGATTGTATTTCAGAGACGGCAGGACGGCAGTGTGGACTTCTACCGCAACTGGACTGAGTACAAGTCTGGCTTTGGTGATCTTTCTGGTGAGTTCTGGCTGGGTAATGATAACTTGATGACTTTAACGTCTGATGACTCACAGGGACCATGGGAGCTCAGGGTGGATCTTTATGACAATAATCAAACGGCATTTGCGAGGTATGAAGATTTCAAGATTGTTGGTGAAATCTACACCCTTGAGTTTGGCGCTTACGATGGAAGCAGTACTGCTGGTAACTCTCTTTATTGGAACAATGGAATGCCCTTTTCTACAATGGACAATGACAATGATAAGTGGGAATATAACATGGCTGAACATCACGAAGGAGCTTGGTGGTTTCCTGCAACCCTTGACTCTCACTTAAATGGTAAATATCACCCGATTGGTCCAAATCACTGGACCGGTATCCAGTGGAGCCATTGGCGATATGTGTATGCACTCTCAAAATGCAGCATGAACATCCGCCAAATTGACGTCTGAATGATTGTTTTTAAAGACTTTTTAACTTCAAATTGGGGTAAGCAATATTCAAGGTTATTTACCCGGTACCATAAGAAATGCATACCTAATTTCGCTCCAAACCCTGTAAAACTCATCAGATAATGGGGAACAGATTTCTGCTTAATGTTGCATGTAAATGGATTCTCACTTACGGTAATACCGGTTTACAGTTTACGTAATTTAGTGGTGTGGAATCATTGACAATTTTGTTTAAGGTCTGTGTATTGTTGACAGTCATGACTTAATTAAGGAGAGATGGTCGAAAAACAAAAATCGGTCCTAGGCCAGCATATATATTATTTACCAGCCGTTGCAAGTTAGTGTCAAATCATAGTGATATTGTTGTGATGTTCAAGTGAACTGGTGCTCTGTTTATGTACATCGCCTAAGTATTACAACTATTGTGGCGAGGTATGAGGATCCAGTCAAGCACAAATGCGTGTGTAAACAACCGACAAAATACACACGTCAGTCCAATCCATGCGTTCCCTCGACATCCAAAGATCGTCCCAGAAAACATCACCAAGAAACAAACCCAAAATATGGTAAAAACTAAAAAGTAAAAAAAAAAAGCACGAACAATACAAAGTCGATAAACGTACCCAGGCCCATAACCAGAAAGGGGGGGGGGGCGGGGGGATCAAACATTATTTTAAAAAAAAGTCCGCCAATATCAAGAAAAAGAAGAAAAAGTCCGCCCCCAAAAAACAAAACAAAACACCAAACCCAAAATGGTGCTAAAAATTAAAGCGCGCAAAAATGTAGCAAATGGATGTCGCTAAAGCGACGATGTGCATTTTCATTTATATTCGCCCCCAAAATAACTCCTGGTTACGGGCCTGAACCTACTACTAGTACTAATAGTAATACTATGAGCCCAAAAGTAATTGCGATAATCGTAACCCTCCATCCTCCCGGCGGTCGCCTATTAATTTTACCCTTGATTTAAGTCGTCGAATCTTGTCCAACAGTTTCACGCAAAACATTTCGATATTATTTCCTTTATTTGAAAGGTCCATCGTCGAATTCCAGCAAAAATAGGATCCTGTACCATCACATATTGCTTGCTCTTCTTTCCCGTCATATAGCTACGGTTGCGATATTGTGAGAATCTTTAAAGTGAAGGGCGAATTTGACATCATCTCTCTCCTGAGATAAATCAGTCAGGGTTTTAACTCGAAAAACGAAAAATGGAGCCAAAATAGGAAAACAAATCGATTGTTAGATTTAAAGGAATAGGCCTACTGTACACGTTTGGTAATTAGTCAAAATATATATTAGCATAAAAACTGACTTGGTAACGAGCAACAGAGAGCTGTTGATAGTATAAAACATTGTGAGAAACGACTCCCTCTGAAGTAACGTAGTTTTTGAGAAAGAGGTAATTTCTCACTAAAATAATAAAAGACTTCTTGCAACAAGCCTTTTATTCCTATCTTAAAGCACACAAATTTGTAGAACGAGGGTGTTTTTTCTTTCATCATTTTCTTGCAACTTCGATGACCAATTGAGCCCAAATTTTCACAGGCTTGTTATTTTATGCATATGTTGGGATACACCAAGTGAGAACACTGGTCTTTGACAATTACCAAACGTGAAGGTTTTGTGAAGAGCAACGTCGATACCAGTGTATGTGTTCAACTAAAACGCTATACAAGCAATCCGTGAAAACGTATTTTAAAAAGATGGACCTTTTCGAGAAAATACCGGGAAAAAAGTACACGATTCGAAAATGAAATTCCGTTCTGTCTGTTCTTGTTTCGATATAGCAAATCAAAATTTTCTTGCACATTGCAGTACTTCAGATGAAAATATCTCTCAAGACAAATGATATACATGCCAGACATAGATTATAGATATATTCCTTCATGGAGATGTTCTGAAGGAAAATGAAAAATATGGAAAAGGGAAAATGTGTTTTTAGATTTATCAAACATGTCTCCTCCTCTAAACTCTGCTTTGAATCGATACAGCTATTCTATAAAAACATTAATACTTGACGACAAACCAACTCCACAAGGTTGTAGTCTCGAGAGGGTGGGTCGTGTTTGGAGTTAAATTGGAAGCTTTTGTTCATTTTGGTCTCCAATGTTATTCAAATTCTGATATAAATATGAAAACTCCACGCACGTCACTGATGACTCCATAGGTACGCATGGCGGGTCAGTTCAGCAACCAATCAGAGGGATGCGTCACTGGTGGCAAGAGAAAACTGACAAATCGCACGTCACTTTGTATTTTACTCTTTAAAACAATCAGTGTTGTGCATAAGCTTGGATGATCGTTTATTCTTTGTTCTGTTGACCAATCAGTGATTTACACACATCGCAATGTATGATACCGAGTATACAAACCCAGCGGCAGGCACCGCATCGTCATCTTCTCTATGGTTATGAACGAGTTGGTTTCGTAGACCCACACACGGCTGGTTCATGCACTGTAAGATATTCTCTGGAAACGTTTAACTTTAACTTTTGACTTAAAGAAACATCATGATGGTTACGATATTTTCGGTCAAAAAGATGGGGGTTTCAGTTTGTTTTGCCTGTTTGGCGATGATACATGTAGCTCTTTTGTTCAGTGGCCAGGTGGAATGCCTCGACAGTCAATGTGGCGGATTTCATCATCAAATGTTCAGTGCAGAAAACATGGCTCTCAAGAAATTCACATTCATTAAGAAAATTGTATCCAATCATGTCATATGTGGACGGGACTGCCACATTGATAAAAACTGTAAGTCTTTCAACTTCGACAAATGCAGTAAACTGTGTGAGTTAAACAACGGTACGAGAGCTTTGCATCCTGAAGATTTCCTTGAAGATCAAGGGAGTGTTTACTTTGATACAGATGAGGACACGATTCTCTTCTCTTTGCCAGATTATAGTTCTGATCATCAATTCAAAAATTGTAAGGAGTTTTTAGAGGCAGGTAACTGCGCAAGCGATGTATACGTAATCTACCCAGATGGGTTATCTGATGGTCTGGAAGTCTATTGTGACATGGAGACTAATGGAGGGGGATGGATTGTATTTCAGAGACGGCAGGACGGCAGTGTGGACTTCTACCGCAACTGGACTGAGTACAAGTCTGGCTTTGGTGATCTTTCTGGTGAGTTCTGGCTGGGTAATGATAACTTGATGACTTTAACGTCTGATGACTCACAGGGACCATGGGAGCTCAGGGTGGATCTTTATGACAATAATCAAACGGCATTTGCGAGGTATGAAGATTTCAAGACTGTTGGTGAAAACTACACCCTTGAGTTTGGCGCTTACAATGGAAGCAGTAATGCCGGTAACTCTCTTTATTGGAACAATGGAATGCCCTTTTCTACAATGGACAATGACAATGATAAGTGGGAATATAACATGGCTGAACATCACGAAGGAGCTTGGTGGTTTCCTGCAACCCTTGACTCTCACTTAAATGGTAAATATCACCCGATTGGTCCAAATCACTGGACCGGTATCCAGTGGAGCCATTGGCGATATGTGTATGCACTCTCAAAATGCAGCATGAACATCCGCCAAATTGACGTCTGAATGATTGTTTTTAAAGACTTTTTAACATCAAATTGGGGTAAGCAATATTCAAGGTTATTTACCCGGTACCATAAGAAATGCATACCTAATTTCGCTCCAAACCCTGTAAAACTCATCAGATAATGGGGAACAGATTTCTGCTTAATGTTGCATGTAAATGGATTCTCACTTACGGTAATATACCGGTTTACCGTTTACGTAATTTAGTGGTGTAGAATCATTGACAATTTAGTTTAAGGTCTGTATATTGTTGACAGTCATGACTTAATTAAGGAGAGATGGTCGAAAAACAAAAATCGGTCCGAGGCCAGCATATATATTCTTTACCAGCCGTTGCAAGTTAGTGTCAAATCATAGTGATATTGTTGTGCAATGTTCAAGTGAACTGGTGCTCTGTTTATGTACATCGCCTAAGTATTACAACTATTGTGGCGAGGTATGAGGATCCAGTCAAGCACAAATGCGTGTGTAAACAACCGACAAAATACACACGTCAGTCCAATCCACGCGTTCCCTCGACATCCAAAGATCGTCCCCGAAAACATCACCAAGAAACAAACCCAAAATACGGTAAAAACTAAAAAGTAAAAAAAAAGCACGAACAATAAAAAGTCGATAAACGTACTCAGGCCCATAACCAGAAAGGGGGGCGGGGGGGGGGGGTCAAACATAATTTTAAAAAAAGTCCGCCAATATCAAGAAAAAGAAGAAAAAGTCCGCCCCCCGAAAAACAAAACAAAACACCAAACCCAAAATGGTGCTAAAAATTAAAGCGCGCAAAAATGTAGCAAATGGATGTCACTAAAGCGACGATGTGCATTTTCTTTTATATTCGCCCCCCAAATAACTCCTGGTTACGGGCCTGAACCTACTACTAGTACTAATAGTAATACTATGAGCCCAAAAGTAATTGCGATAATCGTAACCCTCCATCCTCCCGGCGGTCGCCTATTAATTTTACCCTTGATTTAAGTCGTCGAATCTTGTCCAACAGTTTCACGCAAAACATTTCGATATTATTTCCTTTATTTGAAAGGTCCATCGTCGAATTCCAGCAAAAAAGGATCCTGTACCATCACATATTGCTTGCTCTTCTTTCCCGTCATATAGCTACGGTTGCGATATTGTGAGAATCTTTAAAGTGAAGGGCGAATTTGACATCATCTCTCTCCTGAGATAAATCAGTCAGGGTTTTAACTCGAAAAACGAAAATATGGAGCCAAAATAGGAAAACAAATCGATTGTTAGATTTAAAGGAATAGGCCTACTGTACACGTTTGGTAATTAGTCAAAATATATATTAGCATAAAAACTGACTTGGTAACGAGCAACAGAGAGCTGTTGATAGTATAAAACATTGTGAGAAACGACTCCCTCTGAAGTAACGTAGTTTTTGAGAAAGAGGTAATTTCTCACTAAAATAATAAAAGACTTCTTGCAACAAGCCTTTTATTCCTATCTTAAAGCACACAAATTTGTAGAACGAGGGTGTTTTTTCTTTTATACTTGATAGTATAAAACATTGTGAGAAACAACTCCCTCTGAAGTAACGTAGTTTTTTGAGAAAGAGGTAATTTCTCACTAAAATAATAAAAGACTTCTTGCAACAAGCCTTTTATTCCTATCTTAAAGCACACAAATTTGTAGAACGAGGGTGTTTTTTCTTTCATCATTTTCTTGCAACTTCGATGACCAATTGAGCCCAAATTTTCACAGGCTTGTTATTTTATGCATATGTTGGGATACACCAAGTGAGAACACTGGTCTTTGACAATTACCAAACGTGAAGGTTTTGTAAAAGAGCAACGTCGATACCAGTTTATGTGTTCAACTAAAACGCTATACAAGCAATCCGTGAAAACGTATTTTAAAAAGATGGACCTTTTCGAGAAAATACCGGGAAAAAAGTACACGATTCGAAAATGAAATTCCGTTCTGTCTGTTCTTGTTTCGATATAGCAAATCAAAATTTTCTTGCACATTGCAGTACTTCAGATGAAAATATCTCTCAAGACAAATGATACATGCCAGACATAGATTATAGTTATATTCCTTCATGGAGATGTTCTGAAGGAAAATGAAAAATATGGAAAAGGGAAAATGTGTTTATAGATTTATCAAACATGTCTCCTCCTTTAAACTCTGCTTTGAATCGATACAGCTATTCTATAAAAACATTAATACTTGACGACAAAACAACTCCACAAGGTTGTAGGCTCGTCGATCAAGCGGGTGGGTTGTGTTTGGAGTTAAATTGGAAGCCTTTGTTCATTTTGGTCTCCAATGTTATTCAAATTCTGATATTAATATGAAAACTCCACGCACGTCACTGATGACTCCATAGGTACGCATGGCGGGTCAGTTCAGCAACCAATCAGAGGAAGATGCGTCACTGGTGGCAAGAGAAAACTGACAAATCGCACGTCACTTTGTGTTTTACTCATTAAAACAATCAGTGTTGTGCATAAGCTTGGATGATCGTTTATCCTTTGTTCTGTTGACCAATCAGTGATTTACACACATCGCAATGTATGATACCGAGTAGGCCCTATACAAACCCAGCGGCAGGCACCACGTCGTCATCTTCTCTATGATTATGAACGAGTTGGTTTCGTAGACCACCACACGGCCGCCGGTTCCTGCACTGCAAGATATTCTCTGGAAACGTTTAACTTTAACTTTTGACTTGAAGAAACATCATGATGGTTACGATATTTTCGGTAAAACAGATGGGGGTTTCAGTTTGTTTTGCCTGTTTGGCGATGATACATGTAGCTCTTCTGTTGAGTGGCCAGGTGGAATGCCTCGACAGTCAATGTGGCGGATTTCATCATCAAATGTTCAGTGCAGAAAACAAGGCTCTCAAGAAATTCACATTCATTAAGAAAATTGTACCCAATCATGTCATATGTGGACGGGACTGCCACATCGATAAGAACTGTAAGTCTTTCAACTTCGACAAATGCAGTAAACTGTGTGAGTTAAACAACGGTACGAGAGCTTTGCATCCTGAAGATTTCCTTGAAGATCAGGGGAGTGTTTACTTTGATACAGATGAGGACACGATTCTCTTCTCTTTGCCAGATTATAGTTCTGATCATCAATTCAAAAGTTGTAAGGAGTTTTTAGAGGCAGGTAACTGCACAAGCGATGTATACGCAATCTACCCAGATGGGTTATTTGGTGGTCTGGAAGTCTACTGTGACATGGAGACTGATGGAGGGGGATGGATTGTATTTCAGAGACGGCAGGACGGCAGTGTGGACTTCTACCGCAACTGGACTGAGTACAAGTCTGGCTTTGGTGATCTTTCTGGTGAGTTCTGGCTGGGTAATGATAACTTGATGACTTTAACGTCTGATGACTCACAGGGACCATGGGAGCTCAGGGTGGATCTTTATGACAATAATGAAACGGCATTTGCGAGGTATGAAGATTTCAAGATTGTTGGTGAAAACTACACCCTTGAGTTTGGCGCTTACGATGGAAGCAGTACTGCTGGTAACTCTCTTTATTGGAACAATGGAATGCCCTTTTCTACAATGGACAATGACAATGATAAGTGGGAATATAACATGGCTGAACATCACGAAGGAGCTTGGTGGTTTCCTGCAACCCTTGACTCTCACTTAAATGGTAAATATCACCCGATTGGTCCAAATCACTGGACCGGTATCCAGTGGAGCCATTGGCGATATGTGTATGCACTCTCAAAATGCAGCATGAACATCCGCCAAATTGACGTCTGAATGATTGTTTTAAACTGTTTAAAATGAAATCAGTGAAAGCAATATTTACAGTTATTAATCTCACTTAAAGACACTGGACACCTTTGGTAATTGTCAAAGACCAGTCTTCTCACTTGGTGTATCTCAACATATGCACAAAATAACAAACCTGTGAAAATTTGAACTCAATTGGTCATCGAAGTTGCGAGATAATAATGGAAGAAAAAACACCCTTGTCACACGAAGTTGTGTGCTTTCAGATGTGATTTTGAGGTCTTGAAATGAATTCAAATATTTTACTGAGAAATTACTTTTTTCTCAAAAACGACGTTACTTCAGAGGGAGCCGTTTCCCACAATGTTTTAAACTATCAACAGCTCTCCATTGATCGTTATCAAGTAAGTTTTTGTGCTAACAATTATTTTGAGTAATTACCAATAGTGTCCAGTGCCTTTAAACGGAAAATAACCTAAGTGGATCAATACATAACCACGATGTCCCGTGGATTACCGTCAACTGACGCCGGATTATTTCACTTACGAAAGCGCGATACGGTAATAGGTAATAGTTAAATTGATTACCATAAAAAAGCATGTGATTTTGTGGCTTAACTGTTAGATATTGGCCTCAGTTTCACATAATAAATTCATACATTCATAAAGCTATTAATTTATTTAATTAAAGTTTACCAACTCATAGAAAAAAGGAATCCACTCCTGTAACGTTATAATAAATAGTCAAAACCAAAGACTACGTCACAAAAGCCCCCGCCATTACCTTATTTTCGAGATTTGTTCAGAGTTGCATGGATAAAGCAAGACAATTGTTTTATTATACCAGTATCGAAAACTAATACTGACTACTCGGTCGTGATTTGTCAATGTTAAAGGGGTTATTTTTGAATTGATTGTATTTTCTCATGAAGTTGATATTTAAAGGCATCGTACACGTTTGGTAAATGGAGCCTATTGTTTGTTTCAAACCTATATTGTTGTAGATAATATACCATAAAACTAATCTGTGAAAATTTCATTTCAAAAGGTGGTATAGCGTTTTTGAGATATTGCCGAAAATCTGGAGCGGTTATGTCCACGCAGGAAGAATAATCTGCATTGGAATACACACTCTGAAAAGAGTTACGCGTAACGCTTCATAGATGCAAATGTTTTTGGGATAAAAAGTGATATATTTGTCCATAACCGCAGTACTTCGAAGTCAACAGTTTCTCAAAATGCATTATACTACCCAAAGCTGCTGTACTTCTAACCAAGTAAATTTTATTGCCATTAATTATCAGACTCATTACCAAACGTGTACGATGCCTTTAAGGTTAAATTTGTGTTTTACGGATCGATGTTGTAGAAGAATAGTTTTTTATCCAATATTTCAATTACTCACGTATTGTACACTCGTATACGGCAAGGCCGGTTTTAGAGCCGAATGCCCGATTTTTCGCTTCACTGAAAACGCTTTTGCATGCAGTCGGTACGCAACACTCCTTTAACTTTAGCTTATGCTCCAATTGTTTTCATTCTGGCTTCGAAATACACAATCATTTTGAGAAGACTGAACAATACTGTTCTATAGATAGAGCTAACTAGGGGTTTCAATTATTGCCCACTTCATTAAGCAAATATTAATATATTCAATCAGTAATTTAGTAGCGACCAATCAGAACACTTAGACACTGGGTGCAAGGTTACATTAATTCTTTCCGAGCGTGGGGGTACGTGCACCAGCTAAACACAATGAGTGCTTGAAGCGACGGTATTTTGGACTGGCTGTTAGCAAAGTGAACACACTGCACATTGTGAATAGAGATACATTTATTGTGGATCAGCAACCAATCACATGATGTAGCGTCACTGCTGACATATAAAACTGACCAATCGCACATCAATTTGTGTTTCACGTGATATAGGGTAACCATCTAGAGCCAATCAGCGTGAGCGCTGTACATGAAATTGCAATATGGGTGGGTCATTAATTTGCATTTTATACACAAATAGCGAGCAGGTCTATACAAACCACGCGACAAGCATCTCTCATCGTCATTTTTTCAGCGAACTCAGTTTGTAGAAAAGCGCACACAACTGGTTCCTACAACGCAACAGATTATCAGGAAACTCTTTTACGATGAAACTTTGATTGAAACACCACATGTTTCCCAAATTGTTCGAAAAAATGTCCGTTTTTGTTGTAAGTAGGCCGATTTATTGTTTGATGATGTTATTTCTACTGAAAAGTGGTAATCAGTTAGAAAGTCTCGACATTCAATGTGGCGGATTTCATCATCAAATGTTCAGTGCAGAAAACACAGCTCTGAAAAACTCCACACTCATGAAGAAAACTGTATCCAATCATGTCATATGTGGACGGGACTGCCACATTGATAAGAACTGTAAGTCTTTCAACTTTGACAAATGCAGTAAACTGTGTGAGTTAAACAACGGTACGAGAGCTTTGCATCCTGAAGATTTCCTTGAAGATCAAGGGAGTGTTTACTTTGATACAGATGAGGACACGATTCTCTTCTCTTTGCCAGATTATAGTTCTGATCATCAATTCAAAAGTTGTAAGGAGTTATTAGAGGCAGGTAACTGCACAAGCGATGTATACGTAATCTACCCAGATGGGTTATCTGATGGTCTGGAAGTCTACTGTGACATGGAGACTGATGGAGGGGGATGGATTGTATTTCAGAGACGGCAGGACGGCAGTGTGGACTTCTACCGCAACTGGACTGAGTACAAGTCTGGCTTTGGTGATCTTTCTGGTGAGTTCTGGCTGGGTAATGATAACTTGATGACTTTAACGTCTGATGACTCACAGGGACCATGGGAGCTCAGGGTGGATCTTTATGACAATAATGAAACGGCATTTGCGAGGTATGAAGATTTCAAGATTGTTGGTGAAAACTACACCCTTGAGTTTGGCGCTTACGATGGAAGCAGTTCTGCTGGTGACTCTCTAAAATGGAACAACGGAATGCCCTTTTCTACGATGGATAAAAGCAATGATGAGTGGAAAATAAACATGGCTAAACGTCACGAAGGAGCTTAGTGGTTTCCTTGAAGTAGTTATTCTCACTTCATAAATACCCCAGACAGTTTCGCTATTCCTATTGGTGGAGAACGCGTCACGTGGGGGTGTTTAAACGGTTGATAAAGACACAGCTGAAGCTGTTTAAGACCGGCTGGCTTCGCGTGTTGGGCGCGCAAGCTCATGTACACCAATTTAAATTACGCAGAACGCAATTCATAGCTATTAGTAACAGCGCGTAATATGTGTGTACACGCGCGTATACACACCGACCGACGCGCACAAAACATTTTTACAAAAGTTTTTGGAAATTTGCAAACTTCGAAAAATTCGCAAAAGAAACAGTGTGACATTGTCTATAATTGTGATATTATATTGCTTTTTAACATAAGGGCATTTATGAACGGGAATAAAAGAGTAGTGACTCGTTCTTAAACGGCCGTTTAAAACCTTGCAGGGTCGTGGCCGTGCGATAAAGGCCCTCGCCTTCGGCTCGGGCCTTTATCACACGGCCACGACCCTGCCGGTTTTAAACGGCCGTTTAAGAACTCGTCGCCTACTCTTTTATTCCCTTATTAAACGGTAAATATCAACCAGCTGGTTATAATCATCTAGGTAACGGTATCAAGTGGAATAGTTGGCGAAATAAATATTCACTCTCAAAATGCAGCATGAAAATCCGTGAATGACGTCTGAATGATTCATTTTAAACTTCTTAAGTCTGGGTAAGCAATGTTTAAGACTATAATCATAAGAAATGCCCGCACGATATATGATTTTTGGAATTCCTAGCGAATACATTCCTCATTATCAAAGCCTCGGAGTTTGGTGATGCCCTTAGGTTTTTTTTCTACTTTGTCGCGAGTTCCGTGAGACAACGCAATGCGTATTCTTAACGCTCGTTTTTGTTCTAACCCTAGGCCTACAATCGCTGAATTAGTACTCGCTTTAAATTTGTGGAACTAGTTTGGTTAAACAAATTATCTATATTTTTAAATTTATTTAATAATTTAAGTGTTCCGTTGTTTTAAACTGATATTTAAAGGAATAAGCTTGTTGTTTCGTAATAATGGTTTCGTGAGGTAGGGACAAGCAGTTATCAAATTTCACTTTCCTGCGTAGTATGTATTTTAACCCTGCGTGACACCATCAAACAAAAATTCACACTCGGACACCATCATGGACCTATTGAGTAACGGTTAGATTTTAGCGTGTAATACATTCTTGTGTAGAACCAAATCACTTTTAAATTGCCCAAAGCATTAGATATAGACCCTTCTGACTAAATAAAACAAATTCAAGCAAAAGTCATTTGTAGATGACCCCACATTTGTACTTTGTAGACTTTATACAACTTTACTGGAATCCATAAAAAATATGCACACGCTTACACTATATGACTGTTGTCAACAGTCAGTTTTATAATAGCGTTTAATACATGGAGCTCCATTGTCTGACTTGTCCTTGCAACACCATCTCACTCAATTCATCAAACTAAACAACCAGGTCACTGCTTACAGCCATTGTACAGGTATACAGAAGAAGCCACGTGGAAACCATATGGTTAAATTCACTAAGTATTGGCTATTAACCCCGAGGTCAGGTAACTGCTGTACAATTCCAATGGAAATTCCGGGAGAGCTGGTCATTGATGGATTTTTTTATTGAAAAAAAAAACCCCCACACACACAAAAACCCCGATGGTAACGAGACAACTGGCATATACATTTGGCTAGGTGTAGTTGTGGAACTTGGAATTTTTTAGATAAAAAACAAATTAATTGACAGAGTAGCGACTTTTTAATTAAAAACTGGCATCATGCAAGGTTTTAAGCATGAGTAGTTATGGTGATTTTGAAAAGAGACATCACACATCGAAATTTGCGAACTCGTAAATTTGCGATGTCGAAAGTATCTTTGAAATTATGTACGGTGTCGCAAATTTTATCGCAAATGTCTTTGCAAATACTTGCAACGTCGTAAATATTACCGTAAATGTCTTTGCATATACATTTGCGATCCCAGCACGGAATTATCGCAAATTGCAAATATTTGCAATGACGCAAATGTTATTGCAAAAAGCCTATAGTACCCTTGCAAATGTTTGGGAAAATATTTGCGACATCGCAGTTGCACATTATTTGTAATTTGTAACATCGCAGATATTTGCAAAGATATTTGCGATGTGCGTTGTTCCTTCATGGCCACCAGGTAGTTATACGGTTATGTAGCGCTGCGAATTTAGCGATTAGTAATGCTTGATTTTTCGCTTCACTATTAATAAGACTTATTGGTGGTTTATATTTAGACTGGTTGTTATTGAAGTGAATGGAAGATATTGTCTTTAAAACATATAACTATTATTAGTTTTAAAAAGTAGAATTAACCTTTGAAAATATTTTTTGATTTTTCTGTATCCGATTACACAGGACATTTAGAAATATGGTCGGTAGATCCAGAATTTTCATTCTGATAAGTTTGGCGATTGTGTAAAAATAACCCACTTGCGTGATTCAATTCAATTCAACCCCAAAGAAAGGCGAGTGACAAAGAAAATGCACAACAATCCGTCAAAGACCTCATAATAAACTTTAAAGGAACATTACAGAATTGGTTTTTGCTAACAAAACAGTTAAGCACTTTATATTATCCACCATATACATAAACTGACAAACCTGTAGAAGTTTGAGATCGATCGGCCATCTGGGTCACGAGAAAATAGTGAAAAACCGATTACACATTTGCATGTGTTATACAATGCATGAATAAAACGCTCATGAGCGATAAACTCCAATCGGAAATTAGTTTTATTTATTTCTCATCAAATATGGCATTTCAGACAGAAATATTTCTAGGGATGTTTTCTACTATCATCATCATTAGACCGTGTAAGTTTTATGCAGGCCCTAAATCTGTGATCTTAAAGAAAATTTTAATTACCAGTTCTGTAACGTTCCTTTAAGTTCACAAGAAGTATGCATGAGATGTTGGCAGTTAATACGGTGGAACGATTGTATCAGATAGCCTACGTTTCTAAAAAAAAAAAGAAAAAAAAGCAACTTTCGGCTAAAACGATGTCCAAAATGGTCTGCACGCGACCTTTGTGCGTCCACGCTCAGTGTGTGTTGAGCGCAATCTACGGATTTGCACAATTCGCAGATTGCGCGCTGCAGATTTGGCAAAATCTTGCGTAATCTGCAGATTGTGCAAATCCGTATAGTTGTTTATATTTTGTTTTTTGCTAAGTTCTATTTACCTTAAACAAATTGGTTACATATAATACTTTGCATTTAACATGATTCAATGTTTGGTGAACAATTACATTTTGGACTGGCTGTAAATGAATCGAATGGAAGAACTTTTAAAAATGCTGTATACTTGTTATTTAAATTTAAACAAATTGCTCACATAAAATATTTAATTTATAAAGATAGGGTCATCATTTGGTTTTTGTCAGCGTAATGCTGATTTATTGGCAAGATTATCAAGAAAGATACAATAGAGGTCACCAGTTAAAGTTTCAGCTGAATATAATTTATTGTCTACTTGTTGAGAAAAACAGCAAAAACCTGTCACTGTATTTTCACACGAACGTAGAAACAATGCACGTTTAGTGAGACAGCGGGTAGCAACCGCATCTCTGGCCGCAGTATTCGCGAACGGACAACAACCCACAGGAAATCAGATTCAAATGTTTTGATTAATTTCTAATCAATGGGGGCATTTCAGACAAAATAATTTCGCAGGATGCTTACTACCATTACCATCTTTACAACAAGTAAGCTTTCGGATAGAAATTACACATTTTTATTATTATTTTGTATTTATTTATTTATTTATTTATTTATTTATTTATTTATTTATTTATTTATTTATTTATTTATTTATTTTTATTTTTTTTTTGGGGGGGGAGTATTACCAAAGTTTGACCCTACCTTTAATACGAATCGATGTTTGATAAAGTGATTGTAATTTAGATTGGTTGTATGTGAATAGAAGATTTTACCAATAAATCTGTTAAAATAGTGATAATGTTGTCATATTTATTTACAATTTATTAGGATAACAATGCAAAAACGGGGGTGTTAAAGTTGACACAAAAAAATCAACATTAACAAGTTCTGCCAACACAATTACAATGGTGCTTTTTTCACACCAATGTAATTGTGTTGGCAGATGTTAATTTTTGATAACACCCAAGGTGTCAATTTTAACACCCCAGTTTTTGCAGATGTAGTTTCTTGAATATGTTATCGATACATATTTCTAAACAGAGTGAAAGTCTTTGAAACAACACATTTCGAATTTGTATCTTAATCGTGTTCTTGATTACGTCATAAGAGTTGTTTCAAAACAAATGATCGCTTAGGCAAATAATTTAAAGTATAGATAAATGTAAATTGTGTTAACGTCAACATGTAGGGGAGACAGACCAGTGCTGCATTTCAACATGAGTTTACTGTGCTGCCCACAGCCCATACCAACTTACCCTATCAGCCCTACCCCAACTCTACCCAAAATCTACTCTGCTCCTCCTGAAGACGAGCAGAGTATACTGTTCGAAACGTCGAGACCACACCGGCTCTTTTCAGAGCCAACACTCCCACAGATTTACACACGGTTGTACCCGGAAGTTTACTATTTATTTATAGTTATTTCGTATTTCTCCCAACCATGCAAAGCTTCAAACATCTCTTTAACTAGAGCCTCGCCCAGGCGCGGATCCAGGGGGGCGTGGGGGGCGCACGCCCCCCTTTTTCATATAAAAAAAAAAAGAGGGAAAAAAGAAAAAAAGAGGGAGAGAGAGAGAAGGGGAGGGAGAAATGGGGAAGCTTTGTGTTACGCAGGCGCAACAAACTTCATTTATCATTTTCCTGCTTGGTATATTTTCACGCTCCCCCGTTTGGAAAATCCTGGATCCGCCCCTGTCGCCGGTCTACTAGTTTGTATTTGTGTGTGTCTCCCGGCAGTACACGCATTCAAACCGAGGACTTTAACAAAAGGGGTCCGGGAAAATAACAAACCCGGGGACAATCCTAACAATGGGAGAACAAAGGGGTGTCCTCTGTTTACAAACATTGTGTCAGTGATGTGTCCCCCATAATGGTAAATTAACATTTGCTGAAAGAAGTTGATTCAAAAGAGGGCGCTATGGGACGAAATTTACACACAATTCGCCCGGGGTGGGGCAGATTCTCCAGCCACTCTGCTGATCAGAAACATAGAGCTTTAAACGCGCTGTAACATTTACAGTTTCTCAGCAGAGTTAATGATAATTCAGCCTCCTAAGACAAGTTTAGGCTGGTTTTTTTAATCTCTTGCTTTTTGGGGGACCCTGCGCTACGGCTTTCGAGCGACTTTGTTGCGAGACTGCTGGCTCTCAACGTCCCCATTTAAATGGGGGCCGTAGTCGCAAAAGCAGACGTCTCGCGAGAACAGCAGTCTCGCAAGAGTGAAGTCGCGTTGGAGCCGTGTTACGGATCCCCGCGACAAACATTTAACGACTTATCCGGAAGTCTACCTCTACACTGACCTTTTCAATCCATTCCTCTTGTAGACTGTTTCTTTGGGAAAGACTCTGTTGGGGTCGAAAAGTGAGGCAATTAACACTTTTTATAGCTATTATGATCTAATGTACAAAAAACTCAGTATTTACTTGTTAAAAAAACTCTTCACGCCTTATCAACTCCCTTTTTAAATATTTTTTTTAAAAAGCGTAACCGTGTGGAGATAATGGAAGCTTTTGGGGGTCATCTTGGTCGCCAATTAGGTTTCTTGATTTTTAAGATCAATATTATGAACACTCTACAGTTACACACTGCGTCACTGTATATGACATCATAAGCAGGGCGGGGCAGCAACCAATCAGGGGAAGTCAGGTCACTAATGATAAAACACATCTGACAATTCGTATGTCACTTTGTGTTCTACACTTTTGAAAAATTCCTCACCAACCAATCAGCGTTGTACAATATTTTTTAGGCCTTTTTTTATTTATAGGCCTATACATTTCAGAGGGAAATATTTCACAGAAAAAAAAATGGTTCTGGTACGAACTTCATAATCAGAAATCTTTCAGACTAAAATTAAACATTGTTTTTAGGCTCTGCCAATCTTGTATACACTCTAAACACTTCCGGTCAGAATTGACCCGGATTCCAGGTCACGTTGGGCCTGACCCATTCCTGGGTCAATATGAACTAGAATCTGTGTCAAAATGACCCGGAAATGAAATGGGTCAACCTGACACAGTATCAAAGATAAATTTCGATTTTTAAGCAGTTTCCGGGTTGGCCTGACCCAGAAATGGGTCGGGCCCTCTAGGACCCGGAATCCGAGTCAATTCTGATCCAGGAGTTATTCGAGTGTAGATTAATACATTTTAAGGCAAATTATACCTTTGTTTTTTGGATTTTTTGGCTTGTTTTAATCCTATACAAATATAGATATATACAATAAAATTAACCTGTGCATATTTCATTTCAAAAGGTGGTAGCGTTTTTGCAGAAAATTGAATTTATTGAAATATTGTTGAATCCCTCTCTCTAAAACCACATTTCTTTGAAGGAAATTGTTTCTCAAAATGATATACATTATCAACAGCTGCAGTGCTTCTTACCAAGTAAGTTTTTATGGTCATTCATTTTTGGAGTAATTACCAAAGGTATACCCTCCCTTTAAGGGCTGCTGGAATGAATGTAATTAGTACACACATAGTCAATTTTCCCAAAATGCATAATCTGCATTAAAAACGATAATCAACTTCTTAAAGGCACTGAACACGTTTGGAAATTGTCAAAGACCAGTGTTCTCACTTGGTGTATCCCAACATATGCAAAAAATAACAAGCCTGTGAAAATTTGGGCTCAATTGGTCATCGAAGTTGCAAGAAAATGATGAAAGAAAAAACACCCTTGTTGTACAAATTTGTGTGCTTTCAGATAGGAATAAAAACTTCTTATTTTAGTGCGAAATTACTTTTTTCTCAAAAACTAAACGTTACTTCAGAGGGAGTCGTTTCTCACAATGTTTTATACTATCAACAGCTCTCCCTTGCTCGTTACCAAGTAAATGTTATGCTAATATTTGTTTTGAGTAATTACCAAACGAGTACAGTGTCTTTAAGTGAGTCCCTGGGCATTAAACCGTTCTATTTCATGTCTTTGCTCTACTGTGGTATAGGCATTAGATTGTAAGAAAAACTGTCCACAAAAGTGTTCTATTTTACAGATTAATAACTTTGTGGAAGAATACCCTGACATCTTTTTACGCAGAGATTAAATATTTCAAAAAGCTGTCAAGCACAAACATCGCTTAGCACAGACAAATCTTGCTTAGCAGAAACAGGTTACCAGCCAAAACACCACATAATGCATTTTGGTTGTAACCGACCCCTGCCATTACTGCTAAGCAGAAAAATTTCCAGAGCACCACTTTCTGACTAACAGCTTTTTGACACAGATTATAAGGTTAAACATTGTACCAAAAAGGTACTTAAACTGTTTTAGTGCTTTATAATAATAGTTACTAGTCTAGTATATTAAAGTTAAATACAAAACATGCAAACAATGTTGTTTGTATGTTTTTAATGCTCTAAAAAATAAACACAAGGAGTTGAATATAAGGTTTACTGTGGACAGTCAACATTATTAAATTCCCATAGGGCCTAGTTGTTGCCAACATACAAGCTCAGGTAGCTTTTAGTTCAAAGTTATAATGCATAATTGCAAAACATAAAATGTATGGTGTTTTTTTGTATATTTTTATCGAACCTTTTATTAGGTTCAATTGATTTTTAGTCTTTGATAAAGACTCTGCAAGGGTCGAAACGTGAGGCTGACAACTTGTTTTTGCATTTATATAGGTAATTTTGGTGAGCAGTTTGCAACAGCTCATTCTATTTTTCATTTCTGTTATTAACTTGATTTTGGTGCAAACTTTACCCTGAGAAATTCTTCCCCCAGAAATACTGCCAGATACACCAGACGATTGTCCTCATCAACATACCTCTCCATACTTTGATTTTCTAATAAAACCCCTAACAAAACATATATGTACATTCTTTATAGTACATCCATATAAATTGTTGGGTATCCACTACTAAAATACAGGATTCCAACTGGCCTCTTGTCACCAAGGACTATCTCTGCGGTCTAGTGGTAAGACCTCTGCCCAATGTCATGGCATTTCTTACCATGGAACTCTGTGCTTACAACCTGCCACAGCCCTGCCACAGCCCTGCCACAGCACTGCCACAGCCCTGCCACAGCCCTGCCACAGCCCTGCCACAGCCCTGCCACAGCCCTGCCACAGGCCAGCCACCGGTCTGCCACAGGCCAGCCAGCCAGAGCCCTGCCACAGCCCTGCCACAGCCCTGCCACAGCCCTGCCACAGCCCTGCCACCGGCCCGCCACCGGCCTGCCACAGCCCTGCCACAGCCCTGCCACCGGCCTGCCACAGCCCTGCCACAGCCCTGCCACAGCCCTGCCATAGCCCTGCCACAGGCCAGCCACCGGCCCTGCCACAGCCCTGCCACAGCCCTGCCACAGCCCTGCCACAGCCCTGCCACAGCCCTGCCACAGCCCTGCCACAGCCCTGCCACAGGCCAGCCACCGGCCCTGCCACAGCCCATAGACTAGTATGCGCTTTACAGGGCATCGTAAGCACAGATTTCTTTGGTCCACAGCGACATGACATGAGGCCCTGCTCCAGAATGGTGGCGGTCGTGGGTTCGAATCCAACCTGAGTATTCTTCCTGTGTATTTTTACCACAGGACTCGGTAAAGCATTGAAAAAAAAACATCAAAAACAGTATTTGTTATCTTTGATGCATCATTACATCTGTTAAACATCATTAACATACTGTTATTCGTAAAAATGAATTTCATCAATGCAATGATTTTCGGTCTAAATGTACTAATTAAAACCATCCAATTTGCATACAAGATATTTAAACTGTTGACGCTGATTAAAAGTAACAAATAATAAAAAAATTCATAATTTTAATTCCAAGTTGGAAAAAAATAAAAAATAGTTTTATGGCTCTTTCTCAACTATTGTGCCAAATTCTAAAGGCTAATAAGTTGCAAGTATTGATTAACCTGCATATTCAAGTTCATCAATCAGTCAAAAAAGTTAAATTAACTGCTCTACTGAAACTGGCAATTTAAAGGTGAATAACAGGAGTTTGAGATTTGTTTATTGCTTTACACAATAACAATAATACTTAACCTTTCATAAACCCAGAACCCCCCCCCCCATAAACAGGCCAAAACAAAACAAAACAAAAATAAACAGACAAACAAACATCCTAACACCCCACACAAACAAACATAAACTGCAAGCTATCTTGAATAAGCGAGAGATTCTTATTCAAATTTCTACAAAAGACTTCTAAGGAAACTATAACCACCACTGACGTTAACATCAAGTAAATAACACAAAAAAAGAAATAAACAATGACTAGTTGAAGCTTTCTGGATAACTAGTTACTTTATAACCATAAACTAGTTAGACTAGTGTGAGTTGCTGGTAAATATATTTTTTTACTACTTAGGTAATATGAAATATAAAATAAATAAAAATATATTGTAAATAGACATTGAAATTTGTTTTTAGTTGCTTTTGATGTATCAATTTACAAGTTATGATAGAGTTTTTGCTTTTCACTCATGAACGACAAGGTTTTGGGATTCTAAATGGCCTCGCAGTATTGGATGAATTCAGTGGTCAAAGGGTTCAGGACATCTGCTATAGAATGCAGACGGTTGTGGGTTCACATCCCGTCCTAGGTGCTTTTGGATTTTCCCAGTAGTGCTCGAAAATCATTCAGAAGTATAACAGTGCCTATCATCATCAAAACTAAATCACAGATTTTGGCGTGTCGTGGCCGAGCGGATAAGAACACCGAACTCAAGCTCTGGTGTTCCTGATCGGCAGAGTGTGGGTTCGAATCCCAGTTGTGACACTTGTGTCCTTGAGCAAGACAATTAACCACATGCTTCGTCCTTCGGATGGGACAGCACCTTGTAAACCATTACATGGTGCTATGCAAAGGAATAGGTCTCATACTTCAACACGTAACTCCACTTACCTTGTAGGAAAAATACTGAGCGCTTTAGTAGAATTTGATTAATTGAATCTAGTGATATTGACTGATCAGTCCATATCAGTCAATACTGACCCATGAACATTGAGCATTATTTCAGCCTCTTGCAGAGTGGGTGCAAATTCCGGGGACCATTGATTGGACTGCACTACCCTTGCATTGCATGGAGACTTCAACTTGTGTCACACACAGGCTTTATAATAATTATAATAATAATGATATACAGTCTTATATAGCACATGTATCTGCCAGTAAGGTACTCAAGGCGCTTTATCAAACGGAAACATTTTAAGACAGTTTTTTGAAATTATTGAATTATTGAATTATGAGACCAATTTGTGCAGCACCTTGTAAGGGTTTACAAGGTGCTGCGGTTCACTCAGCAGCCACTTCCAGAAGCTGATGTCATGCTGGCACTTTGTATAATTATGTAACATCATTGGTTAAAGGTTCCCGTGGCATTTGGAAAATGAACACTGGCTGAATTATATGGTTTGGAATCACCATAGTTATGGCGGAGTATTAATTATAGTTGTCCATTTTGCTATAGATGGATTTTCACAGTTCTATTGCATGGTGTGTCTATTAGACTGTGCAAGTCTCGCGCGTATCGGAACGAGAAAACACGTCAATAGAAGAACATTTTTTTCTCTGAAATCAAATCTTTGTTTTAAATTATATCTAATGACGAAATCTGAAAAACATTTGGAAAATGAACACTGGCTGAATTATATGGTTTGGAATCACCATAGTTATGGCGGAGTATTAATTATAGTTGTCCATTTTGCTATAGATGGATTTTCACAGTTCTATTGCATGGTGTGTCTATTAGACTGTGCAAGTCTCGCGCGTATCGGAACGAGAAAACACGTCAATAGAAGAACATTTTTTTCTCTGAAATCAAATCTTTGTTTTAAATTATATCTAATGACGAAATCTGAAAAACAAAAATACCCATTACATGTTAATAAAATCAGTTTTAGTTTTTATAATAAATACACAAATAATGTGTTAATTATTAGTGAAGCAAAAATTAAAACTCTGGGACAAGGATGCTTATTCGATCTTAACTTTTCAGAAACCACTTACGTGGATTCGCGAAGGTCACACGGGCGTAAAATTAACGTTTGACACAGTTTATAGAGGACGCTGACGCCTCAACAACCATAGACTGCAATGAAAAGGCTTCGCGTTGCGATTACAGCATCTGGCGATTAACATCGCTCATCTAAAACAAGCGTTTACATAAGTTTTGTGATCGGAGGTGAGCACAAAATTCTTCATTTTTTGCAGCAACCGGAAGTTGAGGTCAAGTTTAATTATCGGGTTTTCTTCGTTATATTGTTGAAATGATTTTACTTTCATATTTTTTTATAACTAAGTTTTACATTCCCAACAACATATGTATTTTTCACGGGCATATACCTCGTTAAACTAAAATAATTGACAAAACAAAATCTTGCCCACGTAAATTTCCATATGGTTGGGACCACAATGGTCCCGGAAGTTCAAATATGCGCGAGACTTGCACAGTCTATTGAAAATGAATAGACTTTTCCAAAAACCAATGATGTACTATCCCTAAAAGCAAGTTTACCTTTGATTTTTGGATCCGTTCAATTGTTTTAATCCTATATAAATGTAGATATATACAATAAAACTAACCTGTGAAAATTTCATTTCAAAAGGTGTTAGCGTTTTTGAGATATCGCTGAAAATCTGGAGCGGTTATGTCCACACAGGAAGAATACCCGTAATTGGAATACACAATCTGAGACAGAAACGTTTCTCAGATTGTGTATTCCTTTTTGAATCCCAATCTCTAAAACCACATTCCTTTGAAAGGAATCGTTTCTCAAAATGTGATACATTATCAACAGCTGCAGTGCTTCTTACCAAGTAAGTTTTTATGGTCATTCATTTTTGGAGTAATTACCAAAGGTATACCCTCCCTTTAAATGAAGAAGACTGGTTTGCAATTTTACAACCACTCATTTTTTTCAGCTAATCTTACAGTTTCCTCTTTGTCTAGTCGTCATCCTCAGACGATGAACCTCCAGATTCTCCAGCCTCCCTCTTCCTCTTCTTCTCGTCTGCAGCATCGTAATCTCCTCTGCTCAAGAGAGTAGCTAAGACGTCTACATCTTTACCAACTTGCATACACAGACCATATGCTGAAAGACCAAGCTATGAAAAAAAAAAACACCAGGAGATTTCAAGGGAAACAGTTATAACTTAATTTTTACAGTCTAAGGTTCAAGTCCCGCTCTGTCAAATTTTCTATGTTCAACAAGAAATTATTGAAAATTTACCCAGCAAATTCCCTTGTGGTTTATTACTTGATATTTCAAATAAAAAGTAGCATCCCCTTAAGGTGATCCCTCTGCTGCTGCTTCCCGGGTTGTATCGTAAACTTGGGTGTGATCCCTGGCTAGACAGCAGTTACAGGTTTAATGGTTTCTGACTGGCAACCCTGAACAAAGATATCAACAAAATAGGGAGACTGCCAACATTAATAGCTCAGCACTGGGATAGTACAGCGCAGGCACGTTTTCGAAGGTGGCAGGTTCAAGTCCCACTCTAGTCAATTTATCTTTGTTCAACCCAAAATTATTTAAGATTTACCCAGTCAGTTTTCCTTGCAGTTTTTTACTTGATAAAAAAGAGTCACTTACATCTGTCTTTTTATCAGCTTTGGCCCCTGCTAAGAGCAGAACCCTGACACATTCAGCACTTCTTAAAACAGCATGGTAGAGAGCAGTCCAGCCTTTCTACAAAACACATTGATAAATTGAGGAAAAAAAAGTAAGTTTGGTTTCCATAGGATGATATCATAGGATAGGTTTTACCATTTGAAATAATCCTTCTGGAAATTATCCTTCTGCTAAGCTAAATAGCATGTCCTGGCTGAGTGGTTAAGCGCATCGATTATAAGTTCTGGTTGCTATGTCACAGGAGTATGGGTTCGAGTCCCTGTCGCGACATTTGTCTCCAAGAGCAAGACACTTTATTATAATACACCGTGCAAGTCTCGCGTGTATTCAAACATTTTGGGGACCACTTCCGTCCCCCATACATTGCTTTAGCGTGTAAAGGAAACAAACTCGCGCCCTTTAACAGGTCCCTTTGTTCGAATACGCGCTAGACTTGCACTGTCTATTGCTTCACAGTACGATATATCCTCACTCATATTATGACTGCACAGTTTAAGGAAGAAGAGTAGAGATTCTGAAAACAATTTGTGTAACAAATCAATGTTCGGGTTTAGTGCCCTCTGACTCTTCACTAAAAAAAACTTTGCTTGAGGAGAATATTTTCCGGAAGAATTACTTTCTTATTATTTACTTGACCAAGACAACAAGCATTCTAAATAAAATGAAAGACAACTGCATAAGAACATTCAGGTAAACAACGACTTAAACAGCTTCTGTAATTTAACAAGGAAACACTAATAATACTGAAGAGAGAGGAAACACAATGTTAAAGGGCTCTGATTACAAAATTAACTTAGAAATGAGAACAAACAACAGGATCATTAAAACTATTATGCAGTTCAAGGGCTGCAAAAGTTATAAATTGTACCGTTTCAAAATAGAACAAATAACAGAATTGTAATAAAGTAAAACTGTGACACATCACAACTTCAGCATAAATCACAGAAATACTCAGATGCTCAGAAATGTATAGCGACAATTCCTGTCAGTTTACACAATACAAGCATTTCAACGACTCCACACTTACATTGTCCACAGCATCAACTACAGCCCCTTTGTCGATCAGATGTTGTATTGATTTGACATTACTCTGTGTGGCAGCACAGTGTAACGGTAAAGTTCCATCCTGCAGATACAGAATCATTACTTAATATTTAGTTATTCAACAAGCACAAGTAAATTATGGTAGATTTTAGCACTAAATGCGTCCCATATGCAACAAGAGGAGGTTCCTCATTGACCCGTCATGTGCGCCGTGCATGCAAATCTGTGCGTTTCCATTGTTTCATCATTGGTTTACCTCTAAGATGGCGGCTGGATGACATCAATGCATAAGGTCTATTCCAGGGTGTGTGTAGAATAGTAATTTCTCCTTCAGTAAACTTACAAACAAAGATAGCAATGATACAAAACAAAACTGTTCTATTGAAAAAGTTTTAATCTCGCTCGGGTGTTGTGATTAAATTGAAAGGTTTGCACAAACAGCAACAATTTAAAACAACTTATAACAACATGAATTTCCAGAGTGTTTATGTCCTTATATTCTTGAAATGCTTGAACTTAAAGACAGTCTGCTGAGCTGACAATAATTTTACAATAATTATCAAACGAAATGACCTAAGAGCTTACATGTGAGTATTGCGTTCAATTCAATAACCACACACCAAATCCTTGTCATTTGATTAGTGGAACATTCGTCCTACTTTATTTTGCCAAGTATTTACTGCCGCAATGTGCAATACTCCAAAATTTAATATAGGAGTCCTTTATTGATAAATATAGGACAATTAGGACACTTCGCATCGACGCTTCGCAGTGTCGTTTCAAAAAATAATCGTTCCAGCTAGTTCGTCGCACCGAAACAAGGTCGTGTCACGGCGGACAATATAATGTTGGTGTCTCGTTTGTCGCACCGAAACAAGGTTGTGTCACGGCGGACAATGTTGGTGTCTACATTTAGTCATTCACGATGTTTAGAAGGGGTGCTTAGTGTGAGGTTGCATGTCTATTTTGTGTTTATTGTAAAAATAATAATCAAATGACAAGGATCTATGCGTGTGTTATATAGAAAAAAATATTGAATGCATTTCATTCTTGCATTGTAGCATAATATAATCACTTAGTGAAATCTGGCATTTCCGTTTCACTCGGCTTCGCCTCGCTGAAATGGAATAGTCCAGATTTCACCTTTTGTTTATTTCTTGGAGTCTTAAGTTACCTGAGATGCAATATCAAACTTTGCTCCTGCATCAAGAAGCATCTTGCAGATTACATGGTTATCCCCTGCAGCCGTGTGTAAAGCTGTCAGTCCATTCTAAAAAAATTAACCCAACAAAAATGCAGAAATGTGAATATTTACCATAGATATTTACCTTAGATTGAGGCAATAAATTCATTTTTTTTTCTCAATGCAATCAAGAGAGGTTTGTTGTAGTACCATGGAAATATCTCAAATGAGTAGTATTTAAAACATTAAATGGTGGAAATTCAAAACAGGTTTGTGCTACTACAATGGATATATGTCAGGGGTAGGATTTGAAACTCTGGATTGTGGAAATGCAATCAAGAGAGGTTTGTTGTAGCACCATGGAAATATCTCACATGCGTAGTATTTAAAACATTAAATGGTGGAAATTCAAAACAGGTTTGTGCTAGAACAAAGGAAATATGTCAGGGGTAGGATTTGAAACTTTGCATGGTGGAAATGCAATCAAGAGAGGTTTGTTGTAGCACCATGGAAATATCTCCAATGAGTAAGATTTAAAACATTAAATTGTGGAAATTCAAAACAGGTTTGTGCTAGAACAATGGAAATATGTCAGGGGTAGGATTTGAAACTCTGGATTGTGGAAATGCAATAAAGAGAGGTTTGTTGTAGTACCATGGAAATATCTCACATGCGTAGTATTTAAAACATTAAATGGTGGAAATTCAAAACAGGTTTGTGCTACTACAATGGATATATGTCAGGGGTAGGATTTGAAACTTTGCATGGTGGAAATGTAATCAAGAGAGGTTTGTTGTAGCACCATGGAAATATCCCCCATGTGTAGTATTTAAAACATTAGATTGTGGAAATTCAAAACAGGTTTGTGCTAGAACAATGGAAATATGTCAGGGGTAGGATTTGAAACTTTGCATGGTGGAAATGCAATCAAGAGAGGTTTGTCATAGCACCATGAAAACATCTCACATGAGTAGGATTTGAAACATGGTGGAAATTCAGCCTGCTGGTTTGTTCCATTACAATGGAACTATCTCAGAGGTAAGATTGCATGGTGGAAATGCAATCAAGAGAGGTTTGTTGTAGCACCATGGAAATATCGCCCTTGAGTAGGATATCAAACACTGTATGGTGAAAAATACAATCACTAGAGGTTTGTGGTAACATCATGGAAATATCCCTCATTTGAAACTTTGCAAGAAAATGTCACACAAAGGTAAGATTTGAAAATTTACATGTAGGAGACTCCATCTAGTGGAGGCAGTTGTATTTTTTAAAGGGTCTGTACGTTTGTAATGACTCTGAAAATTAATGGCAATAAAACCATACTTGGTAAGAAGCACAGCAGCTTTAGATAGTATAATGCATTTTGAGAAACTCTTCACTTAGAAGTACAGCGGTTATGGAAAAAGATATCACTTTTTATCCCCCAATTTTGAATCCGAGAGATTGTGTATTCCAATTGCAGATTATTCTTCCTGCGTGGACATAACCGCTCCAAATTTTCTGCAATATCTCAAAAACGCTACCACCTTTTGAAATGAAATTTCCACAGGTTAGTTTTATGGTATATATCTACAACCATATAGGATTGAAACAAACAGTGGGTTCCAATTACCAATCGTATACAATCCCTTTCATTGAAGTGATATTTGAGCTTGAATGTCTGTAATTGTAATGAAGCTGAAGAAGACATAACTCTTACCGCATCCTGTGTATCGAGAAGACATCCTGCCTCGATCAAAATCTTGGTGGTGGAGATGTGCTTCTCAGCAGCTGTAAATATGGGCGTGGAACCATCCTACAAAAACAAACAAACAAACAAACAAACAAATAAATAAACAAACAAACAAACAAAGAAACCCAACAACAATGTTAGGAAACGTTATTGTTAGTATCACTCCTACTGTCTGACTATCTAATATCATCCACGTGGTTTTGAATGATAGATAAACTGCTAGCTTGCACTATGATATCACATGGGAATGCACCTACACAGTACATGGTCAACCATCAATATAATCCGCTGTGGTTTTGAATGATGGATAAACTATGCTACTATCTGCAACATGATATCATGTGGTGAACACATCTACATAGTACACAATCAACCCTCCTACTGTATGACCATTTAATATAATCCACTGTGGTTTTGAATGATAGAAAAACCATGCCAGCCTTCAATATGATATCATGTGGTGATTGCATCAACAGAGTACACAGTCAACCCTCCTACTGTATGACCATTCAATCTAATGTGACCACCATGCCAGCCTACAATATGATGTCATGTGGTAAATGCATCTACAGAGTACACAGTCAACCCTCCTACTGTTTGACCAACAGTGTATAATAATTATGTGCACGCTTATTTTGGTTGCAATAATAGAAATAAGCAAAGGTGTTTCAGGAGGTCTATTTTCTTGACTTTTTGAAATCATTAAACATTTTTTTTTACAAATCCTGTACTCTGTCTTTGATGCTTTGACCAATCACAATATTATTAATGCACACCCCAGTCTTCCACATTGAAATCCCTTTGCAAGATATCAAACAAGCTGCTCTGATTATATTAAGACAGCTAGGCCCACTTTCATGGCGCTGCTTACCTCTGAAGTCTGCGCTTCTGACTCGTTTTATTTCATTTCATTCTACAAATCTCTGGGCTTCCCACTCATAGCTTCTGCACACACTTTGCAGGACACTGTAAGTGCAGAATTCTATGGTAGTGGCACCATAATATTGGGCCCTGCAATGTGCATTTTGTGCTTGGCATAGTGTACTGCATGGAATAACTGGGTTAAAGGCACTGTACACGTTTGGTATACTCAAAATATATATTAGCATAAAAACTTTCTTGGTAACGAGCAACGGAGAGCTGTTGATAGTATAAAACATCGTGAGAAACGACTCCCTCTGAAGTAACGTAGTTTTTGAGAAAGAGGTAATTTCTCACTAAAATAATAAAAGACTTCTTGCAAGAAGCCTTTTATTCCTACCTGAAAGCACACAAATTTGTACAACAAGGGTGTTTTTTCTTTCATAATTTTCTTGCAACTTCGATGACCAGTTGAGCCCAAATTTTCACAGGCTTGTTATTTTATGCATATGTTGGGATACACCAAGTGAGAACATTGGTCTTTGACAATTTCCAAACGTGTTCAGTGCCTTTAAAGAGACACATGGATACATTGGGCTAAATGATTGGTCTAATATCTCCACAAATTCCTGTCTTTATGAAGCATCTACTCTTAGGGCCATGTCACACCAGGATATTTACAGGCAACCAGTTCCAGGCAATCTCGAAACAGAAAAAATTCATACTTTCATCTTGATATAATTTTGTTGGGAATAAGTAAGACAGTGTTAGAAAAAGAACTCTTGTTCTACCGAGGTGTTCCTGCTGCATGCAGTGCAGTTGGTTGCCTCCAAGTTACCTGTAAAAATTGCCTCGTGTGACAAGACCTTATAACTCACATCTGACTGGGCGTTAATGTTAGCACCAGCTTCTATCAATATCTTCAAGGACTCTGGGTTTCCGTTGGCGGCTGTAAACAGGGGAGTCATTCCATTCTAGATTAGGAAAATAAAACCAGTAGAAACAGATGATGAGGTTTGGACATGTCTAAATGGCAAATTAATTTTTATGGACGAAAATGGCCAAACGGGATCAGAGTAATACAGTGTTTTTGCACTGAAACAATGATTCATTTTGTTAAAGTCCTCGGGTTTTCATCGGGTAGACATGCTCACACATGCATGTTTATCGTCCACTGTTTAGACTTAATTTTATAAACAGATTTTTTGCAAAATCCCCATTCATTTTTATATACATAATTAAACCAAGTATGCCTTCAGTCTATCAGACCACCTGGATCTCTTTTGTTAAAGGTATTATACAGGATTGGTAAAGATAAAAAACATTTTTAATAGATGTTCAATTTGCATCGGGATAAAGAATATTATATTTGGTTTTACCCATACACCGATGTGTGTAAAGCACTGTATACTCAGTACTTTCCCGAGTCATGTGAAAAAAAAAATCACAGGCATATTACTCGGGTGGGATTCGAACCCACGACCTTTGCCATTCTAGAGCAGATGTCTTACCATGATCCCCGCTGCTAAAATATAGCATTCGAACTACCTTTAGCTACTGGGCAATCTTGGTGGTCTAGTTGGTAAGACATCTGCTCTAGAATGGCAAAGGTCGTGGGTTCGAATCCCACCCGAGTAATATGCCTGTGATTTTTTTCACAGGACTCGGGAAAGTACTGAGTATACAGTGCTTTACACACATCGGTGTACGGGTAAAACCAAATATAATATAAAAAAACATTGTTTAAATTTAGTCTGAAAGCTATGAAGTTCATACTAGAACAATTTTTTTCTGTGAAATACCTCCCTCTGAAATGAAGTCATATTCGAGAAAACTGATTCTGAAAACCTAAACAAATGCAACAGCTGATTTTGACAATGTGTTTGTTACCCCAAAAATTAAGGACAATGTGTAATGCTGAAAATTGTGCATGGTTTTTCACTGTTTTCTCCTGACTCACACAACGGATTAAGCCCAAATTTTCACAGGTTTGTTATTTCATGTATATGGTTGATCACACAAAACATGAACACTGTCTTGCGACTATTTTGTCAGCTCTACCAATCCTGTATAATACCTTAAGAGTCCTCAGTGTCAATGGGTAGACACGTTCACACATGCATGTACAGAAAAGAAAATGATAGATGCATGGCCACAAAAACACAAACATCAAAACACAAAAACAACCTGTTCCTTGCTCATGTAAACAAAGGGGAAATTAACTTTTGTTGTTGGCATTTTGCTCAATTACACCCATGATTTTCTGTGTCTTTATCGGTTTATTGTAGTATATTCCCTAAATGTTGACATCTTACCGTCATCTTAGCTTCAACATCAGCTCCTTTATCTAGGAGAACTTTGGTTGCTTCGGGACGTAACATAGCAGCAAAATGAAGGGGTGTCCAACCATCCTGTCCAGAGGGAAAAACAAATTAACATTTTCACCATCTTTTTTTGAGGGCTGATTACCTTTTTCTACAAGAACACAAATTTTTACTTTTCAGGACCACTATCCCTCCAAAAAGAAATTAATGATAAAATGTTTTCAACCTCAACACTTGGTGTTTTAAAGGTATCGTACACGTTTGGTAATGACTCAAAACAAATATATTAGCATAAAAACTTACTTGGTAACAAGCAACGGAGAGCTGTTGATAGTATAAAACATTGTAGGAAACGACTCCCTCTGAAGTAACGTAGTTTTTGAGAAAGAGGTAATTTCTCACTAAAATAATAAAAACTTCTTGCAAGAAGTTTTTATTTCTATCTGAAAGCACACAAATTTGTACAACAAGGGTGTTTTTTCTTTCATCATTTTCTTGCAACTTCGATGATCAATTGAGCCCAAATTTTTACAGGCTTGTTATTTTATGCATATGTTGGGATACACCAAGTGAGAACACTGGTCTTTGACAATTACCAAACGTGAAGGTTTTGTGAAGAGCAACGTCGATACCAGTTTATGTGTTCAACTAAAACGCTATACAAGCAATCCGTGAAAACGTATTTTAAAAAGATGGACCTTTTCGAGAAAATACCGGGAAAAAAGTACACGATTCTTTAACAATTTCCAAACGTGTTCAGTGCCTTTAAGCTCTCCTACTTTCCATAACATGGACCATCGAAACCCTATTACTATTGGTGGACTCTCCTGCCCAACTGTCCCATGCCACAAAATTCCACTGGAGACTGTGGAGACTAAGTCCACAGTACATGGGGTTTCCTGATAATACCAGCAGATACAAACAGAAGAAACACATGCACCCAATGCTAGCCAAGAGGGTATGGTACTTTGTGGCAGCCTGTGCGGTTGGGTTGGTGTAGTGGTATCTTTCCTCGCCTTCCATCTCTAGGACCCTGGTTCGAATCCCACTCGGGCCACTATGTGGATTGGGTTTTCAGTCCCTACCCGATTGCAAAGATTTTCCCTGGAATAATCCTCTGGGGTTTTTCTCCCACATATAAAACTGAAACTTCCTTTCTTGTCCTCTCTCCATGGGGTTCTTGGGTAATACATTGATAAGTTCACTTTTCTGAGAGTCCTTTGCTTCACAACCAGAATGAGTAAATGAAATGAAGTAATAAGGAGGGAATTTACAACAGTAGTTATCTACCTCGTTTCTTGTCTTCATGTCGGCTCCTTTGTCAACGAGAAACTGAATTGCGTCTGTACTGTTACTAAGGACTGCAGTATTAAGGGGGCTACCCATGGACTAAAAAAGAACCACAAATAAACACCAAGAATCATATAGATATCCATCCCTGATTAACCCTCATAATCTTGGTAACATTTTCCAGTGAGTTGACCAACCATTTGAAACCAGTCAACTGTATGGGTTGTGTATGGTGCAGCAACCGTCCACAAAACTATCTGTGTACTGTGTAGATGCATTCATCACATTGTAGCCCAGCATAGTATACAAATATTGACTGCTTCGAGTGCTATATAGTTAAAACAACGACTAACGAGGTAATCCTTGGCACAATCTATTTCCTTGAAGTGAAGGAGATTACCGGGGATAACTGAGAGAGTCGTAGCTTTATAAAGCAGTCAATATTTGTTTTATAACAACCCAAACATAATTGTGCCTAGATGTATAGGTACCAAGAAGCTGCTGTTACTATGGGTACAGTACATTGGTTGCTGCGTGTATAGTACATCGTGTTCGCATGGCAGCTGTCTAGTAAAAATCAGACATGTAATACATTTTAATCCAATCGCATTGTAGAATCTTTATCAGGGGTGTAATCATATTATCTATCATTCAAAACCGTGGATGATATTGAATGGTCAGATAGTAGGATGGTTAAGCTTGTAAATCAACTTTGTTAGAAATGATACCTTTCAATCCGATTATATATCAAAATCATATCAACCAGTACAAATTCTCCAGAATTTTGTTGTGTGTGTACATTCAGTTTGCGGTAACACCATGTGTATATCTACTTTGCTGTGTAGATTTTGTTTTTTGAGAACTTGTCTTGCTATTTATTCTACTGTCGCGGAGTAGATTTCGGAATTCAATAAGTATGTGCCGGGAAAAAAAACAAAAAAACAAAAAATGTAAACAAAAGAAAAGAAAAAACACTAAAGACACATATTTCACTCTGAAATTTTGCCATGTTCTAGAAAATTGTCCCACAAAGCTTCATGTCATATTTCAATCCGCCTTGTTGAAAATGTGCACACACTGATTGCTCAAAATCCCTGACAAAACATTACATTTTATTTGGTGATACCTCTACCTTTATTACAATCTAGAAGAGTTGACATAATTTGCTCTTCAAAAACGACTCATATGTAATAGATCTTTATACAACAAGAAACACAATAAAGTGTACGACTTTCCTTTAATTTGAGTCTATTTTCTTGTTGGTTTTTAAAGTGCTTTAAATCACCCTCAAATATCCATAAAAAATGGATGGAAAAAGTTACCTACCATTTCCGTCCATATTTTTGTTATGGAATATTGAGAGTAAGTAAAAATTAAAAATACTTATCAACTCAATTATTTACAGTATAAGCTTGCAATGTCCATTCACATGTTGAAATACTTTTGGGTGATTTCAGGTACTAAATACTGCAACTGTAAAAGGAAGTCGTTTTTTTGAATGACCAACCTGAGACAGACGTCTGCAATATCTGGCTGATTGATTAGAAATATTCATCTGCTCTGTTCTGTCTTTAGTTTTATCATTTTGAATAAATCAAGATTTTCTGCTTGTGACCTTTCAAATATCTCCCAAACTAATAGATTGGTTAGCTTGAATATTTTCAGACCTCTTACTCCGTTCATTTGAAGTTTCTCCACACTTCCTGATTGGTCAGTTTCAAATATCTTGTATGTATGCATCAGTCAATGATTGGTCAATATGAATCATCTAAAAATCCCTGATTGGTCTGTTGCAAATATCCATCACCCTGGCATTGGTCAGTCCTGACATATCTCCCAACCCCCTGATTGGTCAACTTGAGCTACCTCCTTACCCCCTGATTGGTCACTTTATAATATCTGCCTTACCTTATTGGTCACATTAACAGATGCTCCATGGGCAACCAGATGTTCCAAAGACTCAACAGTGTTTCCCAGGGCAGCCAGATGCATTGCGTAATTACCTTCCTTTAAATAATAATAATAATAATAATAATAATAATAATAATAATAATAATACGCAGTTCTTATATAGCGCTTTATACTCCCGATGGGTGTCTCAAAGCGCTCAGTATTTTTCCTACAAGGTAAGTGGAGTTACGTGTTGAAGTATGAGACCTATTCTTTTACATAGCACCATGTAATGGTTTACAAGGTGCTGTGGCGCAATATGCAGCCAAACCAGGAACACCGGGGCGAACCCCTTCTCTTACCGATAAGTGCACTGGGTTCTTTTACGTGCATTACACAACACACGGGACCAACGGCTTAACGTCCCATCCGAAGGACGAAGCATGTGGTTAAGTGTCTTGCTTAAGGACACAAGTGTCACGATTGGGATTCGAACCCACACTCTGCTGATCAGAAACACCAGAGCTTGGGTTCGGTGTTCTTATCCGCTCGGCCACGAAACGTTTAAAGTTAAACAAAAGAAATAAATTGATTCATAATTCTCTTGAAATCGGTAATATTTCAGGAAAATGAGTAATTTAGTAATTTTAGCCTTCAAGAAAGACTCTGGTTGGGTCGAAACTTCAGGCCATTAACTATTTGTTTACATTTATGCCATAGGTCCTTAGTGGGTGAGCAGTTTGCTACAGCTAATTCTATTTTCTCAGTTGTAAACATGCCCTCGTTAGTTTTTATAATTATCACAGTCAATTCCGTTAACTATTTTTTATTAATATTCAGTTAATATCAAGCGCCCTCCACGTCAGGTTTACAGGCGCTCCCATAATTCCTTTCCTTGCAGGCATCATTAACATGTTGTTCATCACTGCCTTCATCACACAGGTAAATTTCCCCTTTTTGAAACTTATAATCACCATTCATAAATACCCGGGACAGTTTATCTATTCTGATTGGTCAAAAGGAGATCACGTGATCATGTTTAAACATGCAATATAAACACGTTGAGAAGTGTTTAAACATACGCGTGGCGCGCAAACTAATGCTGGCTCTAATTCAAGCGCAACGCAATCAATACATACTGGTAATCAAAGTGCAATCTATTAGCATGCGTGCGTATGCACAACCATTGAGCGTCAATGCAATTTTGACCCTTTGCACAACGGAGCCTGATGAGGACGTGACAGGGATTGAAAATTTACACTGAAAAGCTTTAAAGATTTTCCAACATAATTACGCTTTTTAACAAAAAGGGCATTTATGAATGGGAATGAAAGAGTAGTGACTCTGTCTTAAACGGCCGTTTTAAACCTTGCAGGGTTGTGGAAGTGTGATAAACGACAAATTTTAAATGGCCGTTTAAAACCTCGCCACCTACTCTTTTATTCCCTTATTAACATGTTGTCTAAGTTTATCACCTTAGCTTATTATGTACCAGACAAGAAGTTCAGAATGTAGTGTCTTTAGAATCTGCCTTTTATTCTTATAATTTAGTTAACCTTTTACAGGTATTGCCGTGGTATTAGTAATTCAAGATGGCCGCTCACCAACATTTGGGAGGGGAACAATAACCTGATTTTCTCAGGGCTGAGAAAAAAAAATCAAAAATGAAATTAAGTTAGGAATATTACGCCTAATAAAAATAATTGTGTGTTTCCGGTAAACTGACCGTCCGTGCAAAAACCTTGCGACCGATTTTTATCAACATTTGTGGCAAAATCAAATTTATTTTCTACCCACAGTTTGTAAGCTTCCAGTCTAAACATACAGAAATCTATTTAGAAAATACAAATGTTTGAGTGCACATTTTGTGGAGATCAATATTCGTATCCGCAATTCCGAGAGTTCTGGCAACAAGTTCGTACTATGATTTCTATGTTTTTCCGGCGCGGCTCTGCGACAGGCATCAGCACATTTTCTTTAAGTTTATGACATGAATATTCACATATACCTACTTCAAACATGTTAATGTAATTTTGGAAATATTCGGATACTAAGACACTAAAAAAAGCATGCAGTTGAGTTAGGGGCCTGATATACTTTATGATACTGCATTTTAAAACTGAATATTTTGTTTTTCCGGATTTTTTTTTTTTGTAAAATAAAATTGTTTCCCTACCTACCGTCCCAAACTGTTCAGAGCATGTTACCAGAAACAAACAATTATTTTTTTTAGGCCTTATCGTGGCCGAGTATAGAACTAAAACAGACAATAATACTATGCACTTACATCATCTGTAATCTCCAAGTTGGCGCCAGCCTCAATAAGTAATTTACACATGTCTGCATTCAGCTGAGCAGCAATATGCAATACTGTTCCGTTTTTCTGATGGATAAAGTACACACAATAGCAACAGTTGAAATAATCTCACACCTCATCAGCTGAGAACAACTGCATAAAGTGCTCAAATTCTCAATTAATGCAGCATGCCTCATAATGGACTGTGTAAGTCTGCGCATATTTGAACTTCCGGTACCATTGTGGTCCAAACCATTATGGAGTTTTAAGTGGGCGTGATTTTTTTTGGTCACTTATTTTAGTTTAACAGAGTTTAAAGGCACTGAACACGTTTGGAAATTGTCAAAGACCAGTGTTCTCACTTGGTGTATCCCAACATGTGCATAAAATAACAAGCCTGTGAAAATTTGGGCTCAATTGGTCATCGAAGTTGCAAGAAAATGATGAAAGAAAAAACACCCTTGTTGTACAAATTTGTGTGCTTTCAGATTAGGAATAAAAACTTCTTACAAGAAGTTTTTATTATTTTAGTGAGAAATTACCTCTTTCTCAAAAACTACGTTACTTCAGAGGGAGTCGCTTCCTACAATGTTTTATACTATCAACAGCTCTCCGTTGCTTGTTACCAAGTAAGTTTTTATGCTAATATATATTTTGAGTTATTACCAAACGTGTACAGTGCCTTTAAGGCTATGAAAGAAAATATTTCTGCTAAGCAAAAATGAGCAGGATACTAGTGACAGATGCTACATGTGACATGGAACTTTGGCTGGTAACCTTATTCTGGTAAGCAAAATGTTGTTGTGCTTAGTTACTTTTTGTGTTTAAGCAGTTCTATGAAAGCAGTTGGTAAGCAGTTGGTAAAAAACAGTTTTTGTTTTCCTTTTTTTTTTTGGCTTGGATACAGGACTAATAATAGTTAACAAACTTTGCCAGAAACAACAATCCCCACACTTCCATTGATGCTACTTTACTAGTCTGGTGGTTAATGTTTTTCAATAAATTGGATGTCAGATATTTGATTGCCTCCAGAATTCATTTCTTTGCCCCTAATTTGCCCGCCCCTAATTTTTTTGTTTTGAGTCTGGCGCTGTCACTGCCAGACACTAACTGGAACTGGCTGCCTTGTAAGTTGGACCATGGAATCATTGGACACAGGCAGGCTAAGATCTGAACAATCCTACTTACATCTGCTTCGAGTTTTGCATCAAGGTCAGCTCCATGGTCCACCAGAATCTTGGCACAAGCAACATCGCCTTCACATTCACCCATGTTAGCTGTGATGCGAAGCGGGGTCCAACCCACCTGCCGAGGGAGGCATTCAGTAATGATCATCGTTAAAACCCGCACAGACTATAGACAGTTTGGAAAACGTGCGGCCTTATTCCTCCAATGTCACTCCACACCAAATTGTTTGGACTTGGATAAGATTGGAATGCCTGACCCTGCGGTAAGCATTTGTTGTTTGGGCCTAACTGGCCCCAGTCCTTCTGAATCCTTCACTTTGGCAATTGGATATAGAAGGATTTGGGACTGTAAGGGTTAATGGTTGGTTTCCAGGGATAACATTGTATGGAAATGATTTATCCTGAAGAGTGGATAACAATTTGCTTTTAATGTGGAACTGAAGCTCCCTGAATGTACAGATTGTATTGTTACATTTTAGAGGTTAACAAACTCTCTAAATCATTTTACAAAAAATAGCAGGAATAATTCATCAAGGGCAACAATATACATTTGTTTTTGTATAAAGAACTGTTTGATGGCCCTTGTGTACACTTTGTTACATGTAGTACAGTGCTTATCTTCTAACGACAAATATTAAAACCAGCTTAAAAGGAAAATGCATGGTTGTACGAGGGCCCTACAAAGCCCTACTCACATAGAGCCCCTTCTCACAGAGAGCCCCTACTCACAGAGAGCCCCTACTCACAGAGAGCCCCTACTCAGAGAGCCCCTACTCACAGAGACCCCTACTCACAGAGAGCCCCTACTCACAGAGAGCCCTACTCACAGAGAGCCCCTTCTCACAGAGAGCCCCTACTCACAGAGAGCCCCTACTCACAGAGAGCCCCTACTCACAGAGAGCCCCTACTCACAGAGAGCCCTACTCACAGAGAGCCCCTACTCAGAAAGCCCCTACTCACAGAGAGCCCCTACTCAGAGAGCCCCTTCTCACAGAGAGCCCCTACTCACAGAGAGCCCCTACTCAGAGAGCCCCTACTCAGAGAGCCCCTACTCACAGAGAGCCCCTACTCAGAGAGCCCCTACTCACAGAGAGCCCCTACTCAGAGAGCCCCTTCTCACAGAGAGCCCCTACTCAGAGAGCCCCTACTCAGAGAGCCCCTACTCAGAGAGAGCCCCTACTCAGAGAGCCCCTACTCAGAGAGCCCCTACTCACAGAGAGCCCCCTACTCAGAGAGCCCCTTCTCACAGAGAGCCCCTACTCAGAGAGCCCCTACTCAGAGAGCCCCTACTCAGAGAGCCCCTACTTGCAGAGAGCCCCTACTCAGAGAGCCCCTACTCACAGATAGCCCCTACTCACAGAGAGCCCTACTCAGAGAGCCCCTTCTCACAGAGAGCCCCCACTCACAGAAAACCCCTACTCACAGAGAGCCCCTACTCACAGAGAGCCCCTACTCAGAGAGCCCCTTCTTACAGAGAGCCCCCACTCGAGCCCCTACTCACAGAGAACCCCTACTCACAGAGAGCCCCTACTCACAGAGAGCCTCTACTCACAGAGAGCCCCTACTCACAGAGAGCCCCTACTCACAGAGAGCTCCTACTCACAGAGAGGCCCTACTCACAGAGAGCCCCTACTCACAGAGAGCACCTACTCACAGAGAGCCCCTACTCACAGAGAACCCCTACTCACAGAGAGTCCCTATTCACAGAGAGCCCTTACAGAGGCTGTTGTTTTGGCTGTACTGTGTGCTTATTGAGAATTTGAGAATAGGATTTTTAACTATTCCCAAGGTTAATATTTAAATGAGAAAGCTTTGTCTTTTTGGATATTGCCTGGAACTGTTTGCCTGAGGCATTTAGTGGCCGAGCGGTCTACCGCATCGTACTCAAGTTCTAATGGTTGAATTATCGGAGTGTGGGTTCGAATCCAGGTCATGACACTTGTGTCCTTGAGCAAGGCACTTAACACTAATTGCATACCCAGGTGTATAAATGGGAACCTGAGAGGGCTGAGACAGTATTGTGATGGATTAACCCCTCAGGGCTAACCTAAGCAGTTTGGGGTTGTATGCTCCCCAGGGAGTTGAGAAAGTTAGAGGAATGGTCTAAAAGTATGCCAGATGAACAGAGATAATTATGATGTAAAGCCCCTTGATCTAGCTACTAAGATTTGTACGCTATATAACATGTATAAGAACCAATTATTATTAATTTTTTTTGCATTGATGTCCATGTATTATCCCTATAACAGATGACAGTGAGTGACTTACTAGCTTTGGCTCAGGGCCTTCTGTGGTAAAGTTAACATCAGCTCCAGCATCCAGTAATGCTTGACACACCTCAGCATTTCCCTTAGCTGCAAAGTGAAGTGGTGCTATACCTGTCTGCATGTAACAACAACGATAAGAGAGAGAATCAGAAGAAGGCATGGCTTATTTCTAGAGGTCTACAGAATAGATCATTCTGTTCACTGCAAGTCTACAGAATAGGTCCTTCTGTTCACTGCAAGTCTGCAGAATAGATCATTCCGTTCACTGCAAGTCTGCAGAATAGATCCTTCTGTTCACTACAAGTCTGCAGAATAGATCATTCTGCTCACTGCAAGTCTGCAGAATAGATCCTTCTGTTCAATGTGAGTAAAGTTTCAAAGAGGTATTATACTTGTAATTGGTTAAGGATAAAAAACATTGTAAAATTTTAGTCTGAAAGCTTGTTGATTATGAGGTTCATACTGGAACCATTTTTTTTATGTAAAATATTTCCCTCTGAAATGAAGTCATGTTCGAGAAAACTGTATCTGAAAACCTAAAAAAAGTGCAACAGCTGATTTCGGTTGTTACAATCAACATAAGGACAATGTTTTTATTACATGCTGAAAATTGTGCATGGTTTTTCACTTTTAAGCCAAATCTTCACAGGTTTTTTACTTCATGTATGGTTGATCACACAAAACATGAACACTGTATGCAACTATTTTGTCAGCTCTACCAATCTTGTATAATACCTTTAAAATTAACCCTTACGGACTCTAGGCATTCTTGCTAGCATGTGACCCTAATCCTCCAATATCCTCTGGAACATTTGACCCAGTGATATTGCAATGGTTATTTGGGCCTACTGGCCCCAGTCCTTCGGAATCCTTCATTTTGGCAAATGGACACAGAAGGATTTGGAACTGTAAGGGTAAACACTCTTACTGTCAGACCATTCAATGTCATTCTAACATGATTTTGAATGATAGATGTATTATGTCAGCCTGCAGTATTATGTGGTGAATGCATTCACATACATGTACATGTACAGCACAGTTCTGTGCACAGTTGTGCCACTATACACTAGTTGGTCAACTCACTGGAAAATTGTATAGATCGAGGATAAAGCATATTGTGCTAAATAATATTAGTTTTGATTTTCCACTTTCCATATTTGTGTAACGGAAAATCATAATAATATTCACTGGCTGTGGCGTCATGGCCGAGTGGTCTAGTTCACTGAACCCAAGCTTTGGTGTTGTCAGCAGCAGAGTGTGGGTTTGATTCCCAATCATGACACTTGTGCACTTGAGCAAGGAACCATAATTGCTTCGTAAAAAGTTGGGAAGGTAGTGCATTCTGCTCTACCAGCCAGGCTCCTAGTGGATGATACCCATGTCTACATCCTTATGGACTGTGAAGGGGGTAACCCTGTTTCAGCCCCAGGAGTAGGTGGCAATGTGTCACTGGTGACAGTTGATTTTGTGGACAGCCCAAATCAGTTAAGTGTAGCCCTCACCTTGAAGTGGCTTTGTGATGTTAGGCGATATCTCATTAAAAAAAATCATAAAAAAGTAGGAGGGTAAATTCTGCATTGAGTACAATTAACAGAATTAGTCATCACTAGAGAACAAATAATCTTTATCTGAAAGCTCCCTGGTTGGAAACACTCCCTACCAGTCCCAATTAATCCTACGTGTTTTCAAAAATCACCAACCTCATCTCTAACATCTGTACGTGCCCCAGCCTTAAGTAAAGCCTTCGCAAAACTGGCATCTATTCCGGGATGGCTGACCTCGTGTAACGGAGTACAGCCAGTCGACTGGAAAGAAAGATCACCGACAAAAATATACACTTAATGATGGATTGAAAACCATTAAAATTAACTAGTAAGATATAGCACTCCAAACTAATGAGGTCACTTTTACTAAAAATACCTGTATGTGAGCCAATCATTCCACCACCTAGCTCTCACGCCATCAACGCATCACGATGATGTAGCACGGTGAAAACAACGTAGAACACTTTGGCTCATAGTGTTAGCCAGAGGGGTGTCTGGGTGTCTATTGGACACCCTGTTTTAAATTTGGACACTCTGTTTTATATGTCATTTACATGTAAATGTATTGCAGTAAACAATTTAGACACCCAGTTTTTAAATTTCCAGTTAATTTTGACACCCTTTTACCAAATCCTGGCTAAAACCTTGCTTAGGATCTGGCTAGTTATAAGAGAACTCAATGAAAACAAGGTGAAAGGGCAAAATTTACAATTCATGGAGAAAATTGGACTTTCACCCCATTTTCAAGAAGAAGATTTTCATAGTGTGATTAGCTTGTCAGTACCGCCCCTTCCTCACCGTTTCTTATTTTGATAGCCCCAATGGAAATAAGCTTGATGTGAATGTTATTGCCTTTGTGATGGCAATAGACAGTGCAAGTCTCGCGCATATTTGAACTTCCGGGACCATTGTGGTCCCAACCATATGGAGTTTCCGTGGGCGGAATTTTGTTTTGTCAATTGTTTTAGTTTAAAAAAGTTTATATGGTTATGCAAATCATATATGTTGTTGGGAATGTAATACTAAGTGATTAACAATATGCAAGTAAAATCAATTCAACAAAATAACGAAGAAAACCTGAGAATAAGAGTTGACCTCTGTTTTCCAGTTTCTTGTACAAAATTTAGAATTTTGCCCACCTGGTTGTCATGTTGACATTTGACCAAAGTAACAGACGCACACACTCAAGTGTGATTGGCAAATGGGGTTTCTTACAATAACCATCCTCATCCCAAGTTTTGATTTGTTATCAATGTTAATTAGAACAAATTATTTGCATTATACAAAACTTTACAAATTTTTCAGAACAACTTGCTTTGAGTATTTTTATTTTCAAGAATTTGGTATAAATATAAATTAACAAGAAGCTTTGATTTCATAGAAAAACGGTCTTTCGATATGCGAGAGACATGCACAGTCTATTGGTGAGCATTGCAGACAGTAGGCGTGTTTGACTTTGGTGCAAGGGGCCAACACTGTATTTTGCTGTCTTAGAAATAACATATACTTATAAGCAAAAACCCCCCACAATACACTAAAGAATGAACAGCAGATTAAAAAGGTCAAACAAGAATCCAAGTAGTGAGATGAACCAAAGACAGTACATACATTGAATGCCACATTGACATCAGCACCAGCATCAATCAGGACTTGACAGCATTTTGGTTTTTTCGAGGCAGCAATGAGGATGGCCGTCTCTGCCTCTTCGCTCTGGTAAAGAGAACAGAGGAATTAAAGAAAAATATCAAATTGCCGATGCCTTGAAGACTTAGTGATGAGAGTTTCTTTGCGTCTCTTTAATTGAGAGGGAATGGCAATAAAAGGATTCCAACAAATATGTAAAGTCCTTGAATAACACCTCTGTTGGATGAGCAGTATGGATGATCTGTATTGTTTAGTGGCCCACTAGTCTTGGCCTCAGTGGCCCACTAGTCTTGGCCTCAGTGGCCCACTAGTCTTGGCCTCAGTAGCTCTGGTCTTGGCCTTGATATCCCTGGTCTTGGCCTCAATGGCCCTCGCCTTAATGCCCCTGGTTTTGACCTTGATGCCCTTGGTTTTGGTTTCAATGCCCCCTTGTCTTTGCCTCAGCGGCCCAGGTTAAAGCCTTGGTGCTCCTGGTCTTGGCCTTAGTGCCCCCTGGTTATGGCCTTGGTGCCCCTACAAAACATTTCCATACACTTTAAGAATTTTCCAATGACTTTGACTTCCGCAATATGAAAGTAGCCTTCCACGACTGCTGGAAGACCATCACCCTATCATTCACAACTATCCTGTGAAATGAAGGTTTTACAGACAAAAACAAACAGAGAGCTCACATCAAGTGGGGCATTGACATCAGCACCTGCATCTAGCAGCAGCTTACAGGCCTCTGGATCATTCTGAGCAGCATAATGTAGAGGCTGTCTTCCTCCCTGTGTTGAATTGAGAGGAAAAAACACAAAGAGAGAAACTCAGATTGAGCTACATGTTATGAGAGTTGATCATTAACTTATATTTTAAAACAATACATTTATGTCATACAAATATTGAGGAAAGTTTTAGCATCTCACTTAGACGATGTTACTTTGTCTACAAAAAGAGTGATAATGTGCTTTCTAGGGCATTACTAGGCAGGCAAGATAATACATTGATGATGTAGGAAGTGTTACTTTTATTGATTTATTTATTTTTATTTATTCATTCAGGCTTTTTAAACATCATTACAATACAAACAGAAGACTTACAAAAAACAATCAGACCAAGAATTACGAAAAAACAGAGGAATATGTATAAATACAAAACAAACAGCAGCCTAGGGATTGCCCAAAAGCGAACTATTTCACTATCTAAAAGAGCAATCCCTGGTTACATTTTGTATCATTATCTAAGCATGAATTAAATATTGTAAAATAACTATACATTGAACATCTTACACAATTCATATGTCAAATATGTGTAAATGAATTTAAGGTTGGCTCAGTGGTTTCTCCTGAGCCCGTCACCTCTGTGGATCTGGTTCGAATCCCGCCCAAGACTGGAGCCTTGCACTTGGATTGGGTTTTAGACGTATACCTTCAGCCATCTGCAAGGGTTTTTCCCACTTTGGGTTCTCCCTCTAACTCCCACTCCATAAACTGACATTTCTTTAACTTCTCCTTGTTGAAAGTAAAATTTTGGGCCCATTTTAATAGAGCTACTGAAGAAGAAAAACTGGATAAACAATTCCATGTCCTTTCTAGCAAAACTAAGCAGGAAACCAGTCACAGATGGTGCGACATGGTATTTTGGCTGGTAACCTTATCCTGGTGAAGCTCTTTTGAGCTAAGGTATTTTCGGTGCTAAAGCAGCTTTATGAAATTGGGCCCTGCAGGCCTACGAATTACTACGCTGGGCACTGTTGAGGATCCTTGGTTTCGTTATCAGAAAGATATCACAATAATAATAATACAGACATTTGAAACACAGGTTTTCCTGGCCAATTTCAACGAAAATCCGTTCATTTTAACACCAGGCTCACTCATTCAACTTTTCAAAATGAATGCTCTGTTGAATCAGCATTCAAAAGGAGTAATTCACTTTCACCAGTTTAGCATTCACTGGTCAAAAAGATCATTCAATTTCATTAGGTCGCAAGACTCGATCAATTTCGTAAAAGCCAGCAGCAAGAGCTGGTCAACCATTCAATTTCATCAAGTGTAAATAGGTAGTAGAAACTAAACTTAAGAATGGTCAAAGTGTAGTCTTGAATGCCTATAAATGAAATAGAATGACTGAAACGAACCTGAATGTGAAAAACAAAAAATCATGTGTGAACGAAAACGAAATTGAATGCATTAACCCTAACCATGCTAAATGCAACAATATGCAACAATATGCACCAAATGGTAAAAGTTGTTGTTATCTGTTGCATTTGGCAGTCAACTCAGATGTCATTCTTTGACTGAATTTGTTGCATTTAGCAGTCAAGGGAATTCATATTGGTGTTGCATTTTGTTGTAGTCACCACTACACTCATGTGCATACTGTTGCATTTAGCAGGGCAAACCCCCTTGCTCAGTCCTAACACAAACAACATGCCTGCACAATGCAACAAAATCCTTTGTTGCGTTTTGTTGCATTTGGCATGGTTCTCATTTCAACTGTGTTGGATTCTGTTGTATTTGGCAGGGTATGTGGAGGGACCCTGATGGGGGTTAGGGTTAATAGCTTAAAAGAAACCCTAGTGAGAGTGGATTAGGGGGAAATGCGTGAATTTGGACGCTTGTTAATGAAAAACCTAGTATACTAACAAAAACAATTTACCATATCTCCCTAGACTCTCTTCCAAAGTTTTCTACGGATCACTTTGAGGATATATACTTACAATGTCCCTCAGTTCTCTAACATGGACATCAGCTCCAGCAGCCAACAGGAGTGGGATAGCAGACATATTGCCTTGAGCAGCAGCATGCAGCGGTCTGGAACCTGACTATTGTGCAAATATAAGACACTGCATGACTCATATCATTGGTACTAAAAATGGTGGACAGAAAGTCAAGTTTTATCCTCCATTTGACTTATCTGACAAAAACAAGTTTTTATGGCTTTGGCAAAAAGTAAAAGGACAAACAACTTAACACCACCTCAAAAGGAACACAAATATCCCCAAGTTCTCTTCCAGATCGTGTATCTGCCAAACTTTGTATACAGGGTTAATTCTTTGTTGGAAAAAGGGCAAGACAATTTATTGATATACATGCAAAGTATTAGTTTTTGTTCATCAGTGGTTTTCAACACCACAGAAAAGGGGGCGTTCCTGTGACGGTCCTCACAAGTCATAATTGTTTTATTTGTTTTACCTCAAGCCTTTTTTGTACACACGAGACAATTTACAGGCAACAAGTTTCATTGCAAAGGAAGACACTGTCTAGAAGATAAGCTCCTTTTGCCTGCAGTGCAGTGCGAGGCCCAATTTCATGGCTCTACTTACCGCCGAATTCTGTGCTTACGATCACCATACTCCGCTTACTGTGTAAGTGCTGAATTTCTGCGCTAGCTGTGTAAGCAAAGAATGCCTAGTAACGTGGAGTACGCATGCGCACAAGCAAAATTTCCCTACTAACCTGTGAAATACGCTCGACGTAAGCACAGAATTCCCTGCTTCCGTAAGCGCCGATTCTTTGATTACAGTAAGCAGAGCCATGAAATTTGGCCCAGTATAGTTGCCCCCAAGCTGCCTGTAAAAACTACATTGTGTGACGGACTTCCCATGTACCCATATTCAGCCCCATATTTGACCTACACTATCGGGCATGTTGGGATCAGCTCCAGCCTCCAGCAGAATTCTACAGGATTCAGTATTATGCTCAGCCGCACAGATTAAAGGTGTTGCATTGTACTGTATTAATGAGAAAAGGTCAAAGTTGAACTGTGATAGAGGGATCATTCTCAATGAACCACTCAAAATCCGAACACTGTTGTACAAAACAGTATTTGTGTTTTACCCATACATTGCTAAGAAAAAGAGAGAGTTAGCAAGCAATTTCTTAAACGGCCGTTTACTAACTCGTAGGGTCAGGGAAGTGCGATCACACGGCTACCCCCAGCAAGGTTTTAAACGAACGTTTAAGACTGAGTCAACACCACTCTTTTACTCCCATTCCTAAATACCTTTCCGTTAAAAACATCCAAAAACCCTTAAATTTGAGAACATATCTGATAGTTTAGCCTCAGCTCACCTTGACTCTGCGTTGAATTTCTATCCATGTTAAAGAGGGGCTCTAGGATGCTCTCAATATTTGAGTTATTACCTTTTTATGGTCGAATAGACATTGTAGATACCGGTTATTAACCATTTAACACTTAAAATTTGTATTTAGTAATAAAGAATTCAACTAAAAAATGCACCTCTCCGCGCGGCTTTTCCAGCCGAAAGTCAAAAACTGTTTATCTATGATAATGATATGCATTGACCCCTTGATGTCGTTGGCGGCTAAAAACTCACGGTTAGCATTATAAACACACACATAAATGTCTCTTTGCTTGGTTAACAAAACAAAATCAAGAAGAAGCCAAACTTACATCACACAGTAAAATACTCTTTCTGTCCATCCAGAATATCATATTGTGTAATTGTAAAATGAAGCCTACACGTTGGGTAGTTTTTCGCTCTAAACAAGCTAAAATTTCCACGGAACTTAACTAAAGCTCCGCAGACCATGAGCGTGTGGACCAGTGCTGTATACGGTTTGAACGTGTGCACACCAGCGATGATTATTGCAATGTCATGGGAATAACCGTTTTCCCGAGCATGCGCAGAAACGTTAAGTCTATAAACACGCGACTGCTTGATTGTGCGTGGTGTATATACAGTGTAATAGGGGTCTCCCCCGTGATAATGCCGCGGTCTGCGTTTAGTTGTTGCTGTTTCGCAGGAATCGCCGTGCCGTGTGTGTATGTTAGGGTTGAATTTGACGTGTAGAGCAATGTACTGAAAATCAAGCCGAGCTGCGGAATCGCCTCGACTCTCAAAGAACGAAAACCCCAAAATTATAAATCCGTTGTAAATTGGCTTGCTGATTTTTGCCTGTTGGATCATCCTATAAAAAGTCATATTTACGGCCGTATTGATTGCAAATGGTGAAGTTTTGCGGTGTATTTGCGTTAGCTCAGTGCATTCATATAGGCAGGCCCAAACTAACTAGACGCCGCTAACGTCATGAGTTCCTCCTCGCGGGGTTTGTTTGACCTCGCGTTTTCAGATTTCGGGCTGGGGGTGTTTCGAGGAAAAGACATTTTTACCCTGTTTTAGCAAAAGGTAAGGGACTCATAATAATTTAATATATTTCTTGGGGACTCTATCTATTGGAAAAATGTAAAAGCAAAATATTTCCAAACATCCTGGAGCCCCTCTTTAACATTAATGTTTACTGCCAACGCTACACCCTTCTGCAATGGTTAAATTTGTAATAATCACCACATAAAAAAAAACCAAGTCAACCAGGTTTCAATCAACAACAACAGCGACATTTTATTTTGTCAATCAATGTTTCTACAAACATTTTTTTGTTGTTATAAAACTTAAAAGCACGTGCTAAGTAGCTCCTCGCACAAGTTTTGAACTCGCATGCTTAAGTTTCAAACTATCACAACCAAGTTTCATACTTGTGCGAGCCAAATATGCGACCATGCAATCATCTGATTGATAGAGCTCTCTTTAGAACCAATTTCCCCAAGCAATGTTTAGACACACATTTTTAAACATTGCCACGTGATCTCCTCTGGACCAATCAGAATGGGTAAACTGTCCCAGGTATTTATGAATGTGTATTAAGCACTGTGTATACTCGGTACATTCAGTCCCGCAAAACAAAATCCAAAGGCTTACTACTATTTGGATGGGATTCAATACTCGGGGAAAGTATACTGAGTTTACAGTGCTTAAAGGCAACTTATACTTTTGGTAATTGTCAAAGACCAGAATCCTCACTTTGTGTATCCCAACATATGCATAAAATAACAAACCTGGGAAAATTTGGGCTCAATTGGTCATCGAAGTTGAAAGAAAATGATGAAAAAAATCCTTGTTGCATAGAATTGTGTGCTTTCAGATGCCTAAGAAATTAGGCTTCATGCCTGAAGCCTTTCTCTCTTTCAAATTTTTTGTGAAAAATTACCTCTTTCTCTAAAACTATATCACTTCAAAGTGTGTCGTTTCTAACAACAATTTATAATGCAAAAAATAGTTAATGGCCTGACGTTTCGGCCCTAGCAGAGTCTTTCTCGAAGGCTAAATGACAAGACAACACACATGAACAGGTATATAAGTGTAACAAAAGCATTCAAGTGGAAATACATGAATAGAGGCAGAGAGCAAACCGACAAGGCAAGGGGTAAACAATGAATATGGAGACAGCTCTCCAGCAGTGCTCTTTACCAAGTTTTGTTTATGGTAATTAATTTTTGGAGTAATTACCAAAGGTATACTTTCCCTTTAATACACATCAGTGTAAATGGGTAAAAACATACAACTGCCATTTCCTTGACTTTGTCAACATTTCTAATGGAAACATTTCAAATCCTACCTATTTCAAATGATGTCTTTAATCTAAAATAGCTTTGAATTCTTAAAGTCACCTTAGATTCTCCCAGATTAATATCTGCGCCTCGATCTAAAAGAACTTTGCACATTCCTGGACTGTCAAAGGCGGCTCGTGTCAGCAGAGTGTGTCCTTTGAAAATCAACTGAAGATAACAACAAAAACAGAAGAATTTTTATTGACAAATTACATGTAAATCACACTGAGGAATGATACTTCTAACAAATAAATGTGTTGATGCTTGTGCATACATTTTGTGTAAAAGCAGGGAAGAAATTTTACACAGGACCGTAGACCCAAGGCCAGTAGTTTTAGTGTCAGGCCAGTAAACTTTTGACCGGACAAGTCCGGCAGTCTTGTGTTTTTTAGTTGAATATTACTGAAGAATAATACCTGTGTAACATCTCGAAAGAAACATAATGTTCAAATGTTGACTTTAAGTCTGATAAAATACCTTTCAATTATACTGAGTAATGACATAATGAAGTATACTTAATACCCATAAAGACAAATAAAATCAATGTTCTCTTACATGTCTTAGCACTTGTTCAAATAAAGACAGTTAACTTAAATGCATGTTAAACTGGGTTAAGAAGCTTTCTCTTATTTTGATTCTGGTCTTGTAAAAAGATTTCTGGTCCAGTAAACATTTTGAGCCACAAGCCCTATGGTCGAATTTGGAGGAAAATCTGAGCTCCAAAAATCTGAGCTCTGAAAAGGATTACTGTTTGTGCATTCAATTTTACAGATTCTATAGTGCACAAAAAGAATGAAAGCACCAATACGCAAATAGCTGTACAACAACTAGTCTTGGCCCAAGATGTCGGTGATCCATAGTGGATTGTGTATGGGGGGTACACTCGTTAGTAATTCGTAATAGCGCGCCCTCTTGTGGCATGAGATAACCAACTTGACCACCTCTCACTAATAACTAATAACTTGGTTAATTTTGTCTTTGTTTTCTCCCCGGCCCTTCCTAGGGACCCAATCAGCAGGCGATCGCTGAAATAAATTTACGCAAATTATTGATTGACCCAGGGTCATGTTTGTAAGTAATAATAAGTTTCACATAAGTTTTCACACAAGCATGATGCTCCAACACAACTTCAAAACACAGACCAAGTTACCATGCACTCTAATCGATATTATGTATTTCATTTATTAACTTTTTTCACACATCCATAACTGGATGGTGAGCAGGAATCGAGAAGTAATGTTCAGTTTTAGATGAGATTTGGTCTGAGATTTCTTAAAGAGGAAGGGAACTGACAAATTCAATTTTGTGATGTACTCATTTTCCAATAGATAGAGTCCCCATGTGAGTGGGTAACAAATTACAAGTCTCTAGCCTCACGTTAAAATGGTGTAAATTGCCATTGTGATCAAAATCCTTCCAGTGCAAAATTTGTCAACATCCAAAACATCCGATGACATCATTCTGAGAAAAATGGATGGGTCTCTACATTTTTGTACAGGGATGTTTTGGGTCATAAGTAACCGACTTTTTCAGAGCAAAATTTGAAACATGACGTCATTGGATTTCACCAACTAATGGATCTTTACATTCCAAGGAAAAGTATTTCTTCAGTAAAAAGGTCAAATTCAAAGCCGTTTTGAATGATCAAAAGTCAGTTATGAACCAAAAACATCCCCGTACAAAAAATGTACATACCCATTTTTCTCAGAATGATGTCATCAGATGTTTAGGATGTTGATAAATTCTGCGCTGTGAGGGTATCGAATATTATGGCAATTTACACCATCTTAACGTGAGGTTAGAGACTTGTGATTTTTTCCCCACTCACATGATGAGTACTATATCTTTTGGAAAATGAGTACATCACAAAATTGAATTGGTCATTTCCCTTCCTCTTTAAATGATTACTGAATCCTGACAGTGATGACACTGATTACTGACAGTAAGCTAAAAAGTCAGGATCTTTCATTACCTCACTCCTAAAGTTGACATCAATGTCGTTAGACACCAAGAGCTCTGTGCCTGCCTCTACCTCATCCTGGTTGATCTCGACTAACAGTCTATAAGGAAGTAAGTCCTCTTCGGACAACGCGGCCAACTTCTGATCAATGTCACTCTGGGTTGCCATCTTGTTGATCTAACAAACATGAATTAATCTGATGATAAAAACAGGAAAATGCAATGAGTAAAGTGATGTCTGCAATTGTAACCATTGATCCGCCCGATAATTATAGTAGACGACGGTCATACACTTGTAGGTGACTATCTCAAGCAAAATGATGGAGGGGGAGGAGAGTAGGGATTGTGGGGGGGGGACCTAAACTGTTGTTAATGAGCAGGGACAGCGGTGAGGCCATTAAAACAACTGTTTAGCCTCTTTCCTTTCCTGTTTCTGCAGGTCAGGAGGAACTGTTTAGTAATCTACAGCAATTCTTTAAAGTTTCAAAAATACAAAACATTGTCAGGCGAGGATGTTGCGTGCCTGTTCATAAAAAATGTTATATGGCCTATGTTAGACCCAGTAACTATGTTAGACACCAGAGAACTTCGCTTAGCAGATATAGGTTACCAGCAGCGTTGTAGCCACGCCGGTCGGCGCCGGTCGGGTGTAACCGGCACTAGCTTCTGCCGACCGCCACAAAAACAAAATGAACATCCTACCGACCGGCACAAAATGCAGCAAAAACTAAATTAAAATGAACAGAAAACACCCCCAAACTACCACTTTCACGCAGCTGCATGTTCAGTTTGAACAAAAAATAAGGACGACGAAAACAACGACATAAATTACCGGTAAATTTTGTGTAAAAAAAGAAGAAAAAAAGAAGAAGCGAACCGCAACACTTTATGCCACCGATCGTGTACAAATCAAATACTTTGGAACGAACAGTCAATACCATACCGTATGGACGCTGCCATGTGCTAGCAACGCTGCGCCGGCAATCGATGTACGATGGAAACCAGACCAATTCTATGAATTCACGTACACAATTGTGAGTCCGTTTACAGATCATAATACTTGACAAAACACGTACGTCCCGTGCACGACCAAACTCATGCAATATCGACTGCTAGATGGAAGACTTTACGTGTCTGCGCATGCTCGGAAAAGGGTTTTTCCCTTGACGTTGCAATAATCATCATCGTTGGTGCGCGGACTAAACTTGTATCAGCTCCCCGCTCAAGTATTTAATCAGGTTTTTACATCAGGGTTCTCCACACGCAGTTTTGTCCGGACAAAATCGTCGTGCGCCCGGACAAAAAAATGTCGAAAAATACTTACGATGAACACAAACCACCGTTTCAATGCGCTAGTAGATCGATCTTTTGTAGTAATAGTATGCAGCGACTGGTACCCAGAAGTCAGCTATTTCGTAACGGCATTTCGCGTGCATTTTTCTCTGTGTCGCAGGGCATCCTGACTACATTTTTACTCGATGAACGGAACCTTGTATCCAAGACTCAATAATTGAGTCGACCCCGCGCTATCATGAGAGATATTATTATTGTACATTGTCCATCAGGGGCCCGAGGTTGACAATTCTTTGGACGTTGAAACAAACAGCGTGATATTGGGAGACCGATCAGGTAGTTAAAAAAAAACAAAACGGATGCAAATCTGAAACTCGCATTCCAAGTACATGTAGAAGCTATCGGGCGATCGTGCACAAAGTGGATGGATATTTTAGTTCAGGATCAGTGGTTTTGTTTGTGCTGAAATGATTTGCACAAAAATGTTTGCACAATCAGTCGATCTTGCAGGAATAGTTTGTGCAATTGCCGATCGTGCAGGAATTTTGTGACCCTTATTAGGATCTATTAAACCTAACAGTGTGTTGACATCTGCTGGCTTTCTGGTCCTTGCTCTATGCATGGAGGTAACCTCCATGCTCTATGCTTATAGTTTTCTGCCTTTTCTATTTTTACATTCGAGGCCTGGTATTTTGTAAGAGCATGGAGGTAGTGGTAAGAGTTACCATAATACATACACTTCCATTAATTTTTTGTACTGGTACAGACAATACAATGTGTACTTTACTTGAATCACTGTCATGAAAATGAAAATAACAGATTTACGTACCTAAAAACGCCTTACAAAAATACATAATTTATGTCTCAGTTAACGCCTACAAATCCATTTTTAAAGCAGGGAAACCAAAAAATTCCAGGGGCTTCACCCCTGGACCCCACCGGGGCCCTTGAGCAGGCCCCTGGACCCCATGCCGTGAAAACGCTCCGCTCGCTTCGCTCGCTATGCTCAATTTTAGCCGGCACTCAAAACTTTCTAGCTACAACCCTGGTTACCAGCTAAAATACCTTGTAGCCTATACAGTTTGTGACCGGTTCCCCCACCGGTTCCCCCACAGATTGTCAACATTTCAAAAAAGGAGTACAGCGCCCCAGTTACTGGGTCTAGGCCTTTGTAAGGTTTCTGCAAATATAAAAAAAAAACTTAATTAAAAAAAAAAAGTTTTATTTAGCATGTTTAGTTTATTTAGTATTATAAAAGGTAGCAAAGATACTAAAACTGTGTTTAAATCTAATTTGTTGTCACTTTCAGTTTATGATTATTACACAAGATATTCAGTGTTTAAATGGTGATGATTTATAGAGTTCGTAGGGAATAGGCCCCTATATGTTTGCAGCAAATTTGATAATATTGATTATTTGAATATGGAATTTAATAAGATTTAATAAGAGGGGATTTAATAAGATCCAGATCGGAGGTAATGTTTGGTGCAATCGGTCATTCATGATTTTGTTGATTTATAGACACTGTTGCCAACTGTCGAACACCTTTTCTTTCTTCACCACCCTGGGCCCGATTTCATAGTTATTTAGCACAAGAAGTCATAATTAGCTAATCACAACAAAATTAGTCCCATGCACCATTTCTGACTGGTCTCCTGCTAATTACATGAATTATTGCTATTAAAGCACAACTTTTGCACAACTCTATGAAATTGGGCCCTGAGCTGAGGGACTCTGGAGGATTTTTTTCAACCATCGCGAACGACCAATCACGCAGATTGACCGATCCAGCGTATTGTATACTGGCACCATTTATGGGGCTACGCCTACTCCTAGAACTATGACTTATGAGAGACGTGGAGACGATATCGGAACGAACCTCATTCATAGTTCTATTCTAGAGTACAACTAGTCAGGGTTGGACTACTCTGTTGCAGTGCAACGGATACTGGCGTCCTACCAGCGTGACCAGGGGTAGGGCTACGCCCATCTCAACAGTAACAACAACAACTGCACAGTTTTGGGGGAGAATTGCATATTTACTTTAGTCATGGAGGTATGAATTCGTCACCGACGCCACGAAGTAGCACAAAGGTAGATACCGGTAAAAAGTAACAATCGGAGAAAACGGCGTTTAAAGTTGAACGCTTTTTAAAACTTTTCCTACAAACTTTCAGGTATTTTCAACTAGTTTTCTTACAGTGGAGACTTGATGCATTGAACTTCATATATACGTAGCCCTGGTAGGACGTCAGTCAGTGCCACTGCACTGACGTCCTGGGTATAAAGATCCTTTACCATGTGAACAAAATTTTGAGTAACATTTTAAAATATTTTTACCTAATTTGAGACGCTGAAACTCCATTCACTTATTCTTGGTGCCTTTAATTACACTTTCGCTGAGTTCAAAACCTATTAAATACATCCATGAATGACATCATTTCCGAAAATAAGTCCAAGTTGTGCACTGGCACTGTGACTCCGTCGTGTTGCTGCCCGGAAGAAAAAGCGTTCAGTGTGGGTTAGACAGCGCCCTCTTTTGTGGACTTGGTTCCATGTCAGTTGAGGTTGTCGCAACGAATGCGTCAATTTCCATTTTATTTTCACAATAATGTCATCCAAGGATAAAATTGGCAATTCTGAATAGAGCAGGCGTAAGGTTCAGGACACAAGGAACATGTGAGTCACGTTTCAGCTTCCTCAAAAAGGTAAAAATATGATAAAAAATTGTTATAAATTTTGTCGCAATGCCTGAGGACCTTTATACCCTGGACTCCGTTGCGTTGTATGCAACCTAGGAGTCCAACCTGGGCTAATATATACGGTGCTTTTTAATGCTTTTCGTCCTAAATTAAGGAGCAATAAAGTAAGAAAACTGCGTGCTACTTCGTGAAGTCGAAAATTAACGAAAATTGACATTTTCCGTTTTCAAGAAGCAGCACAGCCATGTATTACTATACTATATGCGTGTTTGTGACCTGAATAATCTAGGTCACGCGCGCGCTACACACAAGATTGCAGTGCTACTTCCTGAAAACGTTTTTTCACTTTTGAGGTGTGTACTGTGTGTGCGCGTCGTGTGTTTCAATGGTAAATTGAATCTCAGTGCATGGAGGAAGGAAAACTTCCTTCATGCTCAGTGCTACTTCGTCACTTTCGTGGCGTAAAAAAATGTCAGGTTCGGTGCAAAGTTGCAAAGCCTATTTAGGCCGCTTAATCCCAATTAAGAAAATTGAAGGAGTGGAGAAAAATATCCTAAGTATGAATAGGCCGTTGGAAAATTGAAAGGCGTGAAAAAGGTAAAAACCCTGCGCGCGAAAAAAAAATCGCCCGCCATTTTTGTATCGTTTTTTTGTGTGTGTGTGTTCGCGCGTTATGCAATTTCTCCAATCAGTCGGTCATCGTTACATATTCATTATGATTGAATTACAACCAACGAACACTTCTTGGTATCAAAGCCTCATAGCCGAGCGGTGTAGGCTACATGCTATGTATAATAATTTGTTCTCTCTCTCTCTGATACAGGAATCCCGAGTTCATTGCTTGATTTGATGATTTGATAATGATTCCCCCTTTCCCCCCACAGCAATATACAGATATATACAGACATGGAGAGTAGGAGAGAGAGAGAGAGGGACGGTGGAGAGGAGAAACAGAGTGGGAAAGCGTTTTTTTTTTTTTTTTTTTTCGAAAAAATATATATATATTTTTTTTTTAAACCCCCTATGAAATCCATTTATCGTAGAATTTTGCTCCCTACCCCAGTCGATTGGAAACATATGAATAAATTTAAAAAAAAAAAAAAAAAAGTGGTTTTGTACAATGTGTGCTACTTCGTGGCGTCGTCGGTGACGAATTAGTCAAACCATGGTCAAACAAATTACACTACATTACAATACATACACAATCACATCGATGATCGATACAATTCCGGATTGAAACTTCGGCGGTGCAGATTTTTTCCTCTCCAAGAAAGAGTTGCGGTCCTCGTTCCTGAAGTCTGTGCGAATTATAGTAAATGCTGGCTGTTTTAATGTTTCGAAATGCTCAACAACAACACACCAATCTCATGATCTATTGAGCTCGGAACTCAGGACAAGTTGTGTCTTGCAAACAGCATGTGGCTCAAAAATCAACAATAATATAGGAACTTGCAACCTCGTTTTAATGCGTTCTATCACGTCGTTCCCTTACCGTGTACAGTCAGGCTATTTTCAGGCTGGGGGAAAAATGCATGATACATGAGAACGAGAAAGAAATGTCAAAGTGCGGGGGGGGGGGGGGCGGGGCGATATTGTTTTTCATTTTTGTCTAGGGATACTACTACTACAAGCCTCGGCTTGTTTGAACAGCCTCCTTACTCACAGCTTCTATTGTTTTATTGTTCATCCTCTCTTTCATTGGTCATGTTTATAATAATCTTTGCTTGTATGTTACTACTAATTGTGTCCAAATGATTCTGTCTATTTTTGTGAGCATGGAAATAAATGTTGAATTGAATTGAATTGAATTGAACTGAATTGAATTAAATATTTATATAGTATTTTTTGCAGACAGAAATTGCCGTTACGGCGTTAGTACATACATACATTGATTGAGAATAAAATAAAGTCTTATATCGCATAATGATGACTTAATACAAGTCATAAGTCTAAGTCATAACTATATGATATTAATCTTAGTAGGCCTAACATATAAATTTATTACCGTGGGGGGCATGACTTTTATTTTCTTCCTCTTTAAAGGCACTGAACACGTTTGGAAATTGTCAAGGACCAGTGTTCTCACTTGGTGTATCCCAACATATGCATAAAATAACAAGCCTGTGAAAATTTGGGCTCAATTGGTCATCGAAGTTGCAAGAAAATGATGAAAGAAAAAACACCCTTGTGTGCTTTCAGAAAGGAATAAAAACTTCTTGCAAGAAGTTTTTATTATTTTAGTGAGAAATTACCTCTTTCACAAAAAATACGTTACTTCAGAGGGAGTCGTTTCCTACAATGTTTTATACTATCAACAGCTCTCCGTTGCACGCTTGTTACAAAGTAAGTTTTTATGCTAATTATTTGTTTTGAGTCATTACCATTATACCAATCACCTCATGAATCATATCTATATTTAACCAGACTGAGTTTGGGCACCAAATTCTGATTGTTCGTCAACGACCGTCAGTGTCTTTAGTAGCCTTTGACTCCCCCACCGTCAGTTCACAATGTTCTTTTCTAAAACCAATCAAAATTTCCTTAACAGAAATCTGACAGTCCCCTGGATGACAACTTTGAGAAGGTCCTGAACCTGTGTTCCCCGCCTTTCTTACCGCCGGGACGCAAATACGCCTAGCCTTAATTGTTGTTAGGCCGCATACCTACACAGGCATGCATCTCCGGTCAAATGAAATTGACGCAACCCGCACGCAACTAAAAACGCCAGCATGGCGTGCGGTTGAAAGCCCGCGCTTTAAACTTCACATGAAAGTGAAGTGAACTTTCTTGCCTCAATGGAAAAATGGTGCCCCGAATATTGCGTCACCGTAGCTTTGGCCCACAAATTTGCTGACATGAAGTGAATAAAGTGGCTCATAGAAGTTAAATAGTGCCCCAACCAAGCAACCAGTCATGTCCTGCAGTATTGTCCATAAAGCACCCCTATTTTTGAGATGGAAATTATGAGATAGGCCTATATGCCTACGTAACAACTTAAGACCGCAATAACCAATTGTGCATGGGAATTAACTTACACTCTAACTTTTGCCCCAAATCTAGGGCGGGAAAAGGGTGGCAGGAACCGCTTCAGATTTCACCACAGCAGAGCAGTCTAGAACAGACAATTTTCCGGGTTACTTAAGCTCAGACCTCAATCGGAGGCACACTGCCCCCGTGCGGCCCCACCCCACCCCATCAATCCACCCTGCTTAGTTCGCCACTGTGGGGAAAACCATATGGAGCGTTGCAAGTTTGGCGACCACAAACAAGTTTCTGACGTAAAATCCACTGACCGAAATAAATAACGAGAGCTAGTGAAAACGGGTAGATAACCAGAAATGGTTCATGACCTAAAGTACATCTCTTGAAAATTCATGTTCTTAAAAATTAGGCCTACAGTGACCTTCTCATTTTATCAAGTAATGGAACTTAGTCCTCGTAATGTTATCAACATTATTTAATTGTTATTGCAAGGTATTTCATTTTTAAAAGAATTCCATTGACATTTTTCGATATTTTTTAGAGTCCGCTATCTTGCCGAGCCAACAAGTCGTTATTAACAGCCGCGTCACCGCTGTTCAACCAAACGCGCGATAACGCTCAACCAATGACCACTCAAACTTACTTCTGGTTTGGCGCCAAAACGCGACTTGTGTGCTGTGCTGTCACCGAGTGACGGTCATCAACGGTATTTGACAAAATATCAATACTTGGCCTTTGGCCCGAAGTTGGTGCTGGCTGTCTGATCTTTGTGAACCAACGTGGAAGAAAAAAGGTGGAGAAAACAAACAGTGGTACGGCAGCAACAATCATCATGGAAGACAGTGGCGAAGATAATATTGCTCAAGCCGGGAGCACTCATGAGGAGTTTGCTGAGGTAGATGAGGTTAAAGGGCTTATCGCCAGTCTTGCAACAGTATACAACGACCAAATATCGGTGGAAATAGCGGTGGAAAGATTTACTTGTAAGTAATTGAAATTGTACTTAACCAGTTATGATATGGATACCCTTTTCTTTTTGCAGCTAATTAAATTGTAATTGTTTACTAAAATATAACATAACTTCACTAAGAGTAAGAGCTACAAACTATTCATTAAACAAAGTATAGACACAAAAATTAGCCTAGAAACTCATTTGATAATGATATTTATATTATTATTAGGCCTATTATCGTAGTAGCGTCATACGTTATCGACCCTCATATGTTTTCGATCCCCCAACTTTGATTCCCGTTTACCGCGAGACTGTACGAGATCCACCAGTGAAAGAAGCTCTGCTGTATACTCACGGTCCGTGCTGTCCCCCGGCGTAATCATGCTGAAATTCAAGTTCCCTGTCGTAAGTGACATTCAAAAGTTTATAAAATAATTCATTTTTGGTATAGATCACTAGTGCATTATTATACCAACAATCAAATGTGTCAAAGAAACAATATCCAACCTCGAAAGTTCCAAACAAAATTATCGTCTGCTAGATTAAGTTTTATTCTCCTTCGGTCACTCGATATATCACGTGATGTGGTTGCTAGTTGGGATTATATGGCACACCAATTCGGGAAAAAATTAAAAACAATTTAAGTGAAAATGATTTTTTATAATTTGCTGACTGTAATAAATTCTGGTAAACATAATACATATGGTATGTCAACATCAACAAAAATAAATAGATGGGTTTATTTTCTCCTCCTGAAACCAATCATGGCTGGTCTGAAATTTAAGGGGAAAACCAGAATGTTGTGAAGTGTTTGTGCTGGGGAAGAATGCTTGGGGGGGTTGTACTGTTATGCCCTGTGATGTCTCAGGACACTAATTAATTAGCCATATGTCTTTGGACAACACAATTTTAAAAAAAAATCTAAAATTAAATAATATGAGCTTTTATTTTCACATTTGATTTATTTTTCATGCCAATTATTTGTTTTTCTTTACAGATTAAATTGGCCAATAAAAAAGGGACGCGTCCCGACACCTACAGAAACTACGAAGCAGGCAGAAGTTTATTGAACAAAATTAATAAAATTACTTAATTTAAAGAAATGTAGATAATACAAAAGACAAAACAGAAAGACAAAAGTTTATTAAACTAAATAAATAAAATTAATTTAAAGAAATGTAAATAATACAACAAGAATAAACACAAAGACAAAAGTTTATTAAACAAAATAAATAAAGTTAATTTTAAGAAATGTAAATTATACAAAAGAATAAACAAACAAGCTTGTAAGTTACTCAAAGAACATTAATAAAAAACCATGTTTATGCTCAAAAATGTTTTAGAGAACTCCCATCTATTAAGTAAGTCATCTTGATTAACGGCAGTGCAGTTTGGACAATACTGCAACATTTTTATTTATTTGGCACGCCATACTAGCTTCTGAATATTAATTTAATACCAACCAATGTAAGAACCGATAACATGTGACGTCGCTCCTACGTCGTGAAAGCAGTACCACTGTAAATGGCGGACGATCTCTCGCAACGTAAGACCAACATTACTAAGATTTCCACACACGATGAAGTGCAAGGGTTTTTTAAAAAGGTTGGTGAGATGATTTAAAAAAAAAACATTTAGTTTTTGATTGAGAACAATTTCCCCGTTATCCTACCGAAAACCCATGACACCATATAAAAAAGAAACAAACAAAGTAGGCCCAACTAAAGAAAGGGAATTTCTCACTGGCATTTTATTGGCATGTCTGGTAAAATTAAAAAGTAGTTGAGCAGTCTAGAATCGGACAAATTTCCGAAGCGTGGGTGCTCAGACCTCAATTGGGGAACTAGCCCCATTAATAGTGCCAAATTCTCTGGACTTCCTCCGATCCTTGGCCCTACGCCCACGTACCTCCAGGAGGTGACATTTGTTTTCGAAAAGAAACTCACGTTTTTATGCCGAGATTTTTTCCCCAGTTGTCACTTATTGTAGCTCATTTGTGGACAGCACATTAATTCGAAAAAGAGCTCACTCGTTTTGGTGTAATTTATGAAGAAAATCGGCAGCGTTACCTGACACGGTTTGACTGCCCGGCATCCGCGATTTTGCTAATGCGCTATGGTCTTGGTGCAAGACGTTTCTCGTTTACCTTTCACGCACAGCGCGGCCGACGACCCGCTCATTCAACTCACCAATAGCGCGCGCCACGAACACCTGACTTTAGCCCACGAACCGCCCCGCGCGCGCTATTGGCATCAGGATCTGTGATGATCTTTCAAAAGGAAACTAACTGTTTTTTTGCCGAAATCTCCCCCCCCCCAAGTTTTGCATGTATGTCAGGTATGTACCATTGCCTGATTGTGGAGAGTACACCCTTATGACTGAGCGGAGGTAACACTGCTGTAAATTGTGGCACATTTTATTGATTTCACTGTTTTCTCTAAAGTGCAATGCCCTGGGGAAGTCAAAGTCCTTGATATCCTAAGACTGGACCATTCCACATGTATCCAAGAGGGTGATCAGGTCCCTGAGTTGTGTAGTTTTTTTTGAGGGGCTGTAAAATATTGTTTACTCATGAAAAAACTTCGCTCAAAAAAATTGTACAGACATACACTATACAGGTACATGTATGTACCCAGATCTAGCCCTCTGATAAAGTGGAGCCATCTGGTTCCTTGTACCAGATTTCCAGATCTCTTGCTGGTTTCCACCCCCCCCACCCACCCCAACCCCCATCTCCCATCAAAACTGTATCTGCTTACTTGGGAAATGAACTGCAATTCATGTTTGTCTAGGCTTGAAGAGAGAGACAAACTTATAGATGTTGTGTGTTATCATGGTCAGCTGGGTAATAGCAAAGATGTAAGGGTAATAAAGCAATTGCTTGGTAGCTTGGTAGGTCCCCTGAGTTAGGGGTCTTGTCAAAATTAATCCAGGACAGGTAATCAGGTAACAATTCTCTGATGTAAATTTTTTGTTGGATTTCCGTCGAACTTTATTTTTATGAGAGACATGGTTTTACTCGCTGAAAAGCACACAGTTCTCCGATGCACTAAAGACATGCCCTATGCCAATGCACCTCACTGGGCGCTCTGCAGTTTGACTGGCTGATTAAATTAAATGTAGTATTTAAACAAACTTGCCGTTTTGGAGCGATCTTGAAGGTTTGGAGGTCATTATATTTAATGTGTGGTGTGAATTTTTAGTGAGACTTACAGAGAACCCCTGCTTGTTTTCCAGTAGATAGAGATCTAAGTCTCTGCGGTTTGTGAACAAATGTAACCCAAGGCACTGTGAACTTCTCCCATGTTTTCTCTGAAACCCAATTTCAAACAAGGTGAATTAAGGCGGGTAAAAAACCGTGTCCTGGACGGTATTTATCCGCTGGTTGTCCTGGAGTAAGTTTTACATGGTCCCTTACTAATGGTTTGAATATTATTTTGCACTCAGTTATCGTGGATAAGTATCAGGAACAGCCTCACTTGCTTGATCCACACCTTGAAGGAATGCTCCTTCCTCTGCTGGACATTGCTCGAGATACAAAATCACCGCCTGGACTGTCTCATCTTGCGTTCAAATTCCTCTATCTACTTACCAAGGTAGGGGACTAAGTGTACACAATGCTTCAAGTTTTGTTTCCGGAAATTTTTTCATTGAATGTATTTTAACATGTCATTGTGGCCCAGGGTTCTTTGTAGTGCAATTTGCATGTATCGGCCCGATATGCTAGCTTGTACATGGGGAGAATCCTGACATATACAAGGTGATGCTGTGTTATAATTGCAGTCAACTATGCCAGAAACACCTTCTTTTAACAACACAAAGTGTGTTTCTTTCAAGTGCATTACAACAAATATGGCACCTACAATGTACACCTTTACATGTACGTCCCATCAAAAGGACAAATCAAATATGGTCAAGTGTTTTGCTCAGGGACACAAGTGCCAACACTGGGACCCGAACCCACACTCTTGACAACACCTCGTGGTGGCATGGGTGGCTAGTGCGTAACACCACTGTGGCCCTGGTTCGATTCCCGGCTGAGGCCATTTGTGAGTAGAGTTGTGCGCCGGTTCTCTCCTATGCTACAAGGTGTTTTTTTCGGGCCCTCCGGAAAAATCAAACACTTTTGATCTCTGGCTGTGCTCCGTGGTCATAGGCCCTATGGGTTGATGTGGCTGGCTGCCAAAGGCACCCTCGGCTGCAAGTAAGGATGATTAGATTCCCAAATTATCATTATTATTTTAGAATATATAGGCTGGAGCACTAGACCACTATCAATGACCACAGACATTCGAAATCAGGTCTTCTATGATTTTAAAGATTTGATCCAACATGTTTTTATCAGTAACAGATTTCAGCATATGAAATCACAAATCATTTAAAATACCTGTTGTCTCACATCTGTGGTCAATGTTACATGACAAATTGTGGATATATGCCAAAAGAAATTTGTATTTTTTTTCTTTCTGATAGGCACGTGGTTTCAAGACAGTTATCAGGATTCTGCCTCACGAAGTTGCCGATATGGAACCAGTCCTGGCGCTGTTGGACAGGCAGGATCCAGCTGACTTCACGGTAGGAACAGAAAGGGCAATCAGCCTTGGTACTTCAACACACGGCCAAAATTGTGTCCTCAATTGTGCATTGAGTATTTTGCTTAGTGTGTGCAAAAATGAAACTAATACGCAGTTCTTTATATGGAAATAATGAAATAAAATGATTCCCGATGTTGTCTACCTCAACAACCTTCTCACCGTTTATCATCACGACAGCCAACTCCGCAAACTGCATGACACAACAACACTTACTTCTACAATCTGTAAAAAAAACGGATAGTGGTCCCCACCTATGGAACAAACTCCCTCCAGAAGTCTGTCATTCTGACTCAATGACGAAATTCAAGAAACTGTTGAAGACTGAACTGTTCAGAGCTCATTAATTTGTTTATTCCTGACTCTATATTTGTTCATCGCCTTGATCTAGTGTTGTCTATGTGCGCTTTATAAGAACTCTGTATTTGTTGTTTTTTCGTACATGCTATAGACCTGGGAGACTCGTTACATACTACTGCTATGGATGTCCATAATCTGCATGATACCGTTTGATATGGCCAAACTAGACAGTAATGCGCCAATAGGTGAGGACGGACGGAAGAAAGAGCCAACTATGATGAGAATCATCAATTTAGGCAAGGTTAGTCTAGTAGGACAAACAAAATCCATTTAACGGTTAACCTCCTCACGTCGGTTGATGTGTATACGTCGGTTGACGTGTGTACGTCGGTTGACGTGTATACAAGCAAAATATTTCTGGGTAGAACTACGGTTGACGTTTATAAACGCCTGGAACAACTTTGGGCAATCCATTGTGTAGCATGCATAGGCATGTAGCTACCCTGCGACACTTTATTTCCCCTTTACAAAAAGGGACAAAGGGTACTGGAATTCATGCTCAAAATCTCGCTTTTTTCCGGGGTTAGTATGCAGTCCCCAACTCCGGACTTTCGTCCTTTTGTTGTACAATCGAGGATTAAGAGAAATCGATAGGCTGCCACCACCATAAAGATATTTTAAAAATGGTTAACCTTTTCAAAAGATTTCGCCCTGACTTGCCTGTTGAATCAGGGCGCTTCACCGGTCTTCCAGCTTTCCACTGGTCCCATATCTAAAGGTCTCCTTCCAACATGGAGGTATTATTATGTTGTGGTGCTCTTGCACGTGCTTTTAGTTTTTATCACATTTTGGTTAGGGCTTTTCTAGGTTTACAATTGTTTTCCTTTTTTTTAAACGATTGTTTTTGTCCATATGTATTTTTTACGACATTTATAAATTATTCAAGAGTACGGCAGAGAAAGTTTAATAGCGTGTTTTTCATTAACATCAACCCACCAAAATCCAATGCGTATTTTGTTTGATTCTGTTGGACTGAGGACTGCACCAGTAAAATGGTTATGTTTGAATGGGGTCAGGCATACCACAGTTTTTGTTGAGTTAGCATAGGGTGGTGTTGGATTTTGCAAGAGTGAGGAAGGATCAAAGTACATCAAACTAGGGTGATGTTAGTCTTGGTTCAAGGTGTTATTATGGGGGTCCTAGTCACATGACAACTGTGCAAGTCTTAAATCCCTAGAGGGAGCCACAATAATGGTTGGTTTATGTTATTTGCATGTATAGTACCTGCTGTTGGTGGATTGAAGCACAGCATATGCTTACACAATTAACGTCTTGCACCTAGACTGAGGGAGTGAAGTGATTGAACCTACACATGTATTTCATTAATTCTTTCAACCATAAACTGAATTGTTAGTTTGTAATGTATTGCCAACTGGTTAAAACTTCTGCAAGTGAACAATTTGTGAGATCCCTGAATTTCTCATGTTGTGTTTTTATTTCTACAGAAATATCTTCAAGTGTCTGATAAATCAAGAGATGCTGCCGCCTTAATGATCTCAAAGTGAGCACGTTGAATATCAAACTTCTAAATTCAAACTTTCAAAAGGGGCTTTTATTAAGAATTTGTATTAAACAAAAATAGTATTTAATTGTGTATTATTAGGAGTGTTGTAAGAAAGGCATTTGACAAATATATGTACCTTTTGTTTGTGCAATGACAATTTGATGTTTTTAGTTTAAATAGGGTTTCTGCATATTCTTAAAAAGTATTAGAAAGTCTTAAATTCAGATATTCGATGAAGTGTGTAACAAATTTTCCTATCAGCTCGTAAAGAACTGAATTACGCTGTGTTTAAAACAGTAACATAAAGTGTGAGTGGGTATAGCTGTTTCTCCCCTGCTATATTCACTTATTTTTGGTCTTAAATTTTGTTAGGGTAGCATTAAAAGGGTCCTAAAAAGTCTTAAATTTGACTTTTTAAAGTGTGCATATACCCTGTTAAATGAATCTTTTTTAATTGTGATGCGCAAAACTGAATGCCCATGAATAGGATTGTGTACAGTGTATGGGTATTTTTAATGGCTGTACGGCAATTACAGGTTGTATGGCTTCTGACTGGCACCCTTGAACAAAGATATTGACAAAATAAGGGAGACCGCCAACATAGAGGCTAGAGTTGGTAGAGTGCCGGCACGTTAATCCGGAGGTCAAAGGTTCAAGTCCCGCTCTAGTAAATTTGTCTTTCTTCACCCAAACTTATTTATACTTTTGCTACATTAATTAAAATATTTGGCCCTGCTTTAAAAAAGAGTCCTGGCTGAGAGTGGAATATAGAAACCAGAACATGACCGGGCATTATGTACTTGTGGCGTGTCGTGGCCGAGCGGATAAGAACACCGAACTCAAGCTATGGTGTTTCTGATCAGCAGAGTGTGGGTTCAAATCTCAGTCGTGACACTTGTTTCCTTAAGCAAGACACTTAACCACATGCTTCGTCCCGGATGGGACGTTAAGCCGTAGGTCCCGTGTGTTGTGTAATGCACGTAAAAGAACCCAGTGCACTTATCGTCAAGAGAAGGGGTTCACCCCGGTGTTCCTGGTATGATTGGCTGCATATTGCGCCACAGCACCTTGTAAACCATTACATGGTGCTATGTAAAAGAAAAAGGTCTCATACTTCAACACGTAACTCCAAGTACCTTGTAGGAAAAATACTGAGCGCTTTGAGACACCCATCGGGAGTATAAAGCGCTATATAAGAACTGCGTATTATTATTATTATTATTATTACTTTTTTTGTATACTTCTTGACAGATTTCTTACACGGCATGATGTTAAACAGCAACAGCTACCAAGCTTCCTGGACTGGTGTCTGCGTACTCTGTCTGAAGCAGATTGTGAGTCACAAGTTGTACTTTTCTTCTCCCATGTCAACAACTGTTCTGCCCATTAATGAAAACCCAAGTTGTTGTTGCTGCATTTTAAATGATTTACTCAGGTCAAAGAACACAACAATCAAATAATTTCTGTTACTTTACCACATCCTAAAAGGTAGGGTCATAGATTGGTTTTTTTTGTCAACGTAATTCTGATTAATAGGCCAAATTATCACTAAAGATATAGTCAAAGTCACTTGTGAATGTTTCAGCTGACTACAGTGTCTACTTGATGAAAAAACAGCAAAAACTGTCATAGTATTTTCATCAAGAGCATCGAATCGATCCACGTTTAGCGAGGTGACAGCATTTATACTGCATCTCTAGCCACTGCATTTGCGAATGGATATCACAGAAATTTGAATCTCTAAAAGTCGCCTGAAGGCAATCTTTGGAGAGTCAAATTTGTTGACATACTTTTATTGATTTCTAATCAATGGGGGCACTTCAGACGAAATAATTCCGCAGGATGCTTGCCACTATTACCATTTTTATAACAAGTAAGCTTTCGGATAGAAATGACACAGCTATCAGGATTTTTTCATTTTTGTGCAATCACAACCCTGACAAAAGCATTTTTCCTTGTTTTCAAGAAAAAAGAGACCAACCATAAATTTGAAAAAAAAATTCACAGGCTGGTGGTATGATTGTATGTAATCATTCTTTTATCCACCTCATGCAGTATTTGCAATATTTACATTTTGTTGATTTGGAACAATGAATGAAGCTTTTTAAGGTTGACATTTTTTCCTTTTCTCCTTCAGATGAAACCATGTCTGGTATGGCACTGCTTTCAGGGGTGCTTGCATCATTGGTAAGTTAGGAAAGAGATTTCATTTTGTAGCCATACATAGTGGCTCAAGTTTCCTAGCGTTCATACCAATATGATTTCCTAGTGATTATTTCAATTTGTTTTGGAAGAGCACATGGTGGTTGGTTGATGCGATTATGAATAGAGAGGAAGGGAACTGACAAATTCAATTTTGTGATGTACTCATTTTCCAATAGATAGAGTCCTCATGTGAGTGGGGAAAAAATTACAAGTCTCTAACCTCAATTTAAAATGGTGTAAATTGCCATTGTATTTGATACCCTTCAGTGTAAAATTTGTCAACATCCAAAACATCTGATAACGTTATTCTTGTACGGGGATACTTGCTTCATAATTGACTTTTTCAGAGCAAAATTTGAAACATGACGCCATTGGATTTCAACAACTAATGGATCTTTACATTCTAAGGAGGACTTTTTTTCGTCAGTCAAAAGGTTAAATTCAAGACTGTTTTGCTTGAATAGTATCATTAGTCAGTTTTGAACCAAAACATCCCTGTACAAAAATGTACAAATTTGTACATGGGTTTGAATCCCACCCAAGTGATATGTGTGTGGATGTTGTCCACAGGGCTCAAAAAAATTGAGTGTACAGTGATCACACATCTTTGTAAGGAAAACAAAAAATAATAGTTGTTTCTTTACCCATAATGCAATTAGTTCATCTCTTAAAAAAAAATATATATATATATATATATATATGTAATAAATTCAGAATATGAGTTAAACAAACTCTGGCATATCTCTCTTCTGGACAGACTGTTTCGTACCATAAGGCACTCATCAGGTTCACTCATCGAGTGAACTTCTCGATGGGGTGCCCCAATTCGACCAGCGTAAATGTGTGACGCGCGCTCACTTGACGTTCCACGATCATTCTTACATCATGTAGTGTTTCAGCTCTTTTTTTAAGGGTCCACTCACAGGCCTGACTATACACCCGCTCATTAGGCACTCATTTGGTTCTGCTGATGAGTGCCTTATGGTACGAAACAGTCTGTCCAGAAGAGAGATATGCCAGAGTTTGTTTAACTCATATTCTGAATTTATTACATGTTATAGCTCTACAGAGATGTATCGAGCACTGTGAATTGTGATAGAAGACGATTTCATTGGACCGGAGGTCGTTGGTTCAAATCCCACTCTAGTCAATTTTTCTTTGTTCAACCCAAAATCATTTAATATTTACCCAGTCAGTTTCCCTTGTGGTCCATTACTTGAATTATATGATATATAAATGGCTACGGCAGTTTGCGGTTGAATGGCTTAACAAAGATATTGACAAAATAGGGAGACCGCCAACATAGGGCTAGATAGCTCAGTTGGTAGTGGTTCAAATCCCACTCTAGTCAATTTTTCTTTGTTCAACCCAAAATCATTATATATATATATATATATTTTTTTTTTTTGGGGGGGGGAAAACCCCAAAATTTGTGAAAGTCTTACCACAGCATCCTTATCAAGGCTTTGAACTACTTGTATGAACACAGTGTAATGTATTGAAATGGCATCACCCTTAATCTTCTTTTTATTTATTTGAAGTCTTCGCTGTTCAAGCTCGGTAAAAGAGAGGACATCGTCGATTATGGTTAGTTTGTGATATTCTTCACATTTTTCTTTACACCCCTTCCCCCCTCCCTCAACCCCATGCCCTCTAAACTTCTTAATTCTCAGGCATCATATTCTTCCTACTTTAGTCTGAATTCCGATTTTTATATGCCCTTGAAAAAATCAGAAAAACTGTGATTAAATTGCCTTCTCTGAGAAGTCCATTAAACCCTACACTATACAGGCCTGTGAGATCTCTGCTTTAAAGCGGATATCTGCTTTTTCATTTTGCCGATTTTTTTATTTCCGCTTTTTTTGTCTTTTCCCTTTTTTTTTTTTTTTTTTTTCCCCCCTTCACTTTTTGGCCTTATATATGCTTGGCAACAGTAATGTACAACTACAATAATGTGAAATAAGCCTAGTTACTGGATCAATGGGATGCCCCAATTCTACCAGCGTAAATGCGTGACGCGCGCTAACTTGACGTTCCACGATCATTCTTACATCATGTAGTGTTTCAGCTCTTTTTTTAAGGGTCCACTCACAGGCCTGACTATATCAACAATTAGGTCAGCCTTTGTACTCACAAAAAATTTCCCTTCTCTTTTCCAAGAGCCAAGAGGGGGACTTGGCACTGTAGAGCATCTTTCATTTGTCTTATTTTATTCTACAGCTCCCATTGTCTTGGAGAGGCTGGTAGCCTGTAAACAGTTGAGCAGTGAAAATACCCAGATCCGCAAGCTGGCAATGAAGCTTATCCAACGATTAGGCCTGACATTCCTGAAGACTAGGAACGCTGCCTGGAGGTGAGATAATACAAATGGCATTCTGTTGGTTTGTATTTCAGTGTAAATCATGCCCAGGTTATGCTGTTCAGCTCCAAGGAATACCAGAAGCCCAGTAGCCTTCTGGGGACACATGAGGGCAGTATTTGGATTGGGTAAATCTGTTTTGTATGACACCTAAACCGAACACCTAGTCCACTCATCGAATAATCCACCTTATCTCAAAAAGGCTAACAGGAAATGCATTAAACAAAGTATTCTGTTGTAAAAATTTGGTCTTGCCTGATCACGCAGCCATACAGATCCGGTTTGTGGAGTCCTGCTATGGTTGTTCTATTATTCAATTTAATAAAGAACTCCCTTGTGGGGTCCATTGTTCCTATTGAGATGGCCTTGTGGGGTCCTTTGTTCTATTGTTGTCAGGACCCCACAAATGCCCTTCCGTAAGCACATTATTATGCTTGGCAAAGACTTGAGGTCTCATAAAAAAGTTTACTACTAACTGTGTAAACTTTTATCTGAGACTTGCTTTTAAACAATGAAACCAATGAGTGTACATCACTCTATTTACCTATCACTCTACTTACTGCCTAATGCTTATTTCCCATACTGGCAGGTGCAATAATGGTAAAGTTCATAATAAGGGAATTAAAGAGTGGTGACGAGGTCTTGAACAATGACCTCCTAACCTTCCAGATCACTCCAAAACCGCAGGTCCAATAACAATTCTCTGATGTCAAATTTGTGTTGGATTTCCGTCGGACTGTATTTCTATGAGAGACATGATTTTACTCGCTGAAAGGCACACAGTTCTCCCATGCACTAAAGACATGCCCTATGCCAGTGCACCTCACTGGGCGCTCTGCGGTTTGACTGGCTGATTAAATGTAGTATAAACAAACTTGCGCTTTTGGAGCGATCTGGAAGGTTTGGAGGTCATTATATTTAATGTTGAGTGTGATTTTTTAGAGAACCCCTGCTTGTTTTCCAGTTGATAGCGATTAAGTCTCTGCGGTTTGTAAACAAATGTAACCCCAGGCACTGTGAACTTCTCCCATGTTTTCTCCGACACCCAATTTCAAACAAGGTGAATTAACGGCGGGTAAAAAATCTTGTTCCGGACGGATGTTATCCGCTGGTTGTCCTGGACTAATTTTGACAAGGTCCCTAACCAACAGGGTACTTGCCATGGAGTTAACACACTGTTTGGATTTCAGTTTGGTAAATTCTGACAATTTTATTTTTTTAACAGATATCAGAGAGGAAGTCGATCTTTAGCAGAGAACCTGAAGGCACAAGATGTGGCTCGCATAGCAGTAGCAACTGGTGGCTCTGAGATTGCTAAGAAAGATGATGATGATGAAGATTATGATATACCAGAGGAAATAGAAGATGTGATTGGTAAGAAATGGGGACTGTTGGCTGGGATGAGGTAAGACGTGAGAGGTATTAAGGACGTGTTTATGGGTATAGGGGGCTAGGCTGAGGGAAGATGTGATTGGTATTAAGGGGGTGTGGGGATTAGAGTTGTGCATTTACGTTTATTTTCCTGAACGGTTGAATGGAAATTGTGACCTCCGTTTGTAATCGTTTAACTGTTTCTACCGATTCCTATCCGAACTGTGAGCCCATCTGTAAAAGGAGCAGATGTCAAAACGCTTTCAAGGATTGAAAATAGAACACTGTAACCCAGTCTTTACAGTCACACAACCACAGTGGGGTGGCGTCAGGTGGCGTACAAAGCAAAATGTTTAACAAATTGTAGGGGATTGAAAATAACACAACATTTGTGGGGGATTAAGATAAGAAACATTCCAACAACAAAAGGGTTGTCAATTGTTCTCCCTGGATAGTGTCTGGGGCAAACATTTTAAAGAAAAAGAAGGTCTCTTTTTTTTCTTCTTTTTCTGTCGGCTTCGTTTAACTGTTAAGGAAATTTGGAAATGGATTTCAACGTTTGTTTACGGTTAAACGGTTGAGGAGTGTGGGTTTTTGTGACTGGGGTGAGCGATGATGTGATGGATAAGGAATGGGGAGATGCTTTGGATGTCAGTCACTGTGGCCTTAGAGCGATGTGTGCTGTGGTTGGTACTTATGTGGTGTTATTTAGGTTTGGCGTTCCAGTGCAAGACTCTCCTTTGGCAACATGTTTAAGTTCAAACGTTGCCTTTCGGAGTTCCATGGTTGGCCAATAGACTTGCGCAAGTCTCGCATGTATTCAAACATTTATGAGTACCTTGGGTTCCCACACATATTTCTTTTAACGTGTGAAGGAAATAAAATCCCACATTTTTCAACAGAAGAGACTTGCGCAGTCTCTCCTAATATTGAGTTACTCAAATTCGAAACTCCTTTTCTTCAATTTCTAGAGCAACTTCTCATTGGTTTAAAGGACAAAGACACAATAGTGAGATGGTCTGCAGCAAAAGGGTAAGAGTAATGGTCTTTTGTTTAGCATATTGTAAAAACTTATCATTATTTTTAATGGTTTTTGTAATAATAAAAGTAGGGATCATTGGATGTTTTTTGATTTTCAGAAATGTTAATATTCTTTGGCGTGGCTGATGAGGGGAATGTTTTCCTTCACTAATGATTGTTATTATTATTGTTATTATTTATTCGACCAAAACAAAACAAAATGTACAATAAATAAATTAATGTACAAAATAATAAACGTGATAAAAGGAGCAAGAAAGCATACATAATACATAAAACACAAGAATAATACAAGATGAACAGAAATACACAGAATCTAAACATCTTATCATGGTGTGGCCATCTTGTTTTTCTTCTACTCGACCCAATGTAACCGAACTGAGGCTAAAAAGAAAAAACAGTCGGGTCTCTTTTATGATATGAGAATTAGAACTGCCACTGTCACTGATGTATGCAGGGTACCTGACACAGGGGACCACAGCATGATAAAGGTAAATTACAGAATATCAGCAGATTGTAGTTTATGTAAATAGATTTGTTTTTTACAAAACATTCAGAAGATGTGTTGTATCTATCTGCAAGAGTCACCTGTGAATCGTTCTGGTAGATTACAAATTATTTTCATGGTTTTGTTGTTGTTATGATATCAATTGAAAACTGCGAAACATAAAACCAATTTTTTTTTAAACACAGTGGACATTCCAAAAATGTCAAAACCTTTATTAACAAACTTGCTCAGACATCAAATAAATATAATAGGGAGTTTTTTTTCTTCTTTTTTCGTTATGTAGTATTGGTAGAATGACTGGAAGGTTGCCGAGAGAGCTAGCTGATGAAGTAGTTGGTTCCATGCTGGAGCTCTTCAGGTAGGTCAGAAGTCAACAGGCCTTGTACTTAAAGGAACGTTACAGAACTGGTAATTAACATTTTCTTTATGATCACAGATTTACATAAAACTTACACGGTCTAATGATGATGATAGTAGAAAACATCCCTAGAAATATTTCTGTCTGAAATGCCATATTTGATGAGAAATAAATAAAACTAATTTCCGATTGGAGTTAATCGCTCATGAGCGTTTTATTCATGCATTGTATAACACATGCAAATGTGTAATCTGTTTTTCACTATTTTCTCGTGACCCAGATGGCCGATCGATCTCAAACTTGTACAGGTTTGTCAGTTTATGTATATGGTGTATTATATAAAGTGCTTACACTGCCAGTTAGCAAAAACCAATTCTGTAATGTTCCTTTAAGCTTTTTGTAAAGTAGCTCATGGGACTATTAAACTGTGCGTTTAACTTGCCCCAAGGAAGTTTTAGTAGCCCAGATTTCAAACATGTATTGTTATAAATGTATCTTTCTGATGTTTTAATGGTAGTGATCACAACCAGTTTAATGGTCAATTGAAGTTGCATTCACAACACTCAAAAATAAATAAACACATTAAAAAAATGTATTATTCACATCTGAAAAGGAAGAAATATGAGCATTTTAAACAGGTACGTCACACAGTGGTTAGTAGCCCACAGGGCAAGTTGAGAAGTTTTTTACTTCAGTTGAAGCAGTTTTTACTAGACAATGTAGATCAAAATCACCACATGAGAGTAAAATCAGAGGCAAAAAACAACTCGTTATTCAGTGTTTACTCACAAATGTAACCTCCTAATTTGATAATGTTTACAATATTAATTTTGTTTAAGAAAATAATAGGATTGTTTCTCCCCCCAAACAATAATGTATTTCACCTTAAATGGTTATTTCTTGATTTAGCTTGCGTGAGTCTGATGGGGCGTGGCACGGGGGATGTCTTGCTTTAGCCGAGCTTGGACGACGTGGGTTACTCCTCCCGGAAAGGTTACCAGAAGGTACCCATTGCTGCCCCTCCCAGTGCCTTTAAAAAAAAATTGTTTTTACTTTGGATATGAAGAGGTGCATTTGTTTGTTGGTCATATATTTTTGATAAATCAAAAATGAAACGACCACTTTAAGCTAAAATATTTGATTTGTTATAATCATCATCACCCCCCCCCCCAAAAAAAAAAAAAAAAAATAAATTAGAAAGAAATGATTTCTTTCAACTGGTAATGCACTGATTATAAAAGAAGTAATAAGAAGTTACTATAAATAGTAAACTTGCAGGTACAACCATGTGTAAAATATTTTTTTGGAGGAGTGTTGGCTCTGAAAAAAGCTGGTGTGGTCTTGACGTTTCGAACAGTATACTCTGTTCATCTTCAGGAGAAATACCACTTACTGATTATTAAGTTTATAAAAATGCCAATCCTCCAGAGAAATATTTCCGTCTGAAATAAAATTAAAGTCAATAGGACCCATCAAATGACTATTGCTGTAGTATAAAAGCAAAGAAAAGTGTTTTATGATTTATGGGTGGACAACAAATTGAAATAACTCTTCTAAAAACCAATGATTTGTAATCCCTGTTTGTTGAAGAAAGTACTGTACATAAAAGCTTGCAAAATTGTACTTAAAAAAATTCAATGCAAACCAATTTCCTCTAAAGGGAGGGTATACCTTTGGTAATTACTCAATAATTAATGACCATAAAAACTTACTTGTTAAAGAGTTCTGGGAGATGTTGATACTATAAAACATTGTTAGAAACGACCTCCTTTGAAGTAATGTGGTTTTATAGAAAGAGGTAATTTTTATTTTTTCACCCCTAAATTTGAATCTGAAAAAGGCTTCAGTCTCAGGCATCTGAAAGCACACAATTCTATGCAACAAGGGTGTTTTTTCTTTCATTATTTTCTTGCAACTTCGATGACCAATTGAGCCCAAATTTTCACAGGTTTGTTATTTGATGCATATGTCGGGATACACCAAGTGAGGATACTCGTCTTTGACAATTACCAAAAGTATACCCTGCCTTTAAGAGTGAAGTCAGAGAAGTTTGGTAAATTCGCTGTCTTACTTGATGGTTGTTTTCTCTGCAGTTGTGCCTGTAGTCTTGAAGGCTCTTACCTATGATGAGAAGAGAGGGTCGTACAGTGTTGGTAAGTTCAACATGGATTTCTTTCTAGAGTTATTAGGTCATTTAAATGTTCAGGGTATATGAAAGCGTCGTCAAGCTATAGAGATTGACATCAAGGACCTTGTGAATAATTGATCAAGAAAATACACAAAGGACTGCAGAAAGTCTATCCAGCCCGCTTCGTGTGTTTTCTTCCCTGTCTTGCCATACAGAGTGTGGGTTCATGTCCTGTAGGACCCAATTTCATAGAGCTGCTTAAGCACCAAAAGTAACTAAGCACAAAACAATTTTGCTTTTACCAGAATAAGGTTACCAGCCAAAATAACATGTGACATGTACCATTTGTGACTGGTTACTTGCAACTTTTTGCTTAGCAGAAATTTGCTAAGCATTATTTGTTTGCTTAAGCAGCTCTACAGAATTGGCCCCTGATCGTAGTATTTGTGTTCTTAAACCAAAAACTTGACAATGCTTCAGCCTTTGTGTGGGACGTGAAACCACATATATAGTTTGTATTACTATTATTGCCAGGTGCTCATGTGAGAGATGCAGCCTGTTACGTCTGCTGGGCCTTCGCTAGAGCCTACGATCCTGAAGACATCAAGGACCATGTGAATAATCTGGCCTCGGCTCTCATCATCACCACGGTCTTTGATCGAGAAGTCAACTGCAGACGAGCTGCTTCGGTGAGTAAACAAAATAACAAACATCGCTGTACAGTTGAGTGTATTGTCTGAATGCATCGATAACATCATCATCATCGTTGATCGGCAGAGACCGTAGTCTTGGGATGTATTTGTCTACCTGTACGCCAAATTTGGTGCCGTTATCAAAAAGTGCACATTTTGTTCGCTATTTTCCCCTGATTTTATGTTGGATGTACCCCTGACAATATTACTGTCTTTTGAAAATCTGAATTCACAGGCTGCGTTTCAGGAGAACGTAGGACGTCAAGGCACGTTCCCCCACGGAATTGATATCCTGACGACCGCCGACTACTTTGCTGTTGGTAACCGAAGCAACACGTATCTCAATATCAGGTTGGTTTGACAATCACAAGACAGAAACACCTTGGTTCATACTCTACACGGAAGTAACTGCAAAGCGAGTTTTCATGCACAAATACCCAAAGAAAATTTGGTGATTTGAAGAACAAATTTCATGCACAAATACCAAAATCAATTTTATTACCAAAATGCCAATAACGGCCCTACTTCCACTCAAACAAGAGGGTCAAAGAAAAGGCATCGGACCGAATTGACATTTTCCAATGTTTCCCATGTTAACATAGGACTTAAACAAGACCATGTATTTCTGTTTCTTAATAATTTCCTGACATTTTTTCCTGAAAATAACGGGGCAAAAAATCAACAAGATTAGCAATGTCCTGTCGTATGGTGATGATTATACAGACATGAATGGTAGGCCAATCGAACATGGTTTATCACATGTGGGCAGCCAACAGTAGCTGGTTCACAAAGCCTATCACAGCTTTCAAGTATCATACCTGAGCTGGACAACAACATTTTGTTGGTCAGTGATGCATACAAAGTTGATTTTGTTTATAACTACAATAAACTAAACCTTACATGGACAGTTTGTCTTTGAAACTGGAATGATATTCTTCCTGCTTGAGTCTAATTTTCTTTTTTTTGCCCTTGGGGAAAAATCAGAAAAATTGTGATTAAATAGGCTGAAAAGTGTATTAAAGCCTACACTATGTGTACATGTAGGTCAGCCCTTGTACTCGATAAAATGTTCTTACTTTTTTCTAAGGGCTTAATATCATGCCTGTTTGAAATTCTCCAAGTTTTCATGTCGGCCAAATTTCATAGAATTGCATAAAGGGTGTGTACAACATTGGTAAGAATGAAAATATAAATGCTCACAGATTTGCACATAACTTACAAGGCATAAAGATGGTCATGGTAGAAAACTTCCCTTGAAATAGTTTTGCTTGAAATGCCATAGTTTTTGCGAAATGAGTAAAATAATAGTATTTATCCTGCAGGATAAATTCTGAAGTTTGAAAAAAAGTTAATACACATAAGGGGGTTTTTGACTGTTTTCTCATGACTCCGAAGACTGATTTAGCTTAAACTTTCACAGGTGTGTTATTTCATGTATATGTTGGGTCACTTCGAGTTTGAATACAGGTCTTTGGCAATTACCAATGTTGTACACACCCTTTAAGCAGAGAATTATGCTTCACAATATTCTGCTAAGCAAAAACAAGCAGGATACCAGTCACATATTGTACATGTGACATGGTATTTTAGCTGTTAACCTATTTCTGGTGAGCATAATTATGTCGTGCTTAGCTAATTTTGTGCTTAAGCAGCTCTATGAAAGCAGCTCCTTGGTTTACAGTTACTACAAACTATTATTTAACATTGCATGAACAATTTTGTCTTTGAAATTCTCAGCTGTTACATCTCTGACTTTGAAGAGTATACCATCCCACTGATTGACCATCTGGCCAAAGTCAAGACCGGTCACTGGGATAGGTAAGCATATGTACAGACCCTACCTTATACTAATTTCACGACAGCCCCTCCCCTTCCTCCCTCCAGTAACAGTAACATTTTGATTTGAAATAATTTGTGAAATATTTTGTTTTGAAATATTTTTGTTTTGAAAAAATAGTTCCTGCTCATGCCCAATCAATGTAATCATGTGCTTAATTATGCACACCATGCCTGACAGAATCGTAAATTGTTTTAATACCAATTTTCACTGGTTTCGCAAAAAAAAAAAGTCACCACCAAATTTGATGAAATTATAACAGGTTGGTTGTATGGTGTTTTTTTTTATTGAAATCTAACAGCTATAAATAAATTTCCTCTTTTATTATATTGTTATATTATAAAATTAGTAGGGGAGATGGCCTTAGCTTTATTTAAACCGGACCTTCGTCAGAGGCATAAACAAACAAAAACATAAACATATCCGTTTTGAGCGAAAGAGGAGCAAAGGATAACTGGAAGGTATCCAGAAAAAAGTGGGAAAATTATAGCCAATCAAAGATATTAATTTACAAACAATTGGGTGGCTAAGAACCAATTAGAGTAAAGTAGTGAAGACAAGAGGATGGTCAATTTGAAAGGGTGGATTACTGGACCATAAAGGTGGTTCATGTGTAGCTGCATTCTGGGTAATGCAGGAAACATGAAAGGACAGGATTAGAGGGCAAGCTGCATCAGGATAATGAGTGTGGGTTCGAATCCCAGTCATGACACTTGTGCCCTTGAGCAAGGCACTTGACCATAATTGCTTCAAACAAAGTTGGGAAGGTAGTGCATTTTGCTCTACCAGCCAGGCTCCTAGTGGATGATACCCGTGCCTACATCCTTACGGACTGTGAAGGGGTAACCCTGTTTCAGCCCCAGGAGTAGATGGCAATGTGCCCCTGGTAATCAGTTAAATGTAGCCCTCACCTTAAGTGGCCGTCTGGCCTTGTGATGTTAGGTGATCTCTCAACAATAACAAAAAACAAACGTGACCTGATATTTATTACGAATACTGCAGTGCGGTGAGGGAGCTGACATCCCAGGCATTGTACAACCTGACAGCTAAAGCACCAGACTACATGATAGAAACAGGTGAGTTATGTATTATTCTAAAGGTACACAATGTATTATACAGGATTGGTAGAGCTGACAAAATAGTCGCAGACAGTGTTCATGTTTTGTGTGATCAACCATAAAACATCAAATAACAGACCTGCAAAACTTTGGGCTTAATCCGTTGTGTGAGTCGGGAGAAAAAAACATGCACAATTTTCAGCATGTAAACACATTGTCCTTTATTTTGGTTGTAACAACTGTAATAAACTGTTGCGTTTTTTTAGGTGTTCAGATACAGTTTTCCTAAATAAGTTCTAGTATGAATCTCATAATCAGTAGGCTTTAAGACTTAAATTTAACCAATCCTGTATAATACCTTCAAGTAGGACCTGACAACTTTGGATAATGAGAAATAGTACTTTGTAGAGTTTGAAATGATTTGGTATTGAAATGAAGAAGTGGTATAACAACACAACACTAGCGAGAGTTTGTTGGCACCAAATCAGTGCCATGCCAACTTCTAGTGGCTGTGACGTTATCACTTTTTGCACATTATGACATTTTACACAGTCCGTCTTAAGTGTGAACATTTTATTGACACGAATAGCAGCAGCACTACATGTCAGTGCAAAACGAATAGTAAAAGTAAGCAATTTCCTCAAATCTTTGGGAGGAAAAACTTAAATAACCAACAGAGATTTCTATGGTTTCAGTAATCATTTGAGATTGGACTTCTTTGGTGTTGTGTGAGTTTTGGTAGTCCATTTTTTGAATGGAGAATGTAATTCGTGTGTGGTATTACCAGTGACAATTTGAAGATTACTCCCTCTATAGATTGTTTTAAACATAACCAAGGGTCGTCAGCGAAACCTCTACACAACCTGTCTGAACGGTTATGCGTATGATTAGCTAAATGTAGTTGTTCACTCTAACTGCACGCCAACAAAACCTCACTATTTACAAAGAAATATTTACTAAAAGTAACGGAGAATATTGAAGCACCCATGTTCACCTGTGGTGCAAATGTATGGGTTTTGACCCTGGTGTCACTCGTAGAACTATTAAAGCCCAGTTCATACTTCATGCGAAAGCGAAAGCAGAGCAAACTTTTTTACGTCACAATTGGAAAAACGGCGCGTACCAATTATTTCGTCACAAAAATTTGCTTTGCATTCGCTTTTGCGTGAAGTATGAACTGGTCTTAACTCTTCTCAACTATACTTGGTAATGATTATTATTTCAAAAGTTTTATAAGATGATTGATATAAAATTAAACTTTCCTTTTTTTCTCCAGTCCTTCCATCACTGATACCCCTAACCACTGGTATAGATATATACACCAGGCATGGTGCACTGCTAGCTGTTGCAGAGGTTACTCATGCACTCTGTAAATACGCTGAGGAGAAAAACAGGTCAGTAGCTGCCTCGTTAAAGTTTATGTTAGAGTCAACAGAAAACAAACAATTTACTAAACTTTTGTTTGGTACTTGAATTAATCGATTTGAAAAATATCTAAATTATTATTTTTTTTCCCCACAAATTATTTTCTGGATAGAATTATTTTTAGACCATAATCAGGCTTGTGGGTTCTCAGGATTTGTTATACTAAACCTCTGTGAGCCTTCAGATTTTCTTGAAAGAAGTAAAGCAGTCACTAAAGGAAGAAAGAAATAGTCCACTTTGTGTCCAAACCTGTAGTTTTGTATTTCTGGTGATGCACAGAGTCTGTAAACCTCTTGAATTGAAACATCTGGGAGGTTCCGGGTCTAGAATAAGGGTGAACCCAATCCCGCGAGCCATTTTCAATAAATATGACTTTCATTAGATCTCATCCTTGCATTATATTTTCTTTGTTCTTTCAGCTCTATAGCTGATGTGCTTGGAGCTGCCAGTGTCAATGGCCTGAAGGAGATAGTCAGAAAGGTAAGGGTCATCAAATGACATAGAAGGACATTCAATAATTCAATAATAATTAATAATACTATAGACTCTTATATAGCACAATTCCAGTTCCAGGACTGTGTGATAATAATAGAGAACCTATGACATTGATTTAGCAGATATTAATTAAAGTAATGAAACACCCCCCCCCCCCCAAAAAAAAAAAAAAAAAGAAAAAAAAAGAAAACCCCCCACAAAAAACCCCAAAAGCAAAAACAACAAGTCAATTTATTTATTAAAAAGGCTGATTTAGGATGGCATGGAGCTGCTCTTAAATCTTGTGGTACTGCATTTAAGATCAGTCTTTTTTGGGGGGTTTCTGAGGGCATATCAAGATAAACCTTTTTTCAGGGAGAAGTTTCTGAAAAACAAGTTTCAAGTTATTTGATTTGCAACTTGGTGTTTGATTTTGGAGCGGTTACAGTATTTCTGTTTCCACATAGATGGTGGATGCTAAAATGTTTCGTGGGATGACTGGAGAGGTTCTCCGACCGGCTGTCTGCAACTTTATTGAGAAGATGTCCCTCTCCAAGATGCCCTTCCATGGAGATGACATCTTAGGTAAAACAGGGATTTTTATTGTTAAATATTTCTGGTAATGAAACCAAGGATGCCTCACAAGTGAACTTAATCACTGTAGCTCGCAAGCCTGAGGAAACCTGTAAACAATGGTGCTTGATGTGTGAACCAGAAACACCGGGGTTACCGTAATTTCCTGCGGATAAGACGCGTCTTATCTGACTTTCGATGGTACAAAAAAGTCACTGCGTCTTATCTTCCGATGCGCCTTATCTGATTTCGATTAAGTTCATTTTGAGGATTACAATGTGAAATCTTACATTTAAACTGCAAAATAGTTCCTTTATTTCGTCTAGGGTAATTCTACATGTCACATTTTTCTTTAAATAAAACCTAAACCATTCACATTTTTGACGAAACTTACCGATGAGCGAAGTCACTGGCCATCGCGAATGAGCGACGATCAATGCATGCTGCATGCTACACAGCTATATCACATGACAGGTATCACATGACAGGTACTAGTCTTTATTTAACAAGTCGTTTTTTAATGTTATCGTGAATTTCGCCAACAGAGGGCGTACGTTCCTAATGTGAAACACAGACATTATAATAAGGTATTATTATGTCTGCGATGTGAAAGCATTATCAAGAAAGCACCCTCCAGCGTTCGTTGGTTCTTGCATGTATTGTAGTTTTCAAAAAAGCTAGATAGCAAAGACTAGCAGCCAATTCATTGGGAAACGTTGGGAAAACGTTTATATGCGCGCGCTCGTTGTGTAAAACAAAAAACTGTAAAGCTATGGTTTTCGAAGAAAATCTTTAAAACGAACTTGGACAAAATAATAAAGAAAAAAATAACAGTGATGTTTTACTCATCTTCGTGATTTTAAAATTACGATCCCTTTGCGCTATGGTGAAGTATGCTTATACCATCACAATGACCCCTGTATGTGTTGATGAACAAGCAGTGCTTCGCGAGCGTGTATAATGTTGAAGATTGCGTCTTATGCGGAGGTGCGTCTTATCTGTTGAGCCTCAAATATTTCCTGGTGATTTTGGGGACCTGCGTCTTATCCCCCGAGCGCCTTATTCACAGGAAATTACGGTAACCCCTACACTTCCACAATAAGTGTTCTGGGTTCTTTTGCGTTCAGTACCAATCCTAGTACATGGGACCTACGGCTTAATGTCCTATCCGAAGGACAAAGCAATTGTGGTAAAGTATCTTGCTCAAGGACACAAATGCCACGACCGGGACTCGAACCCACACTCTGCTGATCAGAAACACCAGAGTTGAGTCCGAGGCTCTTAACCGCTCGGCCACGACACTTATCAAGCTCACACCAGTGTTAATGATCCAGAGAAATATTTCCGTTGAAAATCCTCAAGTAGTCTATTTTTGACTGAAATATTGTAAAAGTCAAGAATAGCATCTAAAATAAAATAAAATAAAATAAACACACTAACTGGGTTTTTTCAAATGTATGTTTTGAACAGCTAACATAAGTTTCCAAGCTGACTTCCCCATTTGTACTTGTTGAGACCTTTTGGACAGTAATGTCAACCCATGTACTTGTTGTTTGCAGATGTATGGAAGGAAGTGTTAGACGACAACATCGTTGGTACACAGCGTACAGAGGTAGACGTACAGAGCCATGCAGTCAGTGCATTGAGAGCAGCATCAATGGAATACTACCAACAAGGTATGCCCTCTCACTCCTTGAAACCTGCATGATACCATCAGACTGTTGTCAATAGAACAAATCGTCACCGTTTTCATGAAGAGCTACATATGTCCAAACGCTTGATTGAGATTTACATTTTACACTGTGCTTGGCTTAAAACTGCAAAATTTGCAATACTAAAGCCACGGTTTGCATTCAAAGACCTCTCGTATGATTCTGTATAAGTTTAACCTCCCTATTGACTAATTAATTTCGTTGAATATATTGGCTAATTGCCATAGTAGTTAGTCAAAGATACGTGGCTCTTCGTGAAACCGAAAAAGTGAGTTGACCTACTTAAACACCCAACTAGTTAACGTGTTTTTACATAGGAAAGAGGCGCGTATGTCACGTGATCACGCACGCGCTGACATAAGTGGCTCTTCCTGAAAACGGAAAAACGATTTGACCTACATTTGTTGCAATGTATTACAATGCATTTTGGGGCCGATGGCTCTTTGTGAAAATGCAAAAATGCATTCATTGAGATAAAGGCCCCTTCTTGTAATAATCTATATTTATCATTTTAAGATATGTGGCTCTTCGTGAAAACGGTGACGAAATGTAAACAATGTTGTATACTCCGCCAACAAATGCGTGAACAAATCTCAACAATTTAAAGTTTCCTAGCTAATGGAACCTGGGCAAACAGCATGGGGAATGTCAAATAACCCTGGTTGGACTCTTTGACTAAAACAATTCCATGAATGACCACCCCTTTAAGAATTCAAACAGGAATTGCAAATAGTTCTCTTAGCCTGGGGCCATTAGCCACTCCTGGCTGAAATCAATCATGTATTCACCAGGGCCCAATTTCATAAAGCATGTTAGCACAAAAACTTGCAAGCACAAAAAACTTTTGCTAAGGAAAAATAGCTTTCTAGGTAGAATGACTAACTACGCTTCCTTCTCATTCTTCCAATCGCAATTTTCCAAAAACCATCTTTTGTTCCGCGCATACAAATCCTTCAGAATGCGTTTGATAACCGATCAGACAAATTTATGCCTGCTATACAACCGTAACGCAGGCAAATATAATTATATTGCCCCTGAAGTTTGACTCAGGCCTTTAAACAGGGGCCTTGTGTGGTTCATTAAAAAATAAAATTACCCAGTCAGTTTCCCTTGTGGTTTATTTCTTGATATTTGAAATAAAAAGTTGCATCCCCTTAAGGTCGATCCCTTGGCTGGCGCTTCCCAGGTTGTATCGTAAACTTGGGTGTGATCCCTGGCTATACGGCAGTTACAGGTTGTATGGCTTCTGACTGGCACACCCGAACAAAGATATTAACAAAATAGGCCGCCAACATATGGCTAGATAGTTCAGTTGGTAGAGTGCCAGCATGTTAATCCGAAGGCCGCAGGTTCAAGTCAATTTTTCTTTGTTCAAATTAATACAGATAAGATTCTTCAGAAGTATATGGATGAATTGAGTAACAGTCAAGAGATGGCGAGGATGGGTGCTGCGATGGCGTTAGGAAGCCAGCCCAAGTTCATGATTCAATCTCAACTCATGAAGGTAAAAAAGAGCATTCCTATAGGGGTGGTTTTAGTCGCCAGCCTGGTGTGGACAAAGACTAGTCAAGGGCCATATCTGAATTGGCGGCTACAGGTATGGCTACAACTTTTGCTACTAGACTTCAAGTCATGATGCTGTGGAAATCTAGCTGTAGCCATAGCTGTAGCCGCTAATTCAGACAGGGCCAAGGGTGTTGCAACTTAGGCTGCAGCTGTGGCTTGATCACCACATTAGCATAGGCAACACCCTTAGCAACAGGTACAGCCACAGCCACAGTGGCTAATTCAGACACTTGCCATTCTTAGGTAGCCCAGGGAATCTTGTCAGAAATTAGTGATCTACCTGGGCCCAATTTCATAAAGCCTGTAAGCACAAAAACTTGGCTTAGCACTAAAACCCTTTGCTCAGCTAAGCAAAAAATGATTTGGTAACCAGTGGTGACAATGTAAGCTTTATGAAGTTTTTGCTAGTAACCTGTTTTAGATACAAGCAAGATCTTCCTGTGCCTAGCAAGTTTTTTTTGGCTGAAGCAGCTCTATGAAATTGGGCCCTGGAGATTTGCCTGGAGAGTGCCAGGCACGTCAGTGGTACATACATGTACAATCTCATGTAGCTGTTGCTTTTTCTGCCGTTTCTGACTGCTTCATGTTTTACTTGGGTTTTTTTCATTTTGTAATTTCCTACTTGTGTTAATTTGTTTATGTAGCGCACTGATTGGGTTTCTATTTTATCCAACTTGCATAACTTGCAATTGTTTATTGTTGACAGTACATTGTTTTCATGATGCATATTCATAGGTTTGATTGTGTACATGATGCATATTCATAGGTTTAAATGTGTATATTCCATGTTTAATTAGCTGATACACTGTGTTAGTCACATGTGCATAATTGTTGTAAAAGTTGTGAATAATTTTCTTCCCTGCCTTTTTCCAATAGCATCATTGTTGACCTATTGCTGTTTCATTGTATACCTTCCTATTTGTGTTCATTTTGTTCTTGTAGTTTGCTGATTGAGTTGATATTTTATTGGTTTTTTCTCATGTGTCTATTTGGAGGCAATTTACCAGAGTGGCCAGGTTCTTTTATGGTGTAATAAATTTCTGAGATCCTTATTATAGTTTGTATTTAAGTGGTCGAGGGTTTATATTTTATCCAATTTGCATAACTTGCAACACTTTACAATGTTGTTTTACCCTTATACCGATGTGTATTAAGCACTTTATGCTTTGTACTTTCCCGAGTTCTGTAAAAAAAATCTATTGGCAAATCACTCGGGTGGGATTCGAACCCACGATCTTTGCATTGCTAGAGCAGGTCGTGGGTTCGATTCCCACCCGAGTGATTTGCCTGTGGATTTTTTTTCGAAGAACTCTGGGAAAAACTGAGTATACAGTGCTTAATACACATCGGTGTAAGGGTAAAAAAATTATACTCTTTATCTCGATGCAAAATTATTATCTATTATATTGCAATACTTTATTGTAACACTACATTTCTTTGTAATGCATATTCATAGGTTTAATTGTGTATCTTTTTCTCCCATTTTGAACTAGCTTGTACATTGTAAACGTAGGTTGTACATATAAGTCACATCATGTAAAATCTGTGTATGTATTGTGCTAGTTTAATCTTTTCTTATGACCTGATAATTCCTGATGTTGATGTTGATGTTTCAGGTTTTCCAAGGGTTGATCAAGGCATCTACTGTCAGTCCTGAAGTAGAGAAGTTTGCTGAGTCCAGGAGAGATGCAGTCACTGCAATAGCAAAGTAGGAACTCACAAAGGCATCAAGAAATAATAATAATGGGTTCTTGTATAGCGCTTTATCACATCCCTAGGGCCGTATCAAAGCGCTTAGTATTTTTTCCTGCAAGGTATGCTGAGCTACGTTTTTTAGCATGAGACTTATTCCTTTACATAGCACCATGTAATGGTTTACAAGGTGCTGTGGCGCAATATGCTGCCGATCAAACCAGGAACACTGTGGCGAACCCCTTCTCTTTAGGATAAGTGCACTGGGTTCTTTTACGTGCATTACACAACACACAGGACCTTTACGTCCTATCCGAAGGACCCAGCAATAATGGTTAAGTGTCTTGCTTAAGGACACAAGTGTCAAGACCGGGACTCGAACCCACACTCTGCTGATCAGAAACACCAGAGCTTAAATCCAGTGTTCTTATCCACTCGGCCAAAAAATAAATGATATAAGAACATGTTGTTTTGACCTTATGGGAAATGCTACGTAACGATCTCTTTGTGGTGGCTCTGAAAACAGCCCATGGACCCTTGTCACTGATGTCACATTTCTATAGCAACAGGGGATGTGCTATGCTGGAGTACATGCACATGTAGGATACTTTGTCGTGTGTCTGCTACAATTTTGTCTCTAGAACTACCCAAAAAACTTGTTTTCCCATTTCCCATGCAGAATTTAACCTTCCTGTATGACTTATGCATGACAAAAAAACGATTAAACTTCCACGCTCAGTTTTCTTGTTACACAATTTTACACATTAGTTGTTTGCGCCGGTAACTTTTCCTTGTGTCCTTCTTCTGGGAACGCAAGAAGCCTTTCTCACATTCAAAAATTACCTCTTTCTCTAAAACTACATTACTTCAAAGGGGGTCATTTCTAACATTGTTTTATATTATCAACAGTTCTCCAGTGCTCTTTACCAAGTAAGTTTTTACGGTCATTAATTTTTGGAGTAATTACCAAATGTACACCCCTTTAAAGTGTTCTTCTTTTTGTCTTTAGGATTTGTAAGACTGTTGGTGTGAAGGCGGATGGTCATCCTGCTATGGTGATATGTGGAGATAACATTGGTATGGTGTACTCTGCACTGCTCACTGCAATGAAAGATTACACCAAAGACAGTAGAGGAGACGTTGGTGCATGGTAAGCGTCCAAAGCTACCTCGGGGCTTGGGTTGTGGGGGAAAATCTAGACCACAGGGCTTGTAGATGAGAATCAAAATTTAAAAAAATAAAAAATCCAAGCAGTTTTACATAAAAGTTGATTTTATTTGAACAAGCAGTAATAAAAGAATTATCTTATTTATCATATGGTTAATTTACTTTGATACTTGATACTCAACAGAATTGAAAGATATTTATCAAACTCAAAGTTAACATTTGAAAATAATTTTGTGAGGTGTTATTGGGGTGTTATTATTGAACTGAAAAATACAAGACTGCCCAACTTGTCTGGTCTTGAGTTTTGAATTTACTGGCCCGATGCTAAAAACACGGGCCTTGGGCCTGAGGTCCAGTGTAGATTTGGATCCCTGTACCCTACTTAAAGCTATCGTACACGTTTGGTAATGACTCAAAACAAATATTAGCATAAAAACTTACTTGGTAACAAGCAACGGAGAGCTGTTGATAGTATAAAACATTGTAGGAAACGACTCCCTCTGAAGTAACGTAGTTTTTGAGAAAGAGGTAATTTCTCACTCAAATAAGAAAAACTTCTTGCAAGAAGTTTTTATTCCTATCTGAAAGCACACAAATTTGTACAACAAGGGTGTTTTTTCTTTCATCATTTTCTTGCAACTTCGATGACCAATTGAGCCCAAATTTTCACAGGCTTGTTATTTTATGCATATGTTAGGATACACCAAGTAAGAACACTGGCCTTTGACAATTTCCGAACGTGTTCAGTGCCTTTAACTGGTTCATTCCATATCTTTCATTTCTTCCTACAAGAGATTAACTATCATAAGTTTCCATCAAGTGAGGTTTACGGAGACACCATGTAATAATAAATCTCTCTTATGAGCTGTGGTGGTTCTGAGAAGAAAACCATTGGTTCTTCTCTTCTTGGGTGGTTGGGTTGGTGTAGTGGTATCTTTCCTCGCCTTCAGCCTCTAAGACCCCGGTTCGAATCACGCCGGGGGCACTACGTGGATTGGGTTTACAAGCCCTACCTGACTGCGTGGGTTTTCCCCTGGAATAATTCTCTGAGGTTTACCTCCCACATCTGAAACTAAAACTACCTTCCTTGTCTTCTCTCCATGGGGTTCTTGGCTAGTACAGTGATTAAGTTCGCTTTTCTGAGAATCCTTGGCTTCGCAACCAGAATAAATGAAATGAAATGACACCACCTCTGCTCATAAAAGAGATTTATTACATGGTGATTCCGCAAACCTCACTTGATTGTATCTTCACCATGCAAAGTTTCAAATCCTACTTGTCGTAAGTTTGTTACCTGCAAACTTGATTCTTCTTTCTGAAGCAACACTTTGTGTACAGACACTTTTTAACCGATTTGTAGGATACAAACTGGCCTCTCGTTGCTCGGCAAGGTCGGTGGTATAGCAGTTAAAACATCTGCTCTACAATTGAAAAGGTGTTGGGTTCACATCCCTCCTGGGATGCCTGTGGTTCTTTTCCCCACAGGACTTGAAAATCACTCATAGACCGTGTTTATCATACATCGTTGTAGGGTAAAACCAAATTATATTTACCCTATCGAGAACTGTATTTTAGCTCCATTCACCCAGATATAGCTAATCTAAAACCCCCAAACTTGTTGAGCCTCATTCCAAAGGAAGTAGGTGGGGGACACAGGGTGCTACAGCTGCTCCTCGTTCGTGGAATTCATTACAGTTGCACATTTAAACATTTAGTTCCTTAAGTACTTTGAAATCGCTAAGCACTAAATGCATTTGATGTCTCTTGCCTTTTCTGACTCATTGTAGTTGCATTTCATTGTCATTTTCCATGTATTTGTAAGTTTTGTATTGTTTTGTGGTATTGTAATCTTATAGGTGCCTTGAAGCACTCTAGGGTTGTTCTATGCGCGTTATACTTTTGTTATTATTTATTTTCGTTATGAATTTTGCTTATTTTTAACACTGATGTTCAAATAAACATGTCGGAAAGTATTTCACGAAACATAACGTTGGTTTTGTTTTAGAAATGTGGATAAAATGTTAACATGGAAAATATTTGGAATTGTCCATTCAGGACATGACCCTTACCTTGACCTTTCGGATTGAATGAAAGTAAATCAAATGTTATGGTTGTTTTTGGGCCGCTTTGAATGTTCTGATGTTTCTAAGCGATTTGTGGCTGCTATGGTCTAGTACTACAACTACATGGTTTAATGTCGCTTGTTCCCCAAAGTCTAGGGTTGGACTCATTCCTGGTCATGTTGGCCTGGCTTGATCGCAGTACTCCATGCCTCATGATCTTGGATACGGTTTAAAGGCCCTGTACACTATTGGTAAGATCGAAAAACACAAATGTTCACAGATTCACACACAAGTTACATGATTAAAAGTAAGGAATGGTTGAAAGGGTTCCTTAAAATATTTCTGCCTTAAATGCTATCGTTTCTGAGAAATGAGTAAAACAATAGTTTTTATCACAGGCGATATTTTGAAAAAACAGAAAACACATAAGGTCTCTTTTCACTATTTTCTCGTGATCTCGATGACCAATTGAGCTCAAACTTTCACAGGTTTGTTTGTTCATGCATATGTTGAATCACACAAAATGTGGACACTGATTTTGAGCTGTTACCAAAAGTGTACAATACCTTTAAGTCGATGCACTTGAGGACTGGGATGTTGTCCATCAAAAGGAGTGTAAAGTGTTTTTCATTACAATGCTCTCTTCTAGGGTGAGAGAAGCGAGTATGTCAAGCTTACGAGAGATAACCAGCTTGGTCACCAAAGAAGCCCCAAGTCTACTCGTTCCAGAAATGTAAGCTCAATTCATCTGTAGTTAAACATTTCCATGTTGATTTCAATGCCTAAAAACCGGTTCATACTTCATGCGAATGTGAAGCGAATTTGATGTCACAACTGTATAAACGCAGTGAATGTTTTCGCTAGAGTTGAGTGCATTTCATCTTGAGCGAAGTGTTCATTGCGATCGATGCGAATGTGAAGCGAATTTGACGTCACAACTCTATAAAGGCAGTGAATGTTTTCGCTAGAGTTGAGCGCATTTCATCTTGAGCGAAGTGTTCATTGCGAACGTTTTGACATCAAATTCGCTTTGCATTGCATTCGCATAAAGTATGAACTGTTTTTAATAATGCCATGTTACACAAACAAATTTACAGGCAACCAGTTCCAGGCAATTTGCAAGAAGAAAAAAACCATTTCAATTTTAATAGTAGACACTGTTAGACAAATTTCTCTTGTGCTACCAAAGTTTTTTGTTTTCATGTACAGCAGTTGGTTGCCTTCAAGTTAGCTGTAAAAGGTGTGTCTTGTTACTTAAATATTGACTTTGTTTAAACATTTGTTATTGCTGTAATGTCAACATCAATAACTGACTTAAACTTTAACTTAAATGCTAAATTTCTTTTTACAGTTATTTTATTTGGTGTTTTCAGGCATCATTTTCTTAATGTAAGAGTAATTTAGAAAGTTGAAGTTCTCAGGGTAATTCATATTTTTTAGATACAATTTTTGGAAATACGATGTTACCAGTGTTGGATCGTAATTATCAAATTCATAATTCAACAAGTCTGCATTTATTGGCCAATGACAAATGCGACAGTGCGCCCCAAATTCAAACAAGAAGCCGACACCTTTAAACACCCAATACGAACTGGCTTCCATTTGGTTTGGTGCAGTTTGTTCGGGGCAAGTTTGCATTGCCGCGCAGAGCGAGGTGCAGTTGTTGCGTGCCTGTTCCGATGGGCTTCCTTTTTCCAACCTTTTCAATGTAGGCAGGTTTGCACTAGTGTTAGACAGATATCAAAGATGAATGGGGGCTTAATGGATCTGTATATAATAATATTCTAATAATATTCCATCAGAATACTGCAAGTAATGCAGTGCCTGGTGCAGCAGGCAGCAGAGAAGATTGACAGAACCAGAGCATGTGCAGGTGGAGCATTCCTACAACTACTACACCATGAACCTGAGGTGCCTCATATACCGTGTAGACAACAACTCTTGACTATATTCCCCAAGTGAGTCCGTCGGTCTGGCTGGTTTTATAGCTGGATTTTAACCTTTATTCATAAATACCTGGGAAAGTTTATCCATTCTGATTGGTCGAGAGGAGATCAAGTGGCCATGTTTAAACGTGCGATATAAACACAGTTAGAAGCGATTTAAAATGACCTGACCTGATTGAGAGGGCGCTATCAGATGATTGCGCAGAGCACGCATATTTCATGGCTCAATTTAAGTTGGTAGGTTGCACTTTTTGGCTTGCGCAAGTTTACAACTTGCCTGCGATAGTCTGAAACTTAAGTGCGCAAGCTCAAAACGTGCGCGAAGAGGATGTTTGTTCTTTTGCTTATTTGAATAGGTGTTTTGATCAAAATAAAGCAATGATGATTTGTAAGAAATAAAATTTCATTTTCTTGACGGAAATATTTCCTTGGAAGATTGATACTGGTACAAACTTTGTAATCCGTTAGATTTCAGATTGAAATTAATAATATTTTCCACCAGTCCTCTCTGTGGTCTTATTCAAGTTAAGGTGTAGAGCTCTGTTTTTGAAAGAATTGTTTACATCATTCTTGTTTTTCTCTTAGGTCTGATGTTCAGAATTTGAACTGGAGTGCCCCGTCGAAGTCTTTCCCGAAGATCACAAAGCTTCTTAAGTTTCCAGAATACAGACAACATGTACTGCTGGGATTAACTGTTAGTGTAGGGGGTCTAACGGAATCACTGGTGAGTGTTGACATTGGAAGGTGTAAAGAGGGACAGTTTGGGTTATAGTAATAATAGTGGCTTCTTATATAGCGCTCAAATCCGTCACGCAGTGATGCTCAAGGCGCTTCAACATTCAGTATTTTCCTGCAAGGTATGTGGAGCTACGCTTTTGAAGTATGAGACCAATTCCTTTACATAGCACCATGTAATGGTTTACAAGGTGCTGTGGCGCAATATGCAGCCAATCAAACCAGGAACAGCGGGGCGAACCCCTTCTCTTTACGATAAGTGCACTGGGTTGTTTTACGTGCATTACAACACACGGGACCAACGGCTTTATGTCCCATCCAAATGACGCAGCAATAATGGTTAACTATCTTGCTCTAGGATACAAGCGTCACGACCGGGATTCGAACCCACACTCTGCTGATCAGAAACACCAGAGCTTGAGTCCGGTGCTCTTATCCGCTTGGCCACGACACACCACAGTAGGGGGTAAAAGGGTAGTGTAAACAATGTGCTACATGTATGTTTATATTTATGTAAAATGGCTTTTACAAATCCAACATAGCTCTGGGCCGATTTCACAAAGAGATAAGACTAGTCTTATCTGAAGTTAGGACCAGTAACTGGTCTTAACTTAAGACTAGTCCTATCTCTTAGCATTGCCTAGGACTAGTCCTAAGTTAGGAAGAGTTTTGTGAAATCGACATTTGCATAATACCTGTTGTAAAACTAATGATTGCTTTGAGACGCTTGTCAGGTGGGATAAACCTTTTTACAAGAACTGCATATTGTTATTATTAAATGTTAGTTCACATCAGTGTAGGACAAGTGCTGAACATTGTTCTGCTCTTGGTCTTTTTTATGCAATAACAACATCAGTTCATTTGTTCTTCTATTCTGCCTCTTCTGTAAGGTTCGTCATTCTGGCCAGTCCCTGTTGGCTCACCTCAAAGGTGTGGCAACCATCAGCGACATGGAGGATCTCATGAGTTCCTTGCTGCAAGTCTTTGCTGATAATGAGAAAGTTGATCGGTAGGTGATTAGAGATCAGAATTGTTTACTACATTCTTACAAGTACATATAATTATATCTTTAGGTGGCTCGCGGGAAAGAGACAGTTATTTTGGCACTTTGTACAATGTAAATCTCAATCATGCCGTTTGACGTAAGTGGCTCTTCGTGAAAACGGTGACGATATTCCCCTCTGTATTTGGCTTTATAACAAGTTTGTGTTTCTTTGTCTTTTTTCTTCAGTGTAACAATTCCGATGATGAAGATGCTTGACATGCTGCTGTCCAGCGGATCTCTGGAGATTTTCCTGGAACAAGAGGAGTGAGTTTCTGATGTTCCATACGTATCAGTAGTGTAGTAATAAACATGGCCTGAGGAAATTGAGGCAAAAGAGAGCGCTTTCAGATAATTTTGCGAAGTGCGCAAATTTCATGGCCCATTTTAAGTTGGTAGGTCACATATTTGGCTCGCGCAAGTTCCAAACTTGTTTTCAATACTTTGAAACTTAAGCCCGCAATTTCTAAACTTGCGCAAGGAGCTACTTAGCGCTCAACATGGCTAGAAATTCAACGCAGAGTCAAGGCGAGCTGAGGCTTAACTGTAGATTTGTTCTCAAGTTTTAAAGGTTTTTGGAAAATGTATTTATAAATGGGAATAAAAAGTGGTGACTGAGTCTTAACCGGCCGTTTAAATCCTTGCAGGATTATGGCCGTGCGATAAAGGACCTCGCCTTTGTCTCGGTTCTTTGTCGCACCGCCACGACCCTGCCGGTATTAAACGGCCGGTCAAGACCTCGTCACCACTCTTTTATTCCCTTATTCAAAACCAGAGTGGGAGGCATTGAAGGGTCGGACAGTGGTAGGATTACAGATACTTTCATCTGCTAAGATTTGGTGGCAGATTTGAACTTAAATAAATGTCGGATGTGATTTTTCTCTCGTACCAGTCATCCGTTTCCAAAGCAAATCCTGGACAGAGTCAATAAGGAAATCTCAAAGAGTGGGAATCCACAGAAGATCTTGACCAGTATTGACGTGTAAGTATCTTTTCATTTACTTTCTAGGCCGCTGTCTAGTGATGGTCAGTAGACTCTATAGACCTTTATCATGCTGCATACAACAGTGACAGTGGCAGTTCTAATTCTCACATCATAAAAGGAACCAGACTATATTTTCATTCTAGCCTCGGTTTGGTTACATTGGGTGGAATAGAAGAAAAGCAAAATGGCCGCACCATGATAAAGGTCAATTGCAGCAGTCTCTCTTAAAGGCATCGTACACGTTTGGTATTTACTCAAAATATATATTAGCATAAAAACTGACTTGGTAATGAGCAACAGAGAGCTGTTGATAGTATAAAACATTGTAGGAAACGACTCCCTCTGGAGTAACGTACTTTTTGAGAAAGAGGTAATTTCTCACTTAAATAATAAAAGACTTCTTGCAAGAAGCCTTTTATTCATATCTGAATGTACACAAATTTATACAACAAGGGTGTTTTTTCTTTCATAATTTTCTTGCAACTTCGATGACCAATTGAGCCCAAATTTTCACAGGCTTGTTATTTTATGCATATTTTGGGATACAGTAAGTGAGAACACTGGTCTTTGACAATTACCAAACGTGTTCAGTGCCTTTAACAGTGGTCTGCTGGCCAAATGCAAGTTAAAACACATGAGGAACAGTCAAAATACACTCCAAGTGGTCCAACTGACTAGTTCAGTGTTAAAAGGAATCCTTATTTCATTTGAAATATGAACTTACTGAACAAGCTGACAGACCAGTGAAATGACAAGCTAACTGGTCCTGCTGGCCAGTCAATAAAAAAGTTAACAGCAAACCTGATGATGTAAACTGCACCCCATCCCAAGTTGCTTCAGTGCTCTGCACACCCATGTACTTTTGTTTGTTGATTCATTGTCTCATCTGTTGTTAGTATCTTTCGGGGTTTGCCCTGTTTCTACGCATGATTCAGACCTGCCAACCAGTACGATTTTGTCATATTTAGTACAATTTTTCAGTGAAAATACGACAGTACGATTTTTTCTCTATCAAGTACGATTTTCCAAAAATCTAATAATAATAATAGTAATAATAATAATAATAATAAAGACATTTGATAATTATCCAATACTGATTAACGGTTATCGTCATTTTCTTTCCTTGTCTCTTTTTCGTGCATGAATGTGCGTTACACGATCTGACGGATATATAAACGTAAAAAAAAAATCACTCAAAGGCGCCGCGAAACGCTGACCGCATATGCCACACAAAATACAACGCATGATCACACAGTACACAACGCACGCACACACTACACACACACGCACGTGTGTAAACACCGGCAATCGTGGACCCTCCTTTGTTCAACTCTTTGTGTTAGCAACCGTGGACCACAATGATTTCCTTTGTGATAGCAACCGTGGACCTATTATCCCTTTTGTTATGGGTCCACGGTTTGAATGTGGATACCTACCCACACACACACGTCGTTTTCAGGCCTGTAGTCTTTGTCACTTTGCGTGCGACAAAAATGCAAGAAACATTGAGCGCTAGAGGGCGCTTTGGAACAATGCGATAGCGCGAGATTAAATGCCCTCTATTGGTGAAATTACACGAACCAGTTACAAACGCCTTGAGACAAGACTCACCGTGTCTGTGCATGCTCGGAAAATTGGTTATTCCCCCAAAATTGCATCGTCCTTTTTTTTTTTTTTAATACAATTTTTGTCAGTAAAATACAACTTTTTGAAAAAAGAATACAGTTTTTGAACTCCAGAGGTTGGCAGGTCTGATGATTGTATTTGATAAACATAAACGATCAAGAAGACTTGACTGTGCATTTGCCCAAATTCACAATTGATTTTTATTGTTGCATCACTCTGCAAGAACCGACGGCAATTTAATGTGACTTTTGCTTTGCTGACGGTAAGCATCAGTTATGAAATAAATATTCTGCTAAGGGCTGCTCTACAAGGAGCAGCTTTCAGAAGCTATAAACGTGTCATCTGCTGACTCGAGTAGGTCAATCTGAATTTACATGTAAAAATTGAAAATGGTCTCCCCGTGTGTACGTGTAAATTTAGAATAAAAAACAAACAACTATAATGCAATCAAAAGAGTAAAATACAACACATACATAGGACAGGAATTCTAAGAGCGTTCAAATCACACAAAATCAAAGATATTGACAAAATAGGGAGACCGCCAACATTGGGTCTAGATATAGCTCAGTTGGTTGAGTGCCGGCACATCGCAGGTTCAAATCCTGTTCTTTGTTTAATTTTTCTTTGTTACCTGGCAGCTACACAGCAGTTACAGGTTGAATGGCTTCTGACTGGCACCCCCGAACAAAGATATTGACAAAATAGGGAGACTGCCAACATTAGGGCTAGATAGTTGGTAAAACGCCTGCACATTAATCTGGAGGTCACAGGTTCAAATCCAGTTCTAGTAAATTTTTCTTTGCTTACCCTGAAAAAAATAAAATAAAATGGCGGAAAATTTATAGTGAACTAAAAATTACTTTTGTTAAAAAGCGGTTAAAAAAAGGAAGAAATCTGATCATCTTGAAAATTGAAAAAAAAACCTCACGTTAAAAAGGTTGACTGACTGTGCTTAAAACAGAGAACCTGAAGCGTTTAGTATGAGTACATGAACATAGGGCACAATATGTACTGTACCTGTACCGTGGATTTAAGTATATTCAATGATGAACATAGGAGATGAGGGGGAACCTTTGGTAATAGACTGTGTAAGCCTCGAGCATATTCAAACTTCCGGTACCATTGTGGTCCCAACCATATGGAGTTTTAAGTGGGATTTTGTTTCATCAATTATTTTAGGTTAATGTAGTGTATGGCCATGAAAATTATATTTGATATTGGGAATGTAATAGTGATAAACAATGTGAAAGTAAAACCAATTCAACAAAATAACAAAGAAAACCTGAGAATAAGACTTGACTTCCGTTTCCGGTTACTTGTAAAGAACTAAGAATGCTGCCCAACTGACGAGCGTGTTGTCATTAAACCTATGTAATAGACGCACAAATTCAGGCGTGATTGGCAATTGAGGTTTCTAACAATAGGCATCCTCGTCCAAAGTTTGAATTTTGTTTCAATATTAATTTGAAAAAATAATTTGTATCATACAAATATATATATTTTTTTTAAACAACTTGCTATGGGTATTTTTATTTTCAAGAATTTTGTACAAATATAATTTAAAAGTATTTTGTTTTCGTTTTCAATATGCGCTAGACTTGCACAGTCTATCGCTTGTAACTTTTTCTCCTGAAGACTTCTTCTCTCATATACCTATCTAACTAAAATGTCTAAGTCCAGTGAAAGCAGCCACTGAACTGCGTTCTGTTTGCATTCAGACAGAGCGCCATAACCTCCAGGAAGACACCTCTGTGGGCAGGCAGTGATGATGCGTTCGGACGTCTGTAAATAAGCACTGCACAGTCACATTTTGTAGACTCTTTCAGTCCCTAACGAAACAATATTATTTCGGCTGATAAATTTCCGCTGATAATTTGTGTTGATTATCCTGAAGACAATCAGAGCAGACTGATCGAAACGTTGAGTTGTTACACCACCGGTCCTTAATCAGAACCAATGCAACTCATAAGAGAGATTTGCATGTACCGTACATCTATATGGTGGAACTCTGAGTGTACTATGTACATGTCATTAGTCAAGTTGCATCTGGGATTTATTTGCCACAATTATTTGAGGTGTGTGAGTGGTCCAGTGAAATTAATAGATGTTTTGATTGGATCATTGTAAAGGGTCTTATAAATTGTGAAGAGAAAGTCAAATTCAAATTGAAATATTTAAGTGTATCTTATTTAGCCTGTTTTTTTTTGTTGAAGAACACTTTTTTGAGACACTCAAGTAAGAAATGAAGACAATGAATTTGATAATGCTGGTTGTTAAAAAGAGCCAACGTAATATTTTTTCTTACAATTTTAATAACGTTTTCATTTGTTATAAAATTCAGAAAATTATTGATTTTGGAAACAGAAAACAATCGGTTGTAATGAATTTACTTGAGTGTTATTAATAGGGGGATCAGGTTAGCTCAGTGGTGTCTTTCCCTGCCTTTCACCTCTGTGGACCCCGGTTCGAATCCCACCTCAGACCGGAGCCTTGTATTTGGATTGGGTTTTCAGTCCCTACCTGATTGCAGGGTTTTCCCCCATTGGGGTTTTCCTCCCATATCTAAAACTGAACATTTCTTTTTGTTTCCTATTCATCTTGTGATTGGCGCTAACTGTGCTGTTTGATGTGTACAAAATTAATAACATTGATAAATAATATGCAATAATATGTACAGGACATATGCACTTGTGTCCTTGTGTCCTTGAGCTAGACTCTTCACAATAATTGCTTTGTCCTTCGGATTGGACATTAAGCTGTTGGTCCCGTGTACTAGGGTTGGTAGTGCACATCAAAGAACCAAAAACACTTATCGTGGAAGAGTAGGGGTTAACCCCAGTGTTTCTGGTTCACATAGCAAGCACCCTTGTTTACAGGTTTCCTCAGGCTTGCGAGCTACAGTGATTAAGTTCACTTATGAGGCATCCTTGGTTCCATTACCAGTAACATATAATAATAATAATAATTATAATTTGCAAAAGACCCACAATGGTTTAGCCTATACCTCCATAAGTGTCTGTCATTTATAACTGCACTCTGGATGAGATGTCAGATTGTGGACTCTCTGCACAATTACTTATGCAAACAAATGTGAAGTGATTGGACTCCATTGCGTTGTTCTGATAAAAAGTGTCCTTGTTGGACCACTTGTCTACACATCTAAAGTTCATTATTACTCAGTAATGGCCGTCTCTGTATCCACGTGATGCCAAAGGAATTTGTGCAAATGTTGTAATAAAAAGGTTGTAGTGTCAATATTTAACGATTACCTGTGCCTTAGAACACTGTACTTCAGCCAAGTCCATACTTCATGCGAATTGCGAAAGTCAAGCGAATTACGTTGCGTCACAATTGGGAAACAGCGCATACCTGATTGTTTGCGTCTCGTATGCTTCGCATTCGCTTTTGCGTGAACCAGGCTTTAAGTCTTTAGAGACCATAGTGGCCTGAAACGGCTTGTACCTCAAATCCTCAATTTAAAGTGTTGATAAACATGAGTGGTGTTTGGGTGGGGGGGGGAGGGAGGTGTGGGGGAAGAGACAGCAAATTCACACTGTGTTTTTATGGACATGTTTCTCACCATCTAAAGTTGCGCCCAAAACCAACATTTGTGATGCGATCAAGCTAAATGAGTCGTTTGTCGGAAATATCAGTATGGAGAAACAAGCTAAAACAGGCCAACCGGGGTGAAATTTTCAAAAATATTTTGTTTGTATATTTAAATGCCAAAACATATCTTATTTTATATTGGCAACTTCCTTCCTGATAAACAACATCAAAAAGGGGTTAAAATTAGCATTGCAAGAAAATGTGCCGATGTAGTTTCAATAAACAACTAGACTTTAAACCCCCTTTTCTCAGTTTCATTCTCTCGCATCTCTTGGTGTTTCTACTTTCACAACTTTTGAACCAAGTTTGGTATCAACATGGGGTTTTAACAGTATTAAAGCATAGATTATGCTCTTTTCAAATGTATAAAAAAATGAAAAATGACCTGGGTCGACAAACGACTCATTTTGCTTGATCGCATCACATTTGTTCTCCTTGTATAATATGAATAATTATGGAATAGCATGGCAGTTTGTTTCCCTGGAAGAACTTTGCAAATGGTTACTCTAAATATGGCAGGCATGGAATTGCTCGTCTATTGCCCCTGGCTTCAGTCTTGGCTGGCTGGCATCGGTGCCTCTTCAAACCTTTCTCATAGACTTAAAGATTTTCCAATGGAAGTGCCCTGCGGAAATGAAAATGAAACCTTGTCCCTTGAAGATAAAGTTGCAGGCATGACATTTTGCTATGTCATAGTGACTAGATCCAATATAATACTTTGTCCTCGTCTATGTTTGTATCACTGGTTAGCCCACACTACATTCAACATTCAAATTCTGATGTTAATACTACTGTGGGTTCATTTTTACTACCCCCACCCCCCGCCGCCCCCGGAAAAAATTTTTTTGCTTACACAAATATGTCTGATGCTGTATTTATACTCATGCATTTGCCATACCCTACTTCAGATTTGTGCTCCTCATCTTCAGTATTTACCCATCTCATTCATGCTGTAACTAAGACAACCGAGTTTGCAGTTATCATCCAGAGATCCTCCACTTAGCCGTAATTTGACAAGGAAACAACTGGTAACCTCAAACCTAAGAGAGCTGAAATAAATTCTACTCGATAAGCACCCTGCTTGTGGGCAGGAGTGATACACGATCGTTTAATTGCTCTGAGAACACTCTTATCAGGTGACAATTATGGGAAGTGTTTCTGTTGTCAGGATGCTGCCTCTCGGAAGAGTTCATCGGAGACGGGAGTTGAATCTTGCAACTGTTCACGGGCGTTGACAAAGATGAATTTCATTCTTCTGCTTTTCTCGGAGCATCCTCATTTGTCAACCTGATTAGCGATATTTTGTATTCAGTAATCTATTGGTAATGGCATCAGTGGGACTTGTAAAGTTTTTTTTGTTGTCTGGCTAAAAATACATCTAGGATTTGTTATCACGATCCCTTTTTCCTTCGAGCTGTCGTGAAAGGTATTAACTTTTTCCATCGAGGAAAGAAAGTACATAGCCCTATTTTTAACTCTTCAACTCTAGTTTTCCATTTACATGTATCACAGAAAAAAGGACTTGGCCGAGTTAATTGCTTATTTTTTGTCCAGATGATAAAGATTATTTTCGTCTAAGTTTGAAGCCGTTGTTTATCAGATTGTTTTACTTTTTCAGGATTTTGTTTTCTTCACGATCTCCTTTTCCTTTGAACTGTCTTAAAAGGTATGAACTTTCTCCCATCAAGGGAAAGAAGTACACAGCCGTATTTTGTACAAACGTCTGCTCTACTTTTTCGTCTGTCTCGGAGAAACGACTTGTCCAAGATAATTGGGTGCTTTTTGTCACTTGTTAAAGGTGCAGTTTCGGGTCAGTTATTTATCAGGTGTTTTCCTGATTTCAGGATTTTTGTGTTTTCATATTCTCCTTTTCCTTTGAACAGTCTAAAAAGGTTTGAACTTTTTTCTCCATCGAGGGAAGCAAGTACGTAGCCCTATTTTGAACGAACCGTCTTCTAGTTTCCATTTGTCACAGAGAAAAGGACTTTAATTGGATGCTCTTTGCCCAGATAAAGATGCAGTTTCGGGTCTGGGAATTGTCAGGTTTTTTTCTTTTCTGATATCAAGATTTTTGTTTCTCACATTCTCATTCTCCATGGAGGGAAGGAAGTACACAGCCCTTTTGTGTACAAAACAACAACCTCTGCTCTATTTTTCCATCTGTCACAGAGAAAAAGGACTTGTCAAAGATAGTTGGATGCTTTTTGTCTTTAGTAAACTGAACTGAACTGAACTGAACTGAACTGAACTGGTTAAAGTGAAGTGATCAGGATTTTTTCCTTGTTTCAGGATGTTTTTCCTTTGAACTCCCTTGAAAGCTATGAACTTTCTCCCATCGAGGGAAGGAAGTACATAGCCCCTATTTTGTACAAACGTCTGCACTAGTTTTCCCTCCTGTCTCTGAAAAGAGGGCTTGTCAAAGATAATTGGACGCTTTTTGTTACAAGTTAAAAGGTGTAGATTTGTGTCAGTAATTTAGTGATTATTACCTTTATTGCAGGGTCAGTAATTTATCAGGTGGTTTTCTGATTCCAGGGATTTTTTACATGGTCTCTTTTTGCTTTGAACTGTCTTTAATAAGTACAAACTGTCTCCATCAAAGGAAGGAGTTGCTTAGTCCTATTTTGTACAAGTCGCTGCTCTAGTTTTCCTTTTGCCGCATAGAAAAGGACTTGTCAGAATTAATTTGATTTCTTTTTTGCCCAGATAAAGGCACAGTTTTGGGTCTGTGATTTATCATTTTTTTCCTTATTTCAGGATTTTTGTTTTCCTTTGAACTGCCTTGAACGGTTTGAACTATTTCCATCAAGGGAAGAAAGAACGTGTACAAATGTCTGCTCTAGTTTGCCATCTGTCTCAGAGAACTTGTCCAAGATAATTGGATGCTGTTTGTCAAAGTTTAAGAGAAGTTGTCAGGAGGTTTTTTTCATGATCTTTTTTTCTTTTGAACTGTCTTGAAAGGTATGAACTTTCTCCCATCATGGGAAGGATGTACTTAGCCCTATTACACATCTCTGCTCTTGTTTTCCCAACTGTCTCAGAGTTAATTGCTCATTTGAGTTAAGTGGATGCTTTTTGCCTAAATAACGATTCAGTTTCGGGTGTGTGAACTATCAGGTTTTTTTTTCCGATTTCAGGATTTGATTTACACAGATATTCTCCAGCTTTTGAACTGTCTTGAAAGGCGTGAACTATTTATCAAGGGAAGGAATATTTATAATGCTCTATTTCATCCCAACTTCTAGTTTTTCATTTCTTGATGGTTTAGAGATTTGGTATATATCCCTCTTGGAACTTAAGTGATCTTCATCTCTTGATCAAGAGACGACCGCTAATCTGATTCAGGTTTTTTCCTTCAACTTTTGAGTTTTACAAAACAAGAAGGAAGCACATAAACCCTTTCCGCGTTAGGAAGATTGTATTCACAAAGACACATTTACAAATGTTCATACTCTAGCTTGGAAGGTCACATCCGAGATTTAGGAATGTGTATATCTTCAGATGCCGCAATGAATATCCACAATCACAATACTTGTAAACTGCATCCATGAAAGCAAATGCGTGAAATTCCTCCTGCGTTATCAAATATCTCATTGTTTTCCAATGCTGCAATGAATATCCACAATCACAATACTTGTGAACTGCATTCATGAAAGCAAATGTGTGAAATTCCTCCTGCGTTATCAAATATCTCGTTGTTTTCCAATGCTGCAATGAATATCCACAATCACAATACTTGTGAACTGCATTCATGAAAGCAAATGTGTTAAATTCCTTCCGCGTTATCAAATATATTGTCGTTTTCCCAACTTGAGTCTATTCATTCACATCTTTAAAGGTATCGTACACGTTTGGTAACGACTCAAAACAAATATTAGCATAAAAACTTACTTGGTAACAAGCAACGAAGAGCTGGTGATAGTATAAAACATTGTAGAAAAATGACTCCCTCTGAAGTAACGTAGTTTTTGAGAAATAGGTAATTTCTCACTAAAATAAATTCCTATCTGAAAGCACACAAATTTGTACAACAAGGGTGTTTTTTCTTTCATCATTTTCTTGCAACTTCGATGACCAATTGAGCCCAAATTTTCACAGGCTTGTTATTTTATGCATATGTTGGGATACACCAAGTGAGAACATTGGTCTTTGACAATTACCAAACGTGTTCAGTGCCTTTAAAGGGAGGTTACATCATTTGCAGACATGAACAAATTTACTTCCAAGTTACTACAAAATAACTTACTTGACTGAAAGTACATTATTATTCCCAAGTATCCAGTGAAATGTTTCGCCAGGTGTCATTTCATTTTAGAGAAAAATGCAATTTTGTATCATTTTGAAGCGATGGTCGGCCAGCCATCGCTTGAATATATGAGTTTTAATACAACAAAGTCTGTCTGACAGCTTGAAATCGTCACCATTTACTCCCGGTTTTTCTCTGCAATCACAGAAGCACAAATGTAAACAGGTCGGTGGAACAATATTTCATACTAAATCCTAATCGCACAAACCCACAATATTTGTAATTTTCCTTTCACCCCTTCTATTGATTGACCATTCAAAACCATTCAAAGATCCTTTCCTCATTTGTGACCATAGACTTTGTGCACACTCCATATCTTCACCATTGTATAAAAGTGTACCCAACCATACATGATCAGTGAAGCGTGTAGATGGTTTTGAATGGTGGAATAGTGGGTTCCACAATCGATATCAGAGTAGGCGAGTTTAAAAGGGGGCTTAAATGTCAAATTCAGTTTTCTGATGCACTCATTTTTCAATAGATAGAGTCCTCATGAAAGTCGGGAGAAAATTAAAACGTCTCTTTTCTCACGTTAAATCAATGGAAAATATCATTTTATCTGATACTCTTTCGTAGCAAAATTTGAAACGTGACATCATCAAACATCCAAAACAAATCTGTACAATACAAACAGGAATTTTTGTGTCAGTCAAATGGTCAAATCCGTTGCCGTTTTTATTGAACATGAACAACATTTTGGAATAAATTAAAAATTCTCTGTACAAAACCGTACAGCCCATTGCGTTTGGAATAAGACAACATTTTTGTATTTTGACGAAGATTGCACTTAAAGGGTATAAAACACAGTGGCATTTGAAAGATTTGTAAGTTTTCCCCCCAGTTTCATAAAGACTGTTTTGGAAAATGAGTGGATCACAAAACTGAATTTGACCTTGGAGCCCCTCTTTAATACAAACAAACCTTTCAAAATAACATAAATTTGATGGTCCGATATAGCGAAGACAACAACAACCTGCTAAAATGTTCTCAGGGATTTTATGCATGTTAAAATATACCTATTTTCAGGGCTTGAAACTCACACTGGACCGCAGGCCCGAGGCCAGTAATTTTAGCATCGGGCTAACAAACTCATGACTGGACAAGTCCGGCGGTCTTGTTTTTTTTTCTTCAAATGTTGACTTTCAGTCTGATAAATATCTTTCAAGTCTGTTGATTATTTAAGAATACTTACCCATATTACAACACAGATGAGATCAATCTTCTCTTCTTTGAGGGTGTGCAACATTGGATGTTTTTAAGTGTCATTTAAAGCTGCATTAAGCAGTATTTTCTTTTTTAAATGATGTTACTCTTGACTATTTTTAATTCTTAATATTTTTGCAAAAGGCTGGCAGGACCGGTGAGCGATGTTTATTTCTTGTCTCTTGTAGTGTGTAATTTTGGAACTTTTAGCAATTGTTCTACTAATGTTTTGTACCCCTTAATGTTGCCAAAAGTTGGCAGGACCAGTGAGCGATACTTATTATCTATTCTCCTGTAGTATGTAATTTTGTAACTTGTTAACAATTATTTTATTTTTGTTGCTAATGACTTTTGTCTTTTTATCTAGCATTGTTTTTGTACATAGCGCTTTGAGGCTTTTTTGTGGCAATACTGCGCTTTATAAGTTTGTTCGAATTAAAAAATTGAGTAGGGATATATATATTTTTAATTTCAATTCTGGTCTTGTAGAAAGAATTCTGGTCCAGTAAAAATTCTGAGCATCAACCCCTTCAATCTTGTGGATTCCTAGCCCCCCCCCCCACAATTCGAGCCCTGGTTTTTAAGAGGTGCCTCATTAAAACAAAATAGGCAAGAGTGTTTTTTGAAGTCTTCAAATGCTATTTTGTAGACTTTCTTACAGTATTTTAGACAGAAATATTTCTCTGGAGGATCGGTACTGGTGCAAACTTAATAATCAGTGCACTCTCAGATAGAAGATAGTCAAGTTTTATTTTATGTACAGATGATTGCCATTCAGGCACTTTGTCTTAAATTTTTACGGACAGAGTAGATGATACGAGAAACTTAAAGGCACTGAACACGTTTGGAAATTGTCAACGACCAGTGTTCTCACTTGGTCTATCCCAATGCATAAAATAACAAGCCTGGGTCATTCCGTGTCAAATCATCACGCCATCCGGGGTCAATCTCATGGATTTTCTTTAAATTTGCTGAATTGAATTAGTTTGAGAAAAAACTCTGAAACCCGATTTGAGCGTTTTTTTGGGTCATCATTTTTGAGGTTAGTTACAGGTCCTTTTTGACCTTGCTTTTTTTCAACATAACAATACATTAAAACGCAATTTCAATGGCATACATGTGCATATACATGTGAACAACACACAACATAATGCATGCATGGATAATTAATATGTAGTAAAAAATTAAAAAAAAATAACTTGAAATAACTTGAAAAGGCTACTTGAGTGGCACTTAGTGGGGGTCGGGTTGGGGGAAGAGACGGGAAGAAAATTTTAACCCTTTATTCTTCTCTTTCTAAGTTCTTCTGATAATACACCCCTGACCCCTGAGTCTAGTGTTCTGTAATTATATATAAGTTAAGTCTACAAAGACCTTTTGACAAACTTTGACAAACAAATTATGGCAACTGATTGATTTGCAGCAAAGGATTTCTGAATGAAGTTCTGTTTCACTACAACAGCCCAGCACAGTGCACAAGAAGAAGCAACTTTACTGCAAGATTTCAAAATGCACGCACTATCCCTGGAACCCAGAAACTGCCAATAGTATTGAAGTAGAAAGTTCAGAAATTTTCATCTAGCCCTGCGAGGCGTACAACACAGAACACAGTGTTTTTTTTCAAATTCAGAAAAATCATAAAATCAGTACATACAACAGCAGAATATGATGTGTTCTGGTGTGTTGATTGTGTGTTGTATTGAGGCAAGAAGAGTCGACTTGTGAAGGTCAATTTCTTACATCCACATGGGCCCCCTGCTCGATCATTTTTTTTTCCAGAAAAGACAGACATCTTTGAAATTGATGTTGCTGATGACTTCTGCTGCCCTGCCTGACCGCCCGCCACAGAGAACACACACCCCTCCAAAAAAAGATGCTTGCAGCCAACACAAGACTTAGAAGAACGACTAAAGCAAAAAAAGGCTCACAGAAAACCATGTATGCTGAACTTAAAAATCTTTTTGAAACATGTCCAACTCCAGCACAAGCCTAGTGCGCGCGCCAACGCCCAAAACTCGCCGTGAGAGGTCCCCCAAGCCAGGTCGAGCATGGGACTTGGGACGTGATGAAAAAAACACTGCCCGCTTGGATCGATGAACAAAATGAAAAAATGAAATGGGCAAATGGAACAATAAAAATCTCCCCGTGGGGGGAGATGAAAACACTCACATCACTCTGTGACATCACAGAGCAACAGAGCAAGCATGCATGCGGGGGCAGGCAAAACGTGGGGCAGGCGGTGGGGCATCAGCAGGCAAGTGGGTGCAAGTACAAAAGGGTTGCATTCCACAGGCCAAAGGGTACAAAAAACAAAACAAAAACCGCAAAACCTGTTTAAATGAAAATATTAAAAAAAATTTGTAATGTTTTTGGTGTAATTTATTTAAATTAATTTTAATGAATCAATCTCGCTTTTTAACATATGAAAATTCACATAATTGTAAATCTTCTTTTGAATGGGTTTTTCTTTTGAACAACAAAATTTCGAACAGTTTTGAAATGCATAGTTTACATATTTTACAGTGAATGCATTTGCATATCTCATAATAAGTGACATCCGTCAAAGTCCAGGTCAGCTCCAGGAACAGTCCACAAAACAATAGTTTTGTGAATTGGTTGCACCAAGTAGTTGGGCGGGGATTAGCTATTGAGTGTAGTATCCCCTTACCCCCTCCCCTACCCCCCTCTACCACTCACCCTACTCCCCCCATTTTCATTTGGGGGCAGTCATTAGGGGGGGAAAGGGGGGGGATTGGGGCATTTGGGGGTAAAGATTAAGTGCAAGATTTGATTTTTGATACACATACACGCAGTATATACAACACAGCTGATACACACCAATGCAGTTCTAAAAACACACCAAAAACAAACACAAAATTGAGAACTTGTCCTTTTATTAGATAAAACTTCCTTTTATTACCAGTAACTTTTCTTATTACAGTGATTGATTTTTATCAATTTAGAGTTGTAAACGGTATTCTCAAGATAGGTATTGTATCATTTTTGTAATTGAGTTTATTTCAGTGTAAATTTGTAAAACATAATAATTGTGAAATAATTGTAACATAATAAAAAAAACAAAAAAAATAAAAATAAAAAAAATCAAATCAAATTACAATTATTATAATAATCATAATTGTGTGCTTTGGGCACTTGGGCTACTAGCGCTCCCAGTATTACTAACAGCTCCCAGTCTTAAATTTCTCCTCCGGCGGAATCTCTACTAACACTCGCCTGCCTGAGATGCATTACCTGATGGTACCACATAGAATCCACATCTCTTGTATTTTCTTCTCTCTGCCCTTAGGTGTTGGAGCACGAGAGCACGAGGCGGGCGCGGATGCGGAGAAGAAAATGGTAGCTGCTTTTTTTTTTTCGCTGCTGGCGATTTTGCTGTTAAATTATTGTGTGGTACAATGTGTTTACGAAGCTTTTGGTGGTCTTGTCTTCTACTGATCATTCAATTTTCTGGGCTCTGCTAGCTCCCTGCTGTCTGTCCCCAGCTGTGTCCTATAGAAACACACAATACACGCAGTGGCAGCAGAAAAGCAGTGCCATGAAATTGAGCCCAGACCACCACGTACTTAAAACTGAACTTCGTGAATTCCTGCACTCTCTGTAACCAAAAAACCACATACATTTACCGCCGATTGCGCGCGCACGCCGTTGTGCACATTTTGTCGGCTGCGTTGCCATATAGTACATATAGTATGAATAAAAAGTTTTTTTTTTACGGCAGCATTTTATGCAGCCTTAAACGATTTATATATTATATATATACACTTTTATGTGCTTTGGGGGGGGGCAGGGGGGGGGGGGGGGGGGGAGGGGGGGGGGCCAGGCCCCGGCCCCTCTCTGGTGCCCCTGCTCCTACCCCCCCACCCCCCCCCCCCCCAACCCCAACACCCCCATGACACCCCCATGTATACAATTTTTGATACAACTTGAGTCCCTGAGTAACAATGTACATGTACAGTACATACATACATACAGTATGTTTTTAATGTATTTTTTTTTAATATTACATATAGAAACCACCTAGATCTAAACCACCTCTAAATCATTTTATATTTTTTTTGGTAAATGGCATAACACCAGAGCCCTTCTTTTGGAGTTTGAAAAAAAAAAAAAAAAAAAAAGGCAGGAGGTCAGGTCAAAGTAGTTTTTTTTTACCTCCAACTGATTATTTTATTATTTTTTTATATTTTTTCATAATATTTTTTATAATAGGGCTTTAATAATTTAAGCTAAAAATCATCTTTTGTCCGATATTCATAACTGGAGGTTATTATTTGTTGTTATGTTGAAAAATATGAAGGTCAAGGTCAACTCCTGTAACTCAAAAAAACCACATGACCTAGAAGAACGCTCATTCGGTTTCAGAGCTCATTCATAAGACCAAACTAATTCACAAAATTTAAAGAAAATCCGTGAGATTGACCCCGGATGGCGTGATGATTTCACACGAAATGACCCGCCTGTGAAAATTTGGGCTCAATTGGTCATCAAAGTTGCAAGAAAATGATGAAAGAAAAAACACCCTTGTTGTACAAACTTGTGTGCTTTCAAATAGGAATAAAAACTTCTTGCAAGAAGTTTTTATTATTTTAGTGAGAAGTTACCTCTTTCTCAAAAACTACGTTACTTCAGAGGGAGTCGTTTCTCACAATGTTTTATACTATCAACAGCTCTCCGTTGCTTGTTACCAAGTAAGGTTTTATGCTAATATTTGTTTTGAGTCATTACCAAACGTGTACGATACCTTTAAGTTTGCATTTTACAAGAGTAAAATGTTTGTGGCTTCACTCACAGGTCCATGTCATCAATAGTGGAATGGAGATATTGAATGAAGAAGAAGAAGCCTTGTTCATTAATAGGGAATCTTTTTTATTAATAGGGAATCTTTACGGATGGGTTAATGATGAATCCCACATTGATGGCTTGTCACCTCAGTGTATTTACTCTCCTCTCTACCTTAACCAGGCGGAAGGATTGCCCCTTCATGAGGCCTAATGGCTCATGCAGGGTCATCGGACTCATGAAGATGGGTCAAAACTATCTTCATCCAGTGTGGTATGAGGTACTCTAGGCTGGCTCAAACAGGTTTCTTAATTTCGATGTCTTGATCTTGATTGCGCTACTTGTCTTCAACTCATACATGAAATGGAACCCAGACTATAACGGTATTAGATAAAAATACTTCCTTCCCCATTCGTTTCTGATTATCCATATGCTTTTAGGAAATTAAATAGCTGATCTTAAATGAGCAGAGTATACTGTTCAGAACACCGAGACCACCAGAGCCAACACTCCCAACAGAGATTTACACATGGTTGTACCTGCAAGTTTGCTAGTAATAGTTACTTCTTAATCTGCAACGTTACCAGTTTATTTGACTTTCCAGCTCTGTGAAATATTTCATTACAGTTGACCTCAATTTTGTTAAATATGAAAAACATGATTGATTGTAATGTGTCATTTCCGAAAATTTCTTCTTCATAATTTTCTTAATAATCTGAAACGTTATCAGTTTATTTGACTTAGCGAGTTCATGAGATATTTTACGACAGTTGACCTTAATTTAAAACAAATTTAAGAAAAGATGATCGAGTGTTAATTTCTTCCAAAAAAAATACAATCTTGAAGGAATAATATGTTTGGGAGACTGACCCCTTCTTATACCAACTTTACATGAACTAAACATTTCAGATATAACTATGGCTAAATTGCTAATAGGCTAAATGGCATGTCGTCGCCGAGCGGATAAGAACACCGGACTCAAGCTCTAGTGTTTCTGATCAGCAGAGTGTGGGTTCGAGTTCCCGTTGTGGCACTTGTGTCCTTAAGCAAGACTCATAACCATTATTGCTGCGTCCTTCAGATGGGACGTAAAGCTGTAGGTCCTGTGTGTTGTGTAATACACGTAAAAGAACCCAGTTCACTTATCGTAAAGAGAAGGGGTTCGCCCCGCTGTTCCTGGTTTGATCGGCAGCATACTGCGCCACAGCACCTTGTAAACCATTACATGGTGCTATGTAAAGGAATAGGTCTCATACTTCAAAAATGTAGCTCCATATACTTTTCAGGAAAACAATACTGAGTGCTTTAATACGCCCATCGGGTTTGATAAAGCGCTATATAAGAACCCAGTATTATTATTATAAGGCTAATCAGTTCAAATCTAGCATTTTAAGAGGTGAGCACGTCATTACATCCAATATTTGAAGAGGCTCTGCAGCAAGGAATGCTTGTCAGAATCGCTTCATGTCAAAGATGATTTTGGTTATACACGGTTTTGGGTGACCTTTTGGGAGTTATTTGATCAGGCGCATCCCAGCGCTATTAATGGGACCCGAAAGATGAGAGTGAAGTCCTGTTATATTTGAGAGGGTAGTCGGGTTACAAACATTAATTTTCAAATTTTGTTCCGGCGTAGAGAATTATAATACATGGCTCCACAGTGAGCAATGCAACATGCAGAGAAGCAGAAACGAATGAGAAGTTAATGTACAGTTGTACATTTTCAGACATTTGTGCCAGTCGTTATAAAATGCGTTGAAATAGTTCTTTGAAAAATGCTCTTGAGACGATTCTTCTTGCTATTTGGAAGTGATTATAATGATCTTTTACACCCTCCAGTTTGCAGCATACACACCATTCAGCCACCCTGTGATAATCTCTTCAAATTAAGGCGGTGGCATATATCAGTGAAAAAAACAAATTGGTTTATGTTTAGTTAGGAATTTTGTGGATTACTATTGCGGCAATCTAAATAAGCAACAGTTATTTGGGGAGTTTTCAAATGCTATTTCCTCGACTTTGACAGTATTTCGGTTGGAAAGATTCCCGAGGCAGTTGTATTAATTTATAACCACAGAGCTTCTGAGTGAAACCTATCCACGGAGCTTCCAGAATTAGAGTTGTGCATCTACGTTAATTTTCCTAAATGGTTACACGGAACTTGTGACTTCCGTTTAATCGTTTCTACCGATTCCAATCGGAACTATGAACCCATCTGTAAAAGGAGCAGTCAAGGATTAAAAATAAAATACTGTAATCCAGTCGTTGCAGTCACAAAACAACAAATCAGTGGGGGCATACAAAGCAAAATGAATAACAAATTTTAGGGGATTGAAAATAATGTGACACATTTGTATGGGGTAAAAAAACATTCCACCAATAAAAGAGATGTTAATTATTCTTCCCGAATAGTGTCTAGGGCTAACATTTTTAAAGAAAAGGAAGATCTTTTTAAAACTTTTTTTTTACTGTTGGCTTCGTTTAACCATTAAGGAAATTTAATGAATTAAAGGAAAATAGAACTGAATTAACATTTGTTTACGGTTTAACTGTTAAAGATATCGTACACGTTTGGTAATGACTCAAAACAAATATTAGCATAAAAACTTACTTGGTAATAAGCAACAGAGAGCTGTTGATAGCATAAAACATTGTAGGAAACGACTCCCTCTGAAGTAACGTAGTTTTTGAGAAAGAGGTAATTTCACTCTAAAATAATAAAAACTTCTTGCAAGAAGTTTTTATTCCTATCTAAAAGCACACAAATTTGTACAACAAGGGTGTTTTTTCTTTCATCATTTTCTTGCAACTTCGATGACCAATTGAGCCCAAATTTTCACAGGCTTGTTATTTTATGCATATGTTGGGATACACCAAGTGAGAACACTGGTCTTTGACAATTTCCAAACGTGTTCAGTGCCTTTAAGGAAAATAGAACTAAATTTAACATTTGTTTACGGTTTAACTGTTCACTGGTTAAACGCCCCAACCCTGTCCAGAATGAAACCTAACAGTAGTGTTTAGAGGATCACCAATCCCACACCAATCATTTTACTACAGCACGTTTTCCTCAAGTTCTTTCCCTGTCCCTTCCATTTGTATCCCTGCGTGTAGATCTCAAACATCCCTATCAGCATTGCTGCATATTTGGCAGCTGTCAAGTGGAATCTTGTCAAACTTATTCTTGTGTAAACGTCAAATTATTGAGTCCTGTAGTTGCCCAGGAGTGGAAGTCTAGGTTTACTCTGTACATACCATTAGTCAAATTGCATTTTGGATTTATTTGCCACAATTATTTGAGGTGTGTGAGTGGTCCAGTGAAATTATTAGATGTTTTAATTGGATCGTTGTAAACAGGTGTCTTATAAGTTGTGAGGAGTGGTTGAATTTAAATTGAAATATTTAAAGGCAAAGTATACCTTTGGTTTTTGGAACCCTTTGGTTGTTTTAATCCTATCTAATTGTAGATATATACAATCAAACTAACCTGTTTCAAAAGGTGGTAGTGTTTTTGAGATATTGCTGAAAATCTGGAGTGGGAAGAATAAGTCGTAATTGGAATACACAATCTGAAAATGTTTCTGATTGAAATGTTTTTGAATCCCTCTCTCTAAAACCACATTCCTTTGAAGGGAATTGTTTCTCAAAATGTTATACATTATCAACAGCTGCAGTGCTTTTTACCAAGTAAGTTATTATGGTCATTAGGTTTTTTTTGGAAATACTTTTTTAAGGTGGTCAGGAAAGACATGAAGACTATAAATCTTATATTGTTGGTTTTAAAAATGAGCCAACATAGTTTTTTCTTATAATCTTAGATATTTAATATTTGTTACCAGTTCAGAAAATTAGTGAATATTAGGGTTATAGAAAACAATTCCGACACTAACCTGAGCTTATCTTTGGGAATGAATTCAACTAAATTTGATTAATATTTGACTCCATAGCCAGACATGATAATCTTCATACTTAAATCTGATTTCCAATATGTTTTGCCCTCGGAAATTGTCATTCAGTAGCCTGAAAAGTCCTTAATTTAGCTTATATCATATATTATACATGTAGGTTAACCCTACGCAACAAAATATTCCTACTTTTTTTCATAAGGCCAATTATTATGCCCGTATTACACAAATTTAACAAACATATTAAAAGTCATAACCCCCCTAAAAAAAAGTAAATAAAAAAATAAAATAAAATAAAAACAAATTTAGTAGTACACCAAAATGACATTTCATGAGCCACTATCGCCCCCCCCCATTTTTTTTTAAAGTAAATTCTTCTGCAACGTCATGGCACCACCATTAAAAATCCAAACACCTCCCTCTAGTGGTGTGATCTGTAAAGGTTTGGCAGACTTTTTCCCCCCAAAGTATTAAAACGCTACTTGACAAAATGACTCAGTTCAGCTGCCAGCTGTCTTGAACTCGAGCCAAGACTTAATGGTCCCCTGTTTAAAAAAAAAAAGGGATACTGTACTGAGCTCTGGCTGAACCACAAATCTGCCTTCAGGGGTCTTCTTCAATTCAACCCAACCAAAATCAATAACCAAAACCATCAACCAAAAACAACAACCACAAAAAGGACAACAAAAAACAACCACCAAAAACAACAACCAAAAACAACAACCAAAAAAACAACAACCAAAAACAACAACCAAAAGGGACAACCAAAAACCAAAACCAAAAACAACAACCACAAAAGGGATAACAAAAAACAACAACAAAAAACAACAACCAAAAAAGACAACATTTGTAAGTATCTCTGTGTGTCCCAATATATACAAGAACAACAAACCTGTGAAAGTTTAAGCTCAATCGGTCATTGGAGTCATGAGATATTTGTAAAAAAATACCTCTTAATTATTATTTTAATTTTATTTTTTCTCTGTTTTCACTGTTCTCACTGTTTTTCACTGTTTTTCACTGGTTTTCACTGGTTTTTCATTTTCACTGTTTTCAAGCATCAGGTATTGGACTCACACTCATTTCTAAAAAAAATATAGCATTTCAAACAAATTTATTTAAATGGAAGTTTTCCACCATGAGCATCTTTTTATCATAGACAACTTTGCAAATACTGGGTACGCGCGTGTAACAGCCAAGGAATGAGGTTTATGTTGGTCTAGTTAGCTACCAAACTTTGCCACCAACTAGACCCATTCCACGGCTATGCTAACGGGCATGGTCCCAGTATTTTGCGAAGTTGTCAGTGTAAGTTATGTGCACATCTCCAATGTTGAGCACAGTGCACCCTTTAATTGAGATGAAGATTAGATGGAGTGTGAAGATGGAAGTAGTGCATAGTTAGATCTCGGCAATAGCTCATATATTTGCAGACTTACTTCCGTGTAACATTTGCCTAGTCTGGCCGGTGAGTTATTTTCTTCAAGCTGATTTCAGAATGATTTTCGAGAAATCAGGGATGTGATCTGTCAGGATATTTCCTGTCTTATGGTGTTTTTTTTACTGATCTCCCTTGACCAAGATTCTCTTAAAAGAGATGAAGTTGACATCACAAGGGAACACGACAAAGTCCTTGTGTTGGCCATACCTCTAGAGTTCTATTCACTATGTCGTGTAGAGTCTGAAAACCTCTAAAATTTATAAATCCTGTATATTCAGGAGGCTTTATCTTCAGACCAAGAGGAAATCACCACACAGGTTTTATCTTTGTTTTTCCTTTTTTCACTCACACCCCCTGTAGAATTACACATACAGGTAACTCTTCCAATTCATCGCTAATAGTATTCAAAAGCACTCTCAGTGTGAAGTGGTTACAAGCACTGAGACCATCATTCCCTCTGACAAATATGTCCTCGGAAAGACTCTTCCCCACTTATAAAGCCTCTTATCTTTGAGAAACAGATAGCTGAAGATGCTGAAGGTACTTTAGAAGCATGTAAAACAATAAAAAACAATGTTAGTATAATTCTTTGGGGTACACTATTATGTACTAATCTCTTTTCAGAAGAAATGTTGGCTCTGAAAAGAGCCGGTTGGTTTGTTCTCAAATGTTTTGTCTAGTGTGCTCTAGTCGTCGTCAATAGACTGAAGAGTGTGTAGGGCTGATGGGCTTAATGTCTTGAGTTGGACTTGGAGGATCTTGTTAAAATAATATCTCATGCAGTTTTATCCTTAATCTTTGAAGAGACGAATGCAAGACTAAAAACAGGCGCAGATCCAGGGTTTAGTTGGGTCCTTCCTTGCTCTCGACAAGTTTGCTTTGATTTTCTTTTTGTAAACTTTAAACGTGTTCCATCACATAATAATATGCCTAATCTCACTACAGATGTAAATTCCTATTGCTGCTTGCGTCATACCCATAATCATCACAAGGGTCCAGTAACCTTTTTTTTGGTGTGTTTTGTTTCTCTGTTTGGACTCTTTCGTGGTTAACATTTCTGGATTCACACCTGAAACAGGTGGTGACTGGAAGTTGGGGATTGTACCTCATAATACCACATTGTACCTTGACAACTCCGGGGTTACATGAGGTTCAACTCTGGATTATCATTTGTTTAAATTTGCATTCCTACCTAACACACACCAACAGGGCTAGAATTAACCTACAATCCCGGCCAGATCTCGTTGGTCCCCCGGCCCCCGTTTAATGTTGACTCTCATTGCGCTGTCTGCGCTCCAGCTGGGGTTAGCAACATTGAGCAGGGGGAATGGGGGAGGATATGTTTATTGTTTATTGTTGTTGGCCCAAGCATTTCGGCCGGAATTGTAGGTACCCACAGCAATTGCCGTAGGTGCCTCTTGCCTGTTTGCATTTTGTAAAGTTCCAACTTAAAACTATAGTTTAATCAGAAGAATTGCCCTTTTACCAGGGGGTAAGTTGCTATGCCTGAACACCGTAATGTTAGGAAGTTCTCAATGTTAGGTTTAGGGTTGTTTTCTGAAAAACTAAACATTTTAAATTTAAAGTAACTGTCCATAACAACTATTCTGTACCACTTCTTTGATGAACAGAACATTTGGAGACAAGCAAACAAGGTACCACAAAGGTAATCCGTAGTATTTGTGATAAAATTGAAGTGACAACAACAATTGAGAAGTGTACAAAATTAAGGTATCCAACCATGTTTGATTGGGTCGGAGAGGAAAGGCGACCACTAGAATTATGAAGACTGATGGAATGGTGAAAATTTCATTAACTTAGGCGGTGGAATTGTAAAGAAAGTGAAAAACAGTTCATGTTTGGTCAGGAATTTTGTGGACACTAATTATTGCAGCAGTCTCGGAAAGTTGAAAAAATAAGGTATCTATCCATAAAGTTTGTGCATCTTTGATTTGATCGGGAGGAAAGCCGATGACAAGAAATATGCAGACTTATAGATTGATGAAGGTATCAGGCTGAATCTCTGGAGTAATTCAAATTCCTGATCCGTGAACTCATAAACATTTCAGATAACTGGCATCTTTAAGACATTACCGGATCGGTGATCATCAGGGTAAAAAAATAGTTCATCTGTTTTAATCGGAAAGCCCAAAGGTTATTATCATTATTATATATTTGTGGTAATAAAACCAAGGATGCCTCATAAGTGAACTTAATCACTGCAGCTTGCAAGCCTGAGGAAACCTGTAAACAAGGGTGCTTGCTATGTGAACCAGAAACACCAGGGTTAACCCACGATAAGTGTTCTGGGTTCTTTTACGTGCACTACCAATCCTGTTACATGGGACCTACAGCTTAGTGTCCAATGTGAAGGACAAAGCAATTAAGGTAAAGTATCCTGCTCAAGGACACAAATGTCATGACCGGGACTCGAACCCACACTCTGCTGATCAAAAACACCAGAGTTGAGGCTGATGCTCTTAACCGCTCGGCCACGACACTTGTAAAGTTCATACGCAATCATACCTGTATAAATGATCCGGATAAATATTTCCCTCTGAAATACTAAATCCTCAAGAAGTCTGTTTTTGACTGAAATATTGTAAAAGTCAGGAACAGCATCTAAAATGAAATAAAATTAAGTAAATAAATAAATAGAAATAAGTGTTCCTTATTTTGATTGCAGCAATCAAAATACATGCATTTGAGCATGCAAAACATAAACATAACTATTTATCTTCGCCCCCCCTAAAATTGGACCATGGTGTGTTTAATAAAAACTAGAGCATTGAAATGAATGAACTCTTTCAGAACCAACTACGTGTTAAAATGTAATTCCTTTTTTAACATTTTGTTTTCATCTTTCCTAAAAGAGATAAACCAGAGTAATGTTAAAAACGTCAGCAGCACGTGGGTCCCACTTGAATGTGCCCGCCTGACATGAAACACTTAGAATTAGGGCAGTAGATTGTATCACACATTCCATGGTTTAGCATTTCATTTTAATTCTTGTCATGACGCTGCTGCATCAGAGACTTGTTGTTCTTAAGTAAATGTTATCTTCAACAAAAGAGTTTCAACTGTACAAGAACGTTCGTAGTCAGAGTCAAGAGACTAGAATCTAGGATTTGAACTGCCTCTAGCTACCGGGTAATCTCGGTGGTCGAGTGGTAAGACGTCTGCTCTAGAATGGCAAAGGTCATGGGTTCGAATCCCACCCGAGTATTATCCTGTGGGGGTTTTTCACAGGACTCGGGAAAGTACTATGTATGCAGTGCTTTACATACATCGGTGTATGGGTGAAACCAAATTATATTCTTTATCCCAGATGCAAATTTAATTAGACTATTAGACTAGAATGTATTAGACTAAAATCTAGAAACTCTCCAAACTCATTGTTGCTTTATTTCAATTGAAGCAGAACAAATGTGACACTTCACCACAAAACCTGCACAAAGTTGCAATCCTACATTTCCTGTAAAACCCTTTGATTAGTTATTTTTGTAATCTTTCAGTATTTATCTAATAGTGCTTTATTAATAAAATCTAATCAGTTTATGATAGAGATGTTTTAAAACCTTGGATTAGTTATTAGTTGAAATGAATTGAAGAGATTGAAGTCGATGAAACATCATCGAAAGGTTGTTAAATGAATCCCGCAATTAGCAGCATCGTGATAAGCCCCCCTACAAACCATTGGTATCACCCCCTGCGTTTTCAAAATGATGCGCATCTCCAAGATGAAATATCATAATGTCTAGTGGCATATTTATTTGATATGATTCAATTAAAGCTCTAAAATCAACAGTTCTGTCTCATCTCATGAGTACCCCTAGGACTCCACCGTTATGATGACACATGACATCATCAAGCCTGACCTCTAGTGACATCTGAGGCATCATTCACACTGCTGCACACTGTGTGGTGCCAGTCTCTTGCTGTGTGCTCTAACGAGAGTATCAAGTAAGAAAGGCTAAACCAGGGTGTATGTGTTATGTCAGAATCAGATCAAACACATGGGGGCTGATTCATCCATGTACAATAATATTTCGTTTGGGAAGAGTAGAAAAACCTCCCGTTTATAAATTGTAGAAGTTAAGACAACTCAGTGTATAGATGTAGCATTGACTTAAAGGTATCGTACACGTTTGGTAATGACTCAAAACAAATATTAGCATAAAAACTTACTTGGTAACAAGCAACGGAGAGCTGTTGATAGTATAAAACATTGTAGGAAATGACTCCCTCTGAAGTAACGTAGTTTTTGAGAAAGAGGTAATTTCTCACTAAAATAATAAAAACTTCTTGCAAGAAGTTTTTATTCCTATCTGAACGCACACAAATTTGTACAACAAGGGTGTTTTTTCTTTCATCATTTTCTTGCAACTTCGATGACCAATTGAGCCCAAATTTTCACAGGCTTGTTATTTTATGCATATGTTAGGATACACCAAGTGAGAACACTGGTCTTTGACAATTTCCAAACGTGTTCAGTGTCTTTAAAAGGTGTGTACAACATTGGTAAAAGTGAAAAATATAAATGTTCACAGATTTTCACATAATTTACATAGAATAAAGACGGCCATTGTGGAAAACATCCCTTGAAATTTGGTTGCTTGGAATGCTTTAGTTTTGAGAAATGAGTAAAAAAATTAGTTTTGATCCTGCGAGTCCAAAACCTGATGTTTGAAAACAGTGAAAACATATAATTGGGTTTTTCACTGTTTTCTTGTGACTCCAATGACTGATTGAGCTAAAACTTTCACAGGTTTGTTGTTTCATGTGTATGTTGGGTCACATCAAGTGTGGATACTGTTCTTTGAGGATACTGTTCTTTGTCCTTGTGCTTTAAAGATAGGATCATACTTTAGTAAAGACCCTGAATTTCTTTTTTCATTTTTTATCCGAAAGCCTCCTTGTTATTAATATGGTAATGGAGTAGTATGTATTCTGCAAAATTATTCCCCCCCCCCTGTTGATTAGAAATCAATAAAAGTATGTCAACAATTTTGAATCTCCAAAGATCGCCTAAAGGTGACCTTTAAAGAGTCAAATTTTGGTGGTGTCCATGTCAATGCTGCGGCCAGAGATGCGGTTGGTACCCTCTGTCACCTCGCTAAATGTGGATTGTTTCAACATGCTTTTTTTGAAAATACTGTGACAGTTTTTTGACATTTTCACAAGTAGACACTGTTTTCAGCTGAAACTTTCACAGGTGACTTGTATTGTATCTTTATTGACGATTTTTCTTTATAAATCAGCTTTACATTGACATAAACAAATATATAATCCTACCTTTAAAGTTGTGACTACTCTTACTGCATTCCAGGTACATGTAGGCTACATGTACTTTGCCATTTGTTTTGCTATGGGAGTTGACCTTTAAGAAAACAATCCCTATTTTACATATTTTTCACTGATACAAGCTCTTGATTTCTGAAAAGAGCTTGAAATGTCATGGTGACCTTGGTTGTCCTGGAAACCTTTTTTTATTTATTGATTTCTTTCTTAAGCGTTGACACTATGCAAGGAAATCCATCACCATGACAACAACTCTTATGATTTAGTCACTTGTTGTCATTTTTCCAAACAAATCCATTCACACATATTAATATCCTTCACTCAGTTCCAGCGCTAAAAGTCGTAACCTTCGAACCCCATGAGGTTTCCCACAACTTCTAAAAGTCGCTAGGAACTGTCATCCGGAGGGATAAAGACTGAAGATTGATGGTTGAGGCTTGGCCCCGGTGCAGAAAGAATCATTTATATATCTGAATGTAGTGTGTTTGTTTACGCCTACAAAACTTCCCCTAAAATGTCTTGAAATTGTGTGCCAAGTTTATGTCCAACCGATGTTACAATCTGACATGGGGCTGATATTAAACAAAAGTTAATGCACTTTATCCAGGCAGATTCAAATGCAATTTTGTTAGAAGTAAACTCACAAACATAATCATTAAAAAAAAAAATTCATAACCTCCATTGGATGTCATTGGAATATTAAATCTCACCAACAAACTTTGTTTTTCTTAGAAAAAAGAAAAACAAAATTCCTGAGTGGATTGATTGACTTTCTAGTTTTACATGCCTGTCATTTTAAAATTCAATTTGGATCAGCGGATATTCCCCCCAACCCCCAACCTACAAAAACCCTGTAAGTTGACAACAACTTGGATCTGGAAAGCCCAGCGTCTCAACCAGGAATTCCAGCATGTCTGCGGCCTCTGCAAACCCTGGTTGATTTTCCCAGCCTCCCCCTATGGCTGTCAGTGACACATCGTTAACCTACTGGGGTGCCGCCGTGCTGTGACACAAATACAAGTCGCTCCTCTCCCCCCCCTTCTCTGGAATCTCCCCATCCAGCCAACTTGAGAAATGATTTGGCTGCAATAAATTTGCAGAGAGTTTATTAACTGGGACTGATGGGAAACCCTAAGAATGTAAATCAACTTGTGGAGCGATTGACATTGGCTGAGGGGGGCTGGCAGATCATTGCATATCAGCTGTCTATTTTGATGTGAATGATATTTTATACGAGCTTGAATGATGACAAATGTTCAACGCTTTATTTCAAAAATATTATGCAGCTTATTTTGGAGAGGATTTTTTATAATGGGACACTGAAGACTGTCAAACTATGTCAATATAAATTTATGTTTATTTTCTTGGTGTAAATGGTATATACTAATTTGTTTTTATTTGATGATAGTTAGTTTGAAGTTTTATTTCAAAGTATTATGGAATATGTTTTGGGGACGGAACACATGGTGTTAAGAATGAAGACTATTTAGAATATTATGATGATGTTATTTTCCTCACATATTTTCCTCCACATTTTAGAGAGCAAACGTTGTCTTTGTTATACTTGCAAAAACTTTTCAACTGGTTTTATAACAAAATGACACACTTTTGTGGTACAGATCTAAGAAATAAATTTCTTCAAAGGCTCCTTACAGTGTATTCAGGATTTGTATTTGCAGACCTGCAATTTCATCTTTGAGAGGGCTAGGCCATTTTCATTCTGCAAAGGGTACTTTTATTGGCAAATCTTAAAGTCTATGGGAAACTTCGGAAGGGGCACCAAGGCCAAGACCAGGGCAATAGAGGCTGTGGCCTGCATGGCCTCTGAGAAGTAATTCCAGGCGTGGTGTTTGCAAAAAAGCCATTTCAGCTGTACTGGTTTTTAAAAATTAACAATTTTTGCGGCAAAGATACAGGAATTGTAAATGTTAAAGTGAAGTGATGAATCGATTTTAATTTGGCATACTTAATGGGTCATTTACACTGCACCCCCAGGCATTAAATATAGAGTCAGACTGAAGAGAGGGGTACCAGCCTGTCTAAATGCCGTCAGTAAATGTTTTCAAGCTGATCTCCCTTACCCTGGCCTCCTGGATGTGTAGGTTTGCCGGAAGTAATTTCCAGGTCATGCAGGTACAATGAAGGTTTCTTCCCACTTATTGAAATCCCCATTAACCCTTTTTTTCCTGCCGGTTAGTCAGCTGCACGTTTGACTTGCCTGTAAAACGTCTGACAAGCTAGGACTCAAAATACCCACTGGGACAGAGTCCAGTAACTTTTGTACTAAATGGAAGAATTGAGCAAATACAGCAGTTTAGATTTATTCCCGGACTCATTTTAAGGAATAAAAAAATTTGTCAAACTAGTACTTCAGGAATTCAAACCTACTCTAAAAGTTCAGCAAATGTAAGAGAGAGAAAAGTCATGGTCTTGTAAAATTGTTTTCCAGTTCAGTATAAACTTTGAGCCACAAAACCTTTGGTCCTCCACCAGAGCAGAGAGCCTGCCAACTCTCCTCCCTGATCCTGCAGAAAGTTCCCTGAAAATAAACCAATCTTTCCATGTGTTGATGAACAAAATAATTTGAAAATCTCCCTGATTATGGAAACTTGAATCCATCCATGTTTATCTACATGACAGCGGGTGCCAACCGCAACTCTGGCCGCATCATTCACAAACGGACACCATGGAAATTTGAATCTCAAAAAATCATCTTAAGATGAGTTTGGGAGATTCAAATTTTTAAACATACTATTATTATTTCAACGGGGGCACTTCAGACAAAATAATTTCACAGGATGCTTACAACATTACCATCTTTATAACAAGTAGGCTTTCAAATAGAAATTACGGATATTTTGTTCGGGGTCATGACCAAAGTTTGACCCTACCTCAAAGGTTGATTTTAGCTAAAGTTGCTTTTAAATGAATCTGCGCTAGTTGCATTTGGTATATGTGCTGGTAGTTTATTCAGTTCTGAGTTTATTCCACTCAGTGAAGGTTTGTGAAAACTCATATTATTATTACTTCAGGACTAGTTGACCAGGCTCCCCGATTTGACTAGCCACTGTCACTTAATAAGTAATTCTGTCGAGCATCACTGCATCTCTTACAGAACGCTCATGATACCGTTCAAAATAACCTGTTCTAAATCCGCCTCACTTAACAAGAGTGGATGTTGTATCATGATTGCATGATAGTATCATGAGCGTTTTGTTTCAAGTGAGGTTGTAATGCTTGACAGCCATGTTTAAAGGTATTGTACACTTTTGGTAACAGCTCAAAATCAGCATCCACATTTTGTTTGATTCAACATATGCATGAACAAACAAACCTGTGAAAGTTTGAGCTCAATTGGTCATCGAGATCACGAGAGAATAGTGAAAAGAGACCTTATGTGTTTTCTGTTTTTTCAAAATATCGCACGTGATAAAAACTATTGTTTTACTCATTTCTCAGAAACGATAGCATTTTAGGCAGAAATATTTTAAGGAACTCTTTCAACCATTACTTACTTTAAATCATGTAAGTTGTGTGTGAATCTGTGAACATTTGTGTTTTTCGATCTTACCAATAGTGTACAGGGCCTTTAGGTGACGGATGGCTAGGTGAATTGGTTGACCAGGCTAATCTAATCAAATCCATTCATTTGTTGTCTTGAGTGCACCACATACAATTATCTCAGCGCACTGTACAAAAGAGCCCTTTTATAAACAGTACCAGGAAAAGGTTAAAATTGTAAAATGCAATCCCAGTAGCAGTTTTGACAGGCCAGTAGCAATCTTGAATAATGTTTACACTTGTAAATAAAATCAAGCCCTGCACTTTTGTGGCATGTCGTGGCTGAGCGGTCTAGTTCTCCGGACCCAAGCTCTGGTGTTGTCAGCAGCAGAGTGTGGGTTCGAATCCCAGTCATGTCACTAGTGCCCTTGAGCAGGGCACTTGACCATAACTGCTTGGTAAACAGTTGGGAAGGTAGTGCATTCTGCTCTACCAGCCAGGCTCCTACTTGATGATACCCATGCCTACATCCTTACGGACTGTGAAGGGGGTTACCCTGTTTCAGCCCCAGGAGTAGGTGGCAACGTGTTTCTGGTAGCAGTTGATTTGGGTCGATAGCCCAAGTCGGTTAAGTTTAGCCCTCACCTTGTAGTGGCCGTCTAACTTTGTGATGTGAGGTGATCTCTTATAAAAATACTAAAAATCATCTGTAATTCGCCAACAGAAATGTAGGTCAAACTATTACCACCCCCCCCCTCCCGTAATGTTGTGATTACCCTGGTAACTCATGCCAACCACAGGTGTGTTATCATGTTTATGGCATACCAACATGTTATCAGGGGCACTGGTATCTGCCTTTTGTGTCATGGGATATGTTCCCAATTACCCATGAGAGATTGTATTATTTTAAAGGGAAAGCAGGATTATTTTTAAATAGACGTTATTAGATACAATGCCATTGTTTCCTCGCCTTTTAATTACTATGACGTAGTGTGGGGAATCTGTGGGGTTACACTCCAAGAAAAGCTTCAAAAGCTCCAAAAATAAGCGCCAGTATTATTAATAGAAATGTCGACTGGAGTGTTCCAAGCAGTGTTGATCTGAAAGAGCTCAATTGGATTGCGTGTCGTGGCCGAGCAGTCAAGCGCACGGGACTCAAGCTCTGGTGTTTCTGGTCAGCAGATTGTGGGTTCGAGTCCTGGTCATGACACTTGTGTCCTTAGGCAGACACTGAACCATTATTGCTTTGTCCTTTGGATTGGACGTATAGCCGTTGGTCCCTTGTGTTGTTTAATGCACACCAAAGAACCAAGTACACTTATCGTTTAGAGAAGGGGTTTGCCCAAGTGTTTCTGGCAGTGGCTGCTGAATGCGCCGCAGCACCTTGTAAATCCTTAAAAGGTGCTACATAAATCGGTCTGATAAATCATAAAAAAACAAAAACACTTCAAACCTGAACCCTTTTATTTGTTGTTCTCTGTGTTTAAGTAAAGCTTTTCCACTTCACAGTAATTGCTTTAATATAACTTACATACCTTCTTGTTTGATTTCTGTTACCATTTTGTGTAAGTGATTGTATTTGATGTAAAATTTGTTTAATCTTTTGACTGTATTACTTTACTCAGTGTATCTTTTCAAATTTTGAGATGTTTTTATGCAACATGGGGGGACCCTTAAAAAACAACTTGGGCTGAATGGGCTACCGTCTATAAACAAGTTTTAAACAATTAATAAAAAATGAAATGAAATGAAAACCATGCAAACCCTCCAACCCTATTTGTCCACAAATAAATAGCTATATGTTGTGTACAAGAATTGTTGGTCTCTATGAAATAACTGAGCATTCAGGATTGACCTATTTAATTTTAAGGTCATCGTCAACTCAACATTCCAGCTTCACCAGCGACTGCTAATTTTGCACGATGCAATATAATTCTGCCAAAATGTACTAGTAAAGGTCCCGATGTTTCGTTGGATTTCAATCAGGAAACTCACAAGTCTGGAATCTATATTCTGATCTTCCCTATGTTTTCTAACTAACATTAGTTCTCAAACTCATCAGGCATTCCCTCTCAGTCCCATGACACCAACCTACATGCCTCTTAAATTTCTCTCCCATAACTGTTATTTTTCCCCTTTTCCATCCGCAATTAAAGAAAACACAATCCTTAACACATACTCATACCCTGTTATTCACAGCCTGCAGATTTTGTTTCGTCAACGCATCCTCGAGTCACTCGTACCCGTAATTATCCTTTTCCCTTGTTTTTCATATTTGTCTGCAGATTTTGCGGCTTGGTTTTATTCCCCGGTGTAACTAGAGGAAAAAGCTTGCTCCATCTTCTCATATTCCTATGTCACAAGTATCCTAAGGTAAGTGTTTTGAAGTTGTCTTTAAGATTGCGGAGGTATTGAGATCGGGAAGATCTCAATGATGAGGCCCTGGGGAGGAGGATGCCACATGTTTCAAAGTGGAGAAAGCGATGCCTGCTTTCATGTCTTCTCGGTTACTTCTTATTTTTATGGTTGGGTGGCCCAGTCAGTGGAATCCACTGGCCTCTGATTGGGCCCAGCAAGACAACTAACAAAACTACTTGGGAAAAGAATATAAACATGTTTTAAATACATCAGGCAAAAGGCCTCCGATGGGGCCCAACAAGACATCTAACAAAACTACTGGCAACAAAAAGATAAATATGTTTTAAATACACCAGGCAAAAGGTGAAGAAACATTAAATAATTGACATGGGATGGGGAGGTCCTCAAGTTTACAGGAGATTAAAAACAGGTAGTCATGGTAAATTACATTGTAAACAATTTATAGAAAAAGGATGAAACTACTGTAAAGAGTGAATAGAGGTGCAGACCTAATGCTTCATGGAGGCAACAGAGGCAATTGCCTCCGTTGCCCCTGGTCATTGCCTTGGTGACCCTTTGAATGCTCCATTATAAATTTACAATTTCATCATAGAGGTGGCTTTTAGAAGACGCCTTTAGAAAATAAAAAACAGGAAATAGAAAAACCTTTTAGAAAATAGAAAAACCCTTTTGAAAATAGAACAACCCTTTAGAAAATAGAAAAACCCTTTAGAAAATAGAAAAACCCTTTAGAAAATAGAAAAACCCTTTAGAAAATAGAAAAACCCTTTAGAAAATAGAAAAACCCTTTAGAAAATAAAAAAACCCTTTAGAAAATAGAAAATGCCTAGGTACCCTTACCATTTCAAAAAAACTAAGCATCAGGCCTGGAGATGGAAGTTTTCGTCTACTTCAAGAAACTTATTTCAAGATGTTGATTGTGACACAAGGTTTTATCTTCAAGATACTATGTGGTTATAGAGTTGGAGGTTGCCCTCGTGAGAATCTTGGTGATTGAGGGTTTTGAGGTTGTCATCTTATAGACTTGTGAGAAACTTAACATTTGAGGGTTTGGAGGTTGCTGGTGTACATGTAAAGTAGAGACTTGGGCCATGTCGGAATTGCTGGCTACGGCCTACGGTTATGGCTACAGTTACGGCTAGAATCAGCAGGATTGTTATATTTAAATATTTAAATTTAAGGGATTTTAACCTGTCGCTAGAGTTTGAAAGAGTTAAAGAACCTAGTAAGTTAAGAGAAGGGGCTCGCCCTGGTGTGTCTAGCTACGTTGACTGCAGACTGCACAGCAGCAACTTATGAACTTATACATTGAATACTGTAAAATTAATGAGCACTTTGAGTTGCCTTGTAGGTAATGTGCTTTTTAGAAACATGTGTATTATTGAGTGTGTATTATGGGAATAAGTAATCCGGTGAGCGGTTTAATTCACCAGCCGGCCATAACTAATGCAAGTCTTCTCAATTGTATGAAAAAATGGCTCATTGGAGCATGGAGGAAGGAAATACATTTGGAGTTAATGGATATGTGTTGTATCTTGTTCTGTGGCTGTATGTACTGTGCAAAGATAGCTCAAGCAGTAAGTGAATCTGTCAACACCTACTGGCCCCTTGTACACCATAAACCCTCCAGCATCCAACAATAGAGTCAACCAGTCCTTTGAAGGTACTGTACACGTTTGGTAATTACTCAAAATATATATTAGCATAAAAACTTACTTGGTAACGAGCCACGGAGAGCTGTTGATAGCATAAAACATTGTGAGAATCGACTCCCTCTGAAGTAACGTAGTTTTTGAAAAAGAGGTAATTTCTCACTAAAATAATAAAAGACTTCTTGCAAGAAGCCTTTTATTCCTATCTGAAAGCACACGAATTTGTACAACAAGGGTGTATTTTCTTTTATCATTTTCTTGCAACTTCAATGACCAATTGAGCCCAAATTTTCACAGGCTTGTTATTTTATGCATATGTTGGGATACACCAAGTGAGAACACTGGTCTTTGACAATTTCCAAACGTGTTCAGTGTCTTTAACCATGTGACAGATTCAGGATTGTAGAGAAAAGAGAGAGCCCCCCCCCCCCTCCACCCCCAAACTCAGACATGTCTGCATGTTTTTTATGTTGGGCTCAATGAATAGAAAGTGCATGTATGTTATGATGGCCTAGTTCTTGCAAGGTTCCGTCATGTCTGTGCTTGGGTGGTTTACTAGCTCATTCAGTAACAGGTGGTCCTGGTTACAAACACGTCCCCCCCATCAGTCTGCCCAGATTGTTCAGTATCTAGGGACAGTCTCTACGAGAAAGGGCGTCAGTCCAGTTAAAGGAAATGACCTTACTGGTTGACCGACCACCTCTCACACAACATCATCAGGGAAAATAACTTGAAGTGGTAGGTGTAAAAGTGAAAACTTACTGACTTATAAAGTTCATAGTCTAGTACCAGTCCTCCAGAGTGATAGATCAGTCTCAACCTCATCCCCAAGAGGTGATCAATCTGGCAGTGGCATTTTTTCCCCCAGCATGCCTTGTTCACTCTTAACCCCTGGAATTGTCTAAATTAAATGTACAACTATATGGCACAGTTCAATTAGGCCTGTGTTTGATATACTCTTCTTGCGCTCTCAAGCCCTGATAGCCAGCAAAAGAAGCAACAAGTCACAGAGCAATTAGTCCTCTCATTTCTTGTTGATCTCGTGGCAAGTTTCAGGGGCGAATCCAGGATTTTCCAAACGGGGGGGGGGGGGGTGTGAAAATATACCAAGCAGCAAAATCTTCCCTTCCCCATTTCTCCCCCCCCTTCTCTCTCTCTCCCTCTTTTTTTCTTTTCTCCCTCATTTTTTTTTTTTATTTGAAAAGGGGGGGGCGGGCGCCCCCCACGCCCCCCCCTCCCCTGGATCCGCGCCTGAGTTTAACTGTATGCAGTTGCAGTTTAGGGTGTCCGTGTAAAACATGATACATTTGAAGTGGGGTTAAGTCAAAATCCACTGCTAGCCACCATGCGCCTGCACCATTGATATCCCGATTGTGGAGTTTGTGTGCAGTTCTGAACAGAAACTTCTCCCCAAGTAGGAACACAGATGTTTAATATATACCACTTTATTTCAAATCAAATTTAGTAAATGTCAGAAAAGTAACACAAAAATGAGAAGGACAAAATGGAAGCAGTCCCACTTTTTCGCAACGCTTCCAAAGGAAAATCCTAAAGGTATTTAGAAATCCTACAGCAATCCGTCATTGTAAAACTTGGACTACAAAGTATAGGTCAAGGAACTCCTTTGATTTTGGAACCATCTGTGAATAAGATAACAAACCTTGACCTCCACCTAAGAACAAAGTCCAAGTCCAAGTACAACACTTAGAGTGTTATGTCAGGAATTATAGATTAGTAATGTCTCAGTGTAGACTCGTTTATGTGGAACTATCGTTTCCAAAACTGGGCTTGACTCATAACAAACCCGGACTGAACCCTGTTTGTATTCCATCATTTCCTTTCTGAGTACAATGCTCATCCTTTTCGGACAATGGTTGCACCTGCACGTGACTGACTCCAAACTAGCCTACATGTAATGTCAGGATTACCAAGTGTGATCGACCACAAAAGACGTGTTGATTGAAATCGGATCTAACCTACATGTAATTATGGTTTGAGCGATTTCTTGAACGGCTGCAGGGGTTGCCCCTTTTTCAATGACTTTCCAGCAGGACCAGGGCCCAATTTCATAGAGCTGCTTAAACAGGAAATATTGCTTAACTAGTTTCTGCTAAGCAAAAATAAGCAGGATACCAGTCAGAGATTGTACATGTGACAATGACATTTTGGCTGGTAACCTTAATCTGGTAAGGTAAGCATGATTTTGCTTTACTTAGCTACTTTTTGTGCTTTTAAAGCAGCTCTATGAAATTGGCCCCTGATTGGAGGGTGGGGCCACGCTTTTCCAGTTTTAGAGTTTTTCGTGTGGGGGGGGGGACCGCACACCTTGGGGGCAATGGCACACCCCCTCCCCCACCCCTCTCCCCACCCCCCCAAGGTTACGCCGCTGCTCATCCTTACTATCACAAAGGACCGGAACAATATTTGAGTTCAGGTGTTCATCAATAAATTATATACAATTGCTTTGTCAACCTCACTTTCATGCAAGACTTAATAAGAATATTTTAATTTCAATTTATATATCAATTAGTAAGCAGGGACTAATTGCATGCGGCTGCTTATTGCTGTATTCTGTGCTAACTGCCCATAGAATCACATGCTTTACAGGGTGCAGTTAGCGCACAATTCTGTGGTAACCTGAGCCATGACATTGGGCTCTGATGGCCGTGAGCTCATCCAGGCGTGTGATTTCTCAGGATTTTTCCTGATTTCACGATTCTTTCAAAATCTCCCTGAGCCTTTAACTTTTCCTGAAAGAAGTAAAGCAATCACCAAAGGGAGAAAGAAATATAACCACATTGTGTCCAAACCTGTAGTTTTTGCATTTCTGGTGGTGCATAGAGTCTGTAAACCTCCTGAAATTGTCAACATCTGGGAGGTTCTGGGTCTAGAATAAGGGGGAGCTGAGGCCAAGAAGCAGTTTTCCAGGAATGTTCACACATCAAATGTCATCCCTGGTAATGTTGCAAAGTGTTTCTTCTGCATATAGATTCATGCTTGTATAAAAGTAACTAACGCATATTTATTTGTTTATAGTGTATTGATCATGTAAACAACTCCCCCATCTGTTTTGATACAGCTGTTGCAATTAAATTGAATCCAACGATGAGTAAATAACTATTTTGTATCATTTCCCATGGAGCTTAAAGGAACAAAAGGGAATTGTTCAGCTGTTGTTGATCAATCATGCTGTTTGAAAGATCGAAGAGTTCAGATAAATTGCTAGTTAACAATCATCATCATTATTATTGTTCACTTCATGGTCTTTACTCCACAAATTATTATTATTATTATTATTATTATTAATATATATTTCTGGTAATGAAACCAAGGATGCCTCATACAGTGAACTTAATCACTGTAGCTCGCAAGCCTGAGGAAACATGTAAACAAGGGTGCTTGCTATGTGAACCAGAAACACCGGGGTTAACCCCTACTCTACCACGATAAGTGTTCTGGGTTCTTTTACGTGCACTACCAATCATTCCTAGTGCACATGGGACCTACAGCTAAATGTCCAATCTGAAAGACAAAGCAATTATGGTAAAGTATCTTGCTCCGGGACTCAAACCCACACTCTGCTGATCAAACACAGCAGAGCTTGATTCCGGTGCTCTTAACCGCTCGGCCACGACACAAATTTAGTGAGTTGCTCTAGCAGACCAGACTCAAGTTCTGGGCCCAATTTCATAGCGATGCTTAAGCAGAAATTATTGCTGAACAAATTTCTGCTTAGCAAAATTTTTTGCAGGAAACCAATAGGCCTATATGCGGCATGGCATTTTGGCTGGTAACCCTATTATTGTATAAGCAAAATTGTTTTGTGCTGAGATACTTTTCGTGCTTGAGCACTACCATGAAATTGGCATTTGATGCTTGATATGGGGCAGGGTGGTACCCCCTTCTATTGTGTCTTCATTGTGTGCTTGGATCTTAGGAATTCTTTAGAGGATTTTAAGGGGGGGGTACTGTATAAGAGGAAAATAGTGCGTTCAAGTATGGGAACATTGGGGGGATGCCCTCTGCCCCATATTGGGCATGGTATAGAAATCGGTCCCTGGTGGCAAACTCATCAGAGCGTGGGTTTGAATCCTGATCATGACACATGGCCTTGGTAACTGACTTAACTATAATTGCTTCTCTTCACCCAGGAGTAAATGTATACTTGTGAGGACAGAGATGGTTTTTGTAATTGATTTAGCTTGATATACTATAAATGTGGCAGCACAGACTGCATACTCCACAGGGAGCTGAGATTGTTTAAGGAATAAAGTATCCAGCTCAAAGACGGGGTTTGTCATAAATTATTGAGCCTGGACCTAATTCAAATAACCCCACAAATATCACATTATCAACATAACGGGCAAAGCAAATGAACAAATTGGAAACTCCAATGTGTTTGAGTTTACAAAGAACATTTCAGATGTGCATGTTGGGTATGGGACCATTAATCAAAACAGCTTTTAGGCCAACAACAAGTAAATAGCACATGATCTATGAACTTAGACCTAACTGTAGGTCATTCAAATAAAAAATATACACACAACAGGCCTTGCGCTAAAGCTTTTTGTAAAGTAGCCCTCTGGGCTAGTAAACTGTGCATTTTACTTGCCCCCAGGAAATTTTAGCAGCCTAGATTTTAAACATGTATTGTCTTAAATTTATCTTTCAATTTATCAGTGGTAGCAATCACATCTGAAAAGGAAGAAATGAGCATTTTAAACAAGTAGGTTACACAGTTGTTAGTAGCCCACAGGGCAAGTTGAGAAGTGGTGTTTACAAGCTTAAACCCCAGGCCTGCCAAAATCAAACAGATGGTTTTGTTGGAATTTGGGTGGTTTGGTCCTGTGAAGAGCACCCACTAAATCACAGTCCAGAAGCACAGGACCTGTTGGAGTATGATGGGTTGTGTACTGTTCCAGTACATAAACTGTTGGAGTATGATGGGTTGTGTACTGTTCCAAAAAGTAAACTGTTGGAGTATGATGGGTTGTGGAAGCTTTCTGGTAGAAATGCATAGGGGGTTCTAAAGCAGTTTTTACTAGACAATGTTATAGGGCTAGTTTTAAGGGTTGAACCCTGCACAAATATCACAATGGAAATGGTGGGAACAAAGCGAATGAGCAATTTGGCAACCTCCTGCATTAAGTTCAAAAAGAACACTTTGGATGCATTGATTTGAAGCACCAATAAGAACAGCTTTTACATGTAGTTGGGGGCCACCCAAAATTTACCCTGATCTATGAACTTTGACCTAATTACGTTGAGGTCATCTGTTAATTTACATAACAGAAATTCCCACAAAGTTATCACAATGGAAAGAGCAAAAGGAACAAATTAACACATGTTATGTTCTTTTTATGATCACAAAGACTGCTTCCAAACAAATGTAAGCCAGCATGACGCCATCGTTGTGATTTATTTAGATCTGTGTTCTACACCAGCTGACAGCTGCTCTGGGGTGAGATTGTATTATGCAAAGCTTTTGAAATTTAAAGGTTTATAAATGATAGGATTGGTGTGCACCGGAAAAAGAATTGATTGACCAGTCCAGAAACTCAACTGATTCAAAAGTTTACACCAGTACCAACTCTCCAGAGTTATAACTCAGTCTGAAAATATATTATCAAAGTGGAGAGAAACATCATTTTGAAAACTTCAGTCATCACCACAGCCTACTTTGATTGCTGAAAAAGAAATGAGTACAAAACATGAATCACTTTTTCTTCTTCTCGGAAACGTTACCATCTAATTTGATGAGATTTTCACAGGTTGATCTTTTGGTGTGTTTATTGAATACAAGATGATGGTTATAGTTATGAATTTGTAATCTCCCACTGGACAACCAATCATGTACATGACATTGAGGCTTGTATTGCAGAGCAAAATGCTACACAATTATCTCAGTTGCTACTCACAATTAATTATCATTTGCTATACAATTTTTTTTAATGAGATTTATAGCCTGACATCACAAGGCCAGACCACTTCAAGGTAAGGGCTAGACTTAAAGGGATTGTATACGTTTAGTAATTGGAACCCACTGTTTGTTTCAATCCTATATAGTTGTAGATACATACCATAAAACTAACCTGTGAAAATTTCATTTCAAAAGGTGGTAGCGTTTTTGAGATATTGCCGAAAATCTGGAGCAGTTATGTCCACGCAGGAAGAATAATCTGCAATTGGAATACACAATCTGAGAAACGTTACCGCAGTAATGCTTCTCAGGTTCAAATTTTTGGGGATAAAAAGTGATATCTTTTTCCATAACTGCAGTACTTTGAAGTGAAAAGTTTGTCAAAATGCATTATACTGTCCAAAGCTGCTGTACTTCTTACCAAGTAAGTTTTTATTGCCATTAATTTTCAGATTCATTACCAAACGTATACAGACCCTTTAACTGATTTGGGCTGTCAACCCAAATCAACTGTCACCAGGGGCTTGTTGCCACCTACTCCTGGGGCTGGAACAAGGTTACCCCCTTCACAATCTGTAAGGATGTAGGCATGGTTACAGCTCGATAGTCTGAAGGTTCGTTAGTTCTAAGGTTCGTTTGTCCGAAGGTTCGTTAGTCCGAAGGTTCAATAGTCCGAAGGTTCGATAGTCCGAAGGTTCGATAGTCCGAATTGACAATAAGGTTCGATAGTCCGAATTGACAATGAGGTTCGATCGTCGATTCGGACTATCGGACCTTATCATCGATTCGGACTACCGAACCTTCAGACCAGTGAACCTTCGGATCAATGAACCTTCGGACTAATGAACCTACGGACTATCGCATCAAATGTTCGGATTAACGAACCCTATTTCATTTTCGGACTAATGAACCCCCTGTTATAGGAAATTTGTGCATTCAGACTATCGAACCTTCGGACTATTGAACCTTCGGACTAACTGACCTTCGGACTATCGGGCGGACATCGTAGGCATGGGTATCATCCACTAGGAGCCTGGCTGGTAGAGCAGAATGCTACCTTCCCAACTTTTTACGAAGCAATTATGGTTAAGTGCCTTGCTCAAGGGCACAAGTGTCATGACTGGGTATCGAACCCACACTCTGCTGCTGACAACACCAGAGCTTGGGTTCGGTGAACTAGACCGCTTGGCCACGACATGCCAAGCATTTTTGTACACAACAAATATTCATTCTCAATATTTTGCTGTGCAAAATTAGTGGAAGAAATCATTCCCTGAAGTATAATGATATACATGTACCTTTAAGCCGAGGTATATTGTAAATGTTTTGGCCTTGCCCTTGCCACATGGTCTTTGCTCTGATTGTCCACATGATCATTGATCGGATCGTTTCATCCTATTGTGTGAACTCTGGGTGGTTCTATTGTCTACATGTGTGTCGATATTTATATGTGTGTTTTATAACACTTTGAGTTGAGAAACACAGTTGGGGAGTAGGATGTGAGGATTCGAGCCGGAAATATAATGACCTCAATTGAGAGCAAGGTCCAGTATTTCCAGGAAGTGTTGAGGGCTTTTCTAACTATGGACGAGTCTCTGAGTCTATTAGTGGTCATTTTTTGTTGTCAGAGTATACAGGAATTAGTAAATTTGTACTTGGTTATCATTGATTTCTTGGCATAGCCACTCAGGTTGGCTCAGGGGTTTCTTTTCCCTGCCTTTCATCACCTCTCTGTGACCCCGGTTCGAGTCCTGGACCGGGGGAGTCTTGCATGTGAGTTTTCAGTCCCTACCTGAGTGGTGGGTTTTCCCTATATGGGATTGCCCTTTCACGTCTAAACATTGACATTTCGTGTCGTGGCCGAGCAGATAAGTACACCAAACTCAAGCATGAAACTTGCAATTACCGAAATAGAGGAAACTGCCTTCCCTGGACACCAAATATTTGTACAGTGTTTTTCAGTTGTTTCAATGGCACATAAATATTTAAACAAATATATTAACAATCAGCTGACCGGTTGGAAGTTGCATGTCTGTGGCTAGAAACCCTCCCATAACCTCCAAAATCTACCACTATAGAGTAACTTTTCTTGCTAAACTGTGAAATCACTAGCACTAAAGCAAATTGTTTCTGCTAAAGTAAGCGGGAAAATGTGGTTACCGTTAAAGCAGCTCTATGAAAATTGGCCTCTGGAGATGAAATCATGGATGTTACATTTTTGGAGTTCAACAGACTCTCTACTATATCAGCAACAAAAATCAACAAGCTTGGGGTCATTACAAGGACCTCAAAAAGTCACAAGCCTGGAGGATTCCTCCCCTCCTCCTTTCTTAGTGGTATGTGAAGTACCAGTGTACGGACAGTACATTCACATCAGTGTACTATCTTTGTGGCGTGTCGTGGCCGAGCGGATAAGAACACCGAACTCAAGCTCTGGTGTTTCTGTTCAGCAGAGTGTGGGTTCGAATCCCAGTTGTGACACTTGTGTCCTTAAAGGGGCACACCGGCTCACCATTTATGTAATTTAGTGAAGTAGAGTCACAAACAATAAATATTTTGATGTTAAAACAAAAAAAATCATAAAATTAGCACGCAATTAACAAAAAATAGTGAAAAAACCGAAACGTTGTCAAAGGTCAGCGTATACGCTTTTCCAGCCGAGTGTGTGCAGCGCAGTCAATCCAACACGGGCACTGCCTAAAACCCCCTTGGAACCAAACGTGATTATGGTCTGGCTCCCAACCCCCAGACAGGCTCTGAAGCAACGGCTATTGGCAAGCTGAGGAGTTCATGCCCTTAGGTTTCAACGCTCTCTGGCCCCACGGGATGTAGCGCCGGCTGATGGGATATGCCCCCAAGGCTTACGTTGTGATTGCTCCACGCCTTTGGGCCATGCAACACGCCTCCGTTACACGGACTCTTTGAATGCGAATCTTACGTTGGATTTTTCACCATTATTTACATCTTGTAGCGATAATTTGAATACATGATCTTTTTCGTCAGTTACTCGTTAATAATTGTGTAAAAAAAAGATTTCAATTTGGTTTGGTAAGTTACTTTTAAACGGCTGGAAGTAAAACTAACTCGGAAGGTCACGTGATTGTTTGAACCAGTTTGTGGTTCAAACTATCACGTGACCTTCGTTTTTGTTTAAAAATGCTCAAAACCGGCTAAATTTGATGATTTTTTGTACAGACTGTTCTTCTTCATTCCTGGAAGACCGTTGAAGTCATATTTTAGTCTATTTTGTAGCCCAAAAAGCCCAATTCAGCCGGTGTGTCCCTTTAAGCAAGACACTTAACCTCATGCTTCATCCTTCAGATGGGACGTTAAGAACCCAGTGCACTTATCTTAAAGAGAAGGGGTTCGCCCCGGTGTTCGTGGTTTGATTGGCTGTATATTACGCCACAGCACCTTGTAAACCATTACATGGTGCTATGCAAAGGAATAGGTCTCATACTTCAACACGTAACTCCAATTACCTTGTAGGAAAAATACTGAGCGCTTTGAGACACCCATCAGGAGTATACAGCGCTATATAAGAACTGCGTATTATTATTATTATTATTTTCATCTTCTCCACATCTTCACGGGTCACGGTGCTAGTCACTTTTGAGGGTCCCTTGGTGTCATTATAGAAAGAATATACAATAACAATAATACCAATGCTAGGAGTCTTCTACTAGTATTGACCAAAGACAGTTGTATACAGCTGGTTGTATACAAACAACATTCAGTAAAATCTATTTATCTCCCATGGGTCCCAGCAAAACAAAAAACTTTGACATTAAAAATGTCAAACCAGCTTTTATATGTGTCCGTACCCTGAGAGGTGGAACAGTTTCAAAAAGAAACATTAAAGAAATCGTTTTTTCAAAACAATGTAAAAGACCTGTAGTTATATATTTTACAATTTGTATGCCTGGCCGCCAAAGGACTTAGCATATCAACTCCAAACTTGATGTGTGGATTGGTCTTGGGATCCCCCAGAAGCCTATTGTTTTTGGACCCCCTGCAACAAATGTCAAGGTCATTATGGCTAAAACAAAAGAAATGTTGTCCAAGGGATAACTCAATAAGGACTTGGCATATCAACTCCAAATTTGGTGTATGGATTGGTCTTGGGATCCCCCAGAAGCCTATTGTTTTTGGATCCCATACAACAAATGTCAAGGTCATTATGGCTAAAACAAAAGAAATGTTGTCCAAGGGATAACTCAATAAGGACTTGGCATATCAACTCCAAATTTGGTGTGTGGATTGGTCTTGGGATCCCCAAGAAGCCTTTTGTTTTTGAGCCTCCAGTTCAAATATCAAGGTCAGTATGGGTAAAACAAAAGAAATGTTGTCCAAGCGTTAACATCAAAAATGTGATTAATTTCAGCGGGGCATGTGTGTTTGTCAACACACCATTCTTGTTTTTATTTTCGATTTGAAATCTCATTGATTATAATGTTCGTACCCGTAGCAATCCTCCAGGAAATGTGTTTTTGTTGAAAACTAGAGGATATGAATCAATGTATTCTTTCCCCAAACAGTGATATACTTTCCCTTTAAAGGGACACGTTGCCTTGGATCGGGCGAGTTGGTCTATAAAAAGCATATGTGTAACCGTTTGTTATAAAACGCATATGGTTAGAAAGTCGTTATAAAAGGAGAATACAAAGATCCACACAAATATGTCTCAAAATTGCGTGGTTTTCCTTTCACATCATGAGCAAACACGGTCGGCCATTTTGTGGAGTCAAATTTTTGACTCCACAAAATGGATGACCGTGTTAGTTCGCAAAGTAAAAGGAAAACCACGCAACTTCGAGGCATATTTGTGTGGATCATTGTATTCTACTTTTATAACATCTTTGTAACCATACAAACGGTTAAAAAACGCTTTTTTAAGACCAACTCGTCCGATCCAAGGCAACGTGTCCCTTTAACTTTGTGAATGTGCTCTGAGAAATTGTACAGGCACAAGTAAAAAGAGAGACAGTAAGGGGGCGGCCATAAAAAAAACACTTTTAGTTTTGAGATGTGCTGCACGTCCTCACGAATGTACATAAAATGATTGTATCTTAAGTGGAGGTATTAAAACATTTCAGATTACTGTAATCTGTAAAGGTTTGTTGTGAAGAACGTAAAGGTTTTTTTGTGTAATCGGTAAAGGTCTTTCGTGTAATCCGTAAATGTCTTTCGTATAATTCGTAAAGGTCTTTTGTGTAATTTGATGTTATTGAAGGAACAATTCAAGATGTTTTGTTCAAAATACTTGATCTACATGTTTGTGTTGAATGTCAATCAGATACATTATGTTGTCTTTGAATCATGTGAAGATGAGATGATTATTTTTGGCGAGGTGTGAGACGGGAAACATCAGACTGATCGCTCTATCTAATGATCTCTTCTAGGATGAACGGTCCGTGCTGAATAGAACCGGTTGGTTTGTTTTTCACTGTTTTGGCAAGATCAAGTCTAAACCTACTCTAAATGTTCAGCAAATGTAAGAGAGAGAGAGAAGTCATGGTCTTGTAAGATTGTTTTCCAGTTCAGTATAAATTTTTAGCCACAAAACCTTTGTTACCCCACCAGAGCAGAGCTGCCAACTCTCTCTGACCCTGCAGAAAGTTCGCTTAAAATCTTTCTATGTTCTGATGAACACATTTGAACATCTCCCTGATTATGGAAATTTGTTCCCTATCATGTTGAATGTGATTCTAAATATCTCCCTGATTGTTGTAAAAAATCTCCCTGATTGCAAGGTGCAAATGTTGGCAGCTCTGCAAGTGTGGTGGAGTCGTCATCAGGAGATGATTATCGGATTGTACCAGGATTTCTGCGAATCCTTAAAAAAAATCTTAAATTGAACTATCCAAATTTAGGCCTTAAGAGTAAGGGACTGTAAATATCAAAGATTTTTAGAAAATGATGGCCACGGCCAAAAAATGGATTTCCTTTATACTTTTTTATTCAATGGACCTTGGCCCAAAACTAACAAATATGGAAAAAACAATTCAAAAAATAACTTTGTTGCCATGGCAACAGCCGATTTGCCATTTAGGGGGTGGTTTTGCATTTTTTTTTTGGTTTTGGAATAGTGAAATTTGCCTCTTTAGTTTCAGGGCCGTGTTACCATTAAACAACATATAGAACATTCATTTCTTTAACAGTTATGGATAGGAGTGTCCTTAGAAGCTGCATTGAATATATAATTGGTAATTGTCAAAGACCAGTGTTCTCACTTGGGGTATCCCAATATTTGCATAAAATAAAAAACCTGTGAAAATTTGGGGTCAATTGGTCATCGAAGTTGCAAGAAAAAAATGGGGAAAAAAACCCACCCTTGTTGCACAAATTTGCGTGCTTTCAGATGCCTGAAAAAGACTTCAGGCCTGAAGTATTTTTCAGATTCAAATATTTTAGTGAGAAATTACCTCTTTCTCAAAAACTATGTTACTTCAGAGGGAGTTGTTTCTCACACTGTTTTATACTATCAACAGCTCTCCATTGATCGTTACCAAGTAAGTTTTTATGCTAATAATATATATTTTGAGTAATTACCAGAAGCGTCCAGTGCCTATAATGTAGCCTATAGTGTTTCATACAGTAGCGTGCTTTCAGTACCAGTGAACACAACGTCCCGGGTATACTTCTAACATCACATGTATGAGCAGATTAATGGGGAAAACACAAGTTTTGGGAAACATCAGCTTTAGAGTGTTTTGATCCTGGAGTTGATTCTATTTGAGGAATGTTTGTCATGTAATGTAACCGAATCTCCTCCAAAGGAAGTTCACAATAATAAAAACAAATTTATGGGACTGTTTGTTTGTTTGGTTATCCGGTTTCCTGTCAGTGATACTGCCTGATATGCTGTTTTTTATACAAACGACCTGATTCCAGTTATACTTCTAACATTGAGCAGATTAATGGGGAAAACACAATTTGATTTAGGGAAACATTAACTCTAGAGTGTTTGATCATGAAGTTTATTCTATTTGAGGAATGTTTGTAATGTAATGTAACCGAATCTCCCCCAAAGTAAGTTCACAATAATAATAAACAATTTATGGGACTGTTTGTTTGTTTGTTTGTTTGATTATCTGTTTTCCTGTCAGTGATACTGCTTGATATGGTTTTTACAAATGACCTGATTCCAGGCATACTTCTAACATTACATGTATGAGCAGATTAATGGGAAAAACACAATTTGATTTGGGGAAACATTAGCTTTAGTGTTTTGATCATGAAGTTGATTCCATTTGAGGAATTTTGTAATGTCTTGTAACCAAGTCTCCCCCAAGGGAATTTCACAATATAATAACATTGTATGGGAATGTTAAATATGGTCACAGGGTTCTGCCCACGGTGGTCGGTGCCAGAAAACCCGCCCGGCACTCGTGATTGCCCGACCACCACTGGCGGATTTTTCTTTTTTTCCGACCACCACACATTTCCCCCTTTTTTTGCCCACTTCCTTCAAAACATTTTGAACAACATGTAAAAATAAATTATTTACCAGTAAAAATTTCATCCAAAGTTTCGAGTAGCCTACTTCTTTGGTTTGAATCTATTTTAATGATCCAGGATCGAGCATCTGTCCCGCCTGTACGTACGATGCACATTATATCCAACGATCCAACGGAAACCTGCATTGATTTTACAATGGTTCCCAGTCACTCTGACTGTAGCTTTACGCTTGGAATATAACATGATACCAGTTTCATCGTGTACGTGTTGCGTATCCTATTCCACGGCATTAAATACAACATAAAATGAACTACAGAGTAAGGCACCATGATGTTATGCTGTAAATTGTTTTCCCATGGCGGTAAAGGCGTGCGCACACTATGCAGGCCTACATTCAAGGCACAGCTGCAGGGCGCACATGTGTATACGATCAAAAGGAAATTGACTTGACTGTACTAGGAAAAAACTTTTTTCCGGCACTAAAGAAATCCTGGGCAGAACCCTGTGGTCAGGATGGCGTAGTGGTATCTTTCCTCGCCTTCCACCTCTAGGACCCTGGTTCGAATCACTCCGGGGGCACTACATGGATTGGGTTTTCAGTCCTTACCTGACTGCGTGGGTTTTCCCTGGAATAATTTTCTGGGGTTTTTCTCCCACATCTCAAACTGAATTTTCGTTCCTTGTCCTCTCTCTAATGGGTTCCTGGCTGGTACAGTCATTAAGTTCGCGGAGCACTACCATAAGGGTTATGAGCTGTCAAAAGATGGTCTATTTTCATACTTTAAAAACGTAAAAAAACACCCCTATTTGAAACTAATGGTATAACCCACCCATATACCTGGTGATTATTTGTATGCATTCAATGTAGCCTCTAAGGTCCCAACTATCCATAACATTTAAAGAAAATAATGTTCTATACACTGTTTATTGGTAACTATTCCAAAACCGAACAAATGGCGAAACCACCCTGAAATAGTAATTCGGCTGTTTTTTTTCTTTTCCCCATAGTTGTTAGTTTGGGGCCAAGGTCCATCAAATATGAAAGTTAGAAGAAAATCTTCTTTTGATCGTTGCCACCCTATGTTTGATATGTACAGTCCCTTACCATTAAGAAGCATTAACAAGTAATACATTCTGTTATTTGAGGTCTTAAAAACAGATGGAGCATGTAATGAATTTCCCTAACAGCTGGTAAAGAACCAAATTAAGCTGTGTAACATAAAGTGTGAGCGGGTATAACTGTTTCTCCCCTGCTTTATTCACTTATTTTTGGTCTTAAATTTTGTTAAGGGTAGCATTAAAAGGGTCTTAAAAAGTCTCAAATTTGAGTATTTTAAAGTGTGCAGATACCCTGTATACAATAGATCTTTACTGATTACATTAATCTGCAATGTTTTTAATTCCAACAGTAAAGATCATAGTACAGTGTATTTAGGTCAGGACATGTACTGTAGCACATTTCAAAAAATGTTTTTCAACAAAATTTGTTTTGTTTTCAAGAGTATCACACAGTGCTTCCGCAAGCCTTACCCCCCTACCACGTGTAACAAGACAATCAGCTCTACACGTGCTCACCGTATGCCACGCATGAAAGCTGTACTCTATTATTTTTGCCCCCAAACGTTTCCTCGTATGATTGTCGGGAGTTCCGTGCATCATGTGGAATGATGATCAGCATGACCAATCAAAATGATCGAATCCCTGGTGCACATGACATGGGAAGAAACATCATTCATGTATTGATTTATGTTAATTGTTGCTCCCAAAACAAACATGAAAACACATGTTATAATTGTTGTAATAAACATAGACTAACTGTTGTTTATTTGTCAACCCCCTTAAATTTTAATACTCAACCTTTTATTAGACTTACTGTATTTTTAATTAACTCAACTGGAAACTGGGAAAGTGTTTTACTGCGAGAATAACATACAAAATAACTTTACAATGGAACTGAAGCAGAGAAAATGGGTTGTACACTGCTAAAAATTGTATTCTTAAAATAAATAAAAATCTTACTTCAAAAAAACTTTTTTGTGTCACTCCCAAAAATATTTATAGAAAACAATTTCTAGGAAGTGAACAAGAATGATTTTGTTCTTATTTCAATAATGCCATTTTTAGCAGTGTACTGCAGAGGGGCCTGGGAGAAGCCATTCAACTTTAAACTGCTGTATAACCAGGGATCACACCCAAGCTTACAATACAATCTGGGAAGCGGCACTAAAGAAATACTTTTTATGTTTTAAATTCACAAATCCTTCAGAAAACCATGATTTCCGATACATTCGGTCAGTGTAACCTGAGTTGTTGTGGGAAATGTCCCCGAATAACAAATCAGTGAGTCTTGTGGCTGCACTTCCAATGTGACTGCACTTTCTTTACCTCCCACCCAGCCTCATAATCCGCATCATCTGAAACCAATGACTATATTTTTGTTTGTCTATTTGAGAACTGATGAGGATTGTCAGGTGAATTTCCTGTATGCTTCAATCTGTCAGACATAGTGATAGGGGGGGTCGGTAGGATGCAGGTGTATCTTGTGGATCCAGATGTCCTGCAGTAAATCCTCCGCATTTCCCTCGCTAACGACCAAACAGCATCTTGGATTAATCTCACACTGCAATAAATGTCATATTTATTTCATTTTTTTGTGTTCACTGATCAGGTTTTAGGTGCTTGCCCTTTTTGCTGCTGACCCCGAATGTGGACTTTCATTCCTTCATTATATTCCATCAACCACCCCCCCCCCCCCCGCTTCTCAATTGAGTCGATTGCAATGCAATTAGATGAAGGGTTGGTTTTACTGTGTAGATGTGAGATGTGCAATGCAATTAGATGAAGGGTTGGTTTTACTGTGTAGATATGAGAAACACTTGGGAGTATGAATTACATACACAATAATTGCCCTACACTGTTGCTTTCTGAGATGTTTTTTTGTCTTTTCTTCTTCTTGTCAAAATTATCTGAAAATCTAATTCTACCCTTAAATGAATTATGATAACTGTTTGGATGGATTGATATATTGAAGCAGAGCAGTGACAGAATTGACAACCTTTTGTTTTAGAAAGGTTCCTGTATCACGTGGAGGCTTTTTTGTATGGATGGATGGATTGGAAAGGGAAGAGACAAGTCCTATGTACAGCTATTTTTTGTGGCTGTCTCTGAACTTGAAAGTTTGTGTGGCAAGTAATAGATGATGTCAGGGAAGTTCCCTTATTGGCCCATGGAATGATTGGGGTGGTGGGTGTAGTGAATTAGTGTGTCTTAAAAGCCTTGTGAGAATGGAATACAGGAAAGTTTGTAGTAGCCCATGGAAGTGGTGTTGGGGGGGTGTAGGGAAGTTGTGGTTTTAAAGTCTTGTTACCTGGTGTTTCTACTTTTATGCAAAAGCTCAAATCTGTCTCAGATCAAAACAAGGGACCAATTTCATGAAGCCTGTAAGCACTGTAGACATTTTCTGCTTGCATGTTCTGCTTGTTGAAGAGCCCTTGTTTCTGCAGGGATGAGAAATTCAATACTTTTATCTGAATTCAGACTTTTTTTAAGTCTGTCTGGTGAACAAAAAAAATGTTGTATTTTTCTCCAAATTTGATCTACTCCTCTAATGCTGAGGATACTGTTCCCAAAAGCTCGTTTGAATCTATAACTCCAGGGGTTATCAAAAGGTGGAAATGCCATCATTTTATTGTACCTCCTAAGATGTGGATTCCAGTCTCAGACTCTTTTTGTCAGCATGGACTCTTACCCCTGGTTTGGTGTTCAGGACCACTACATGCATGGTACCACACTTGCAATATGAACGCCTGTGTCCACGCACTGTGAGATATCACCTTGATTGATCGCGAAACACACTTATGCTTAAGTACATTTTCTGCTATAGTAAGCACAAGCATCTTCTTCCCAGTAAACAGCTATGAAATTGGTTACACACCTTTGTTCCAACACCCCTATATTCCGACACCCCTATGTTCCGACACCCCTATGTTCCGACACCCTATGTTCCGACACCCCTACTGTATTTTCCTAATTCTTTCGGAACATAGGGGTGTCGGAATATAGAGCAGTCACCATAACATTTGGCCATTTAGTTCTCAAGTTTCAAGAACTGTGACACTTCTGCTCTCGATGGCATGTCCTCTTTCCATCCAGAATAAGTAGCGTCTTTGTACTCAAAGATTTATAGCAATATAAAAGTGTTCATGGTAATATATAAATAACTCCCTGACCCAAATAAGTTTACATGTTTCAGAGGTTGCAGAACTCTTGTTAGTGCCAAATGTGGATGATTTCAATGATGGTTATTTATATTGATGTAGAGCATTCCAGCCAGCTGTGGCCATTTCCCCCTTTCCCCATCTCTCTTCCCCCACTTCATCCTCAACCCAGGATGTGTCAAACAAGTTCACCATTTATACCCTTTACTCAGCCTTAGCTCCTTGTCGCAAAAGTAGGTAACTTGGAGGCAACGAACTGTATTGCATGCAAAAGGGGACACCTTGGTGGCAGTAGAGACTTGTTGCTATCAATGTCTACAGTCTGTGACTTGCTTTCACAACACACCAAGATTCAGTGTAAGATGAGTTGTCATTATATGGGTGCCAGTCAGAAGCCATTCAACCTGCAACTACTGGCAGTTATAGGTTGAATGGCTTCTGACTGGCACCCCATACAAAAATTTGACAAAATAAGGAGACAGCCAACATTAGGGCTAGATAGCTCAGTTGGTAGAGCACCGGCACGCTATACCGGAGATCACAGGTTCCAGTCTCGCTCTTTTTGGACAGATGATGCTGTTTCAAAACAAAAAAATAACAAAAACTTTCGCATATTTATTTTGCCACTACCAATGCACAAAATACATGTAATATGCACATTTTGTTTGTACGTGTCTAATGGACGTGAGATAACGTTGGGATCCCCAAAACAATTCATTTTGAGTTTTTAATTAACAACTACTTATCATTGGCGGCTTTTTTTGTGCAATACAAAAAGATAGCTTATAATTTCTCAAATGTATACAAATTAATCTACATTATTGGGTCAGATCGGTCAGAAATCAGACCTACATATAGAATCTTCAAGTCGTTGAGGATTATAATTTTGTTTACAACATTCAGTTTTGTCTGCCTCAGATGGTCAGGTTGGCTTAATAATTTCTGTCCTGCTTTTCACCTCTGTGGACCCAGGTTCGAATCCTGGTTTAGACCAGAGCCTTGCATATGGATTGGGTTTTCAGTCTCTACCTGATTGTGTGGGTCCCCCCCCCAGTTTTGGTTTTCCTCCTACATCTGTAACTGACATTTTTTTATCATCTTCTGTTATGTGATTCATCCTGTTATTGGCTTGCACTGTTGGATGTGTAATTTAGAAAAATATAATAACAAAATTAAAACAATTCCCAAAGGATTCAATCCACCGTTGACATTGGAAATTTAAATTGGAAAGCTTATTAAATTCCAACTTCCCCATTATGGCGTGTCATGGCCGAGCAATCTAGTTCACCAGACCCAAGCTCTGGTGTTGTCAGCAGCAGAGTATGGGTTCGAATCCCCAGTCATGACACTTGTGCCCTTGAGCAAGGCACTTAACCATAATTGCTTCATAAAAAGTTGGGAAGGTAGTGCATTCTGCTCTACCAGCCAGGCTCCTAGTGGATGATACCCATTCCTACATCCTTTACGGACTGTGAAGGAGGTAACCCTGTTTCAGCTCCAGGAGTAGGTAGCAACGTGCCCCTGGTGGCAGTTGATTTGGGTCGACCAGCCCAAATCGGTTAAGTGTGGCCCTCACCTTGAAGTGGCCATCTGGCCTTGTGATGTTAGGCGATCGCTCATAAAAAAAACCCCCAAAACTGCACTACAGTATTCTGTAAAATTTGCTTTCAGTAAAGACAAACCATTTCATCAACCTATGGGATCCAAACACTTTGTGTCACGTTCAATCGTTCCAATTAACAGGTTTACAAGTAAATCCCAGCCATCACCGGTAGTCATAGTGCTTCTAAATTCATCAGACAGCTGTTTTCTCTATATAGACATTCTAGGAAGAAGGGCAGGGGTTCGACTAATCTAAAATAGTTTCAATAGCTGGGCAGCCTACTGCAGGAGTCTCACGGAGGATCTAAATGCACAGTCAAAAATAATTTGGCGGCGGCAACTGCAACTACTTTGTCAGCGTTTTTCCTCAAATAGACTGCTCAGTTCCCACAGCCAAAATGTCATGTTTAATTTGGGAAAATAACATTTGGAGTTATTTTTTGAAGTCACTGTTTTGGGGAAACGTTTAATCTTTAGGTGAACATTTTTTAACAGCCCATGAAAGCGGATATTTTAAATCATGCCCATCTGTTGTTGCTTTTCGTCATAGTATCTGTTATGAATGAGTAATTAATTGTTTTAAACAAGATTGTCACTTCATGAAATTGGAAAGAGTATGACCTGTGTGCTGAGGTGAACCAGTGTTTATTTCCTTTTTTCCTTACAGTATATAAACATGCAAAATATAGTTAGTGGCCTGACCTTTGACCTTAGCAGAGTCTTTCTTGAAGGTTAAAGCTGTATCCGAATTGGCGGCTACGGCTATGGCTACAGCTGTTGCTAAGGGTGTTGCTGAGGACGTCCTATTCTTCAGTGCATGATGACGCGGAAATCTAGCCGTAGCCGTAGCTGTAGCTGCCAATTAGGACACGGCCTGAGACTCTGCTAGGATTGAAACGTCAGGCCGCTAACCTTTTAATGCATTTATACCATAGGTCCTTTTGGGTGGTAAGCAGTTTGCAACAGCTTATTCTATTTTCTCAATATATAAACACTTGTTGCTTACATAAACTGTTATCTCATGAAAATGCAATAACTAAATCTGATGAATTTCTGAGTGTGCTAATTATTGTTATCACAAAAGAAATACCATGTAAGACTTAATATACAATGAATGTTTATGAGCGCTATGGTGAAAATGTTTTAAATTGAGTTGAAGAATGGAATGTTCCATTCATTGAGGTAAAGCCAAATTGAATTGAACATTCCATCTTTCAATGAATGAAAACATTCTGTTCATTGCACGAATGCAAAACATTCATTACTTGTTTTATATTATATCCAAGTAGAACTTTGTCAGTTGGAAGGAAAACATATCAACAAGATTGTGTACTGGCATCCACTACGAGGGCGTTTTGGACTGATGCATATAATGCATCCGGTGCATGCGGGAGGTGGGGTCTAGCGTGCAATAGTCAGGATGGGACAAAAACACACGGTGAAAAGTACCCGAACGCATGGTTTAATAACATGTAATGATTTGACCATCAGTCCTCCAATCAAATAACAAGGATCTACTGGGGCAATATATCAAACTCTAAGATGGACCATTGGCAAGTGATAATTTTGATGATTGGATTCCCTTGGGGTGAAATGTTTCTTGCAAGGATCTCATCCAAAATGTGTAATGTAAAGACACTGATCGCAAAAGTTTGTGATTTGTGTGTGTTTGTGGAAATTTGCACTTTGTGAAAACGAAGTCGACTTGAAACCTTGTTTTATCTGATTGAACTGTAGGCCTTCTGATGATGAGCGGAATCCCTCGGTGATATAACTTTGATTCCTTAGTAATGACTGCTCCTTGTATCCCAAGAGTGGAGTTAGATTCATAAAATGGGGGGAATGGGGGGGATTCTACGAGGAGATCCTCGATAGTTGGAACTACATGTATGTGAGGAATCTACTATGAAGCATGTAAAGAACAGATGGGATAAAATACTGGTACAGTCCGAGTCAACCCCAATGGAATATTGGCAATTCTGAAATGATTGATTAATCACAGATATAATGTATAGAGGGCTTGGATTTCATCTTTAAAGTGGCAATTGGGGGACCATTTTCATGCAAAGGGCACTCCCATTGAAAAATCTCAAAGACCAGGGGCAAGAGACTGGGGGAAAGAGGCCAAGACTATGGGCGACAGAGGCCAAGAACAAAGGAAACAGAGGCCAAGACTAAAGGCAACAGAGGCCAAGACCAGGAACAACAGAGGCCAAGACCAGGGGCAACAGGGCCAAGACCAAGGGCAATGGAGGCCAAGACCAGGGGCAACAGAGGCCAAGACCAGGGGCAAAAGAGGCCAAGACCAGGGGCAATGGAGGCCAAGACCAGGGGCAACAGAGGCCAAGACCAGGGGCAACATGGCCAAGACCAAGGGCAATGGAGGCCAAGACCAGGGGCAACAGAGGCCAAGACTAGGGGCAAAAGAGGCCAAGACCAGGGGCAATGGAGGCCAAGACCAGGAGCAACAGAGGCCAAGACCAGGGGCAACAGGGCCAAGACCAAGGGCAATGGAGGCCAAGACCAGGGGCAACAGAGGCCAAGACTAGGGGCAAAAGAGGCCAAGACCAGGGGCAATGGAGGCCAAGACCAGGGGCAACATAGGCCAAGACCAGGAGCAACAGAGGCCAAGACCAGGGGCAACATAGGCCAAGACCAGGGGCAATGGAGGCCAAGACCAGGGGCAATGGAGGCCAAGACCAGGGGCAATGGAGGCCAAGACCAGGGGCAATGGAGGTCAAGACCAGGGGCAACAGAGGCCAAGACCAGGGGCAATGGAGGCCAAGACCAGGGGCAAAGGAGGCCAAGACCAGGGGCAATGGAAGCCAAGACCAGGGGCAACAGAGGCCAAGACCAGGGGCAACAGAGGCCAAGACCAGGGGCAACAGAGGCCAAGACCAGGGGCAACAGAGGCCAAGACCATGGGCAACAGAGGCCAAGACCAGGGGCAATGGAGGCCAAGACATGGGGCACAAAGGCCAAGACCAGGAGCAACAGAGGCCAAGACCAGGGGCAATGGAGGCCAAGACCAGGGGCAATGGAGGCCAAGACCAGGGGCAACAGAGGCCAAGACCAGGGGCAATGGAGGCCAAGACCAGGGGCAATGGAGGCCAAGACCAGGGGCAATGGAAGCCAAGACCAGGGGCAACAGAGGCCAAGACCAGGGGCAACAGAGGACAAGACCAGGGGCAATGGAGGCCAAGACCAGGGGCAACAGAGGCCAAGACCAGGGGCAATGGAGGCCAAGACCAGGGGCAATGGAGGCCAAGACCAGGGGCAACAGAGGCCAAGACCAGGAGCAACAGAGGCCAAGACCAGGGGCAGTAGAGGCCAAGACCAGGGGCAATGGAGGCCAAGACCAGGGGCAATGGAAGCCAAGACCAGGGGCAACAGAGGCCATGTCCTCACTCTTGCCTCTCTTACCAGCTCAGTAGTTGCTCTTGGGTGCTTAAATGTTTGTTTATTCAGTTTTGATGGTGATATTTAGTAGCATAGTTACAATAGAACTTGTAGCTGGTACTTTCAAATGGTTTAACCCACACAGACCAAAAATACCCACAGTGGCGCCCCGCAAATGCCAAAGTTTGATCTACTTCCTATCAACCCAAGAAAGATCTTAGTAAAGGTCATGTCTTGAATTTGACATACTGTTATTATACGTGTATTTTTGTTTTAACAAAAATAATGACAAGTTTTATTTTCCTTTATTTTGTTTTTCCCCCAGACATTTTTACTCCAAGTTTTATACCCGAAGGGTGTCCCAAATGTGTTTATACATGTAGCACCTTGAACGGTTTGCACGGTTCTGTGAATGCAGCCAACCATGTTAGAAACACCGGGTCGAATCCCTTCTCTTAAAGGCCCTGTACACTATTGATAAGATCGAAAAACACAAATGTTCACAGATTCACACATAACTTACATGATTTAAAGTAAGTAATGGTAGAAAGGGTTCCTTAAAATATTTCTGCCTAAAATGCTATCGTTTCTGAGAAATGAGTAAAACAATAGTTTTTATCACGCGCGATAAAAACTCGATGTTTGAAAAAACAGAAAACACATAAGGTCTCTTTTCACTATTTTCTCATGATCTCGATGACCAATTGAGCTCAAACTTTCACAGATTTGTTTGTTCATGCATATGTTGAATCACACAAAAGGTGGACACTGATTTTGAGCTGTTACCAAAAGTGTGCAATACCTTTAATGATAAGTGTTACTGGGTTCTTTTACGTGCATTACACAACACATTGGACCTACGGCTTCACTTACATCTGAAGGATGAAGCAATAATGGTTAAGTGTCTTGCTTAAGGACACAAGTGTCAAAACCGGGACCCGAACCAAAACTCTGCTGATCAGAAACGCCAGAGCTTAAGTTCAGTGTGCTACTGTGCGGCCAGCTCAGTTTCGGGGAAAGGATGTTTCAACTCTATTCTACGTTTTTGTGTGTGGGTTTTTTAAATTTCCAAAGCACATTGTCCATTTTTATAGCCGGGGTATCAAATGGCACCTGACTGTAATTAAATCTCAACTCAGTACAATCAAATCTTACAAGCGATTGAGTTTGACTCGTACCAATAATATCCGTCCCTTCCTGTAGTACTTTACATAAGTGATGCCTTGTTGCAATTTACTATAGATGTACCTGACAGTAGGTAGAACGTCTCTGTGTGTACTAATGGCCCTAATGTTTCTTTTGTTAAGGCAAACTGAAAATTTGATGGAGATTTTCTCGGGGGAAGACGGAGCAGAAAAAATGAAAAGGCTTCTAAAGTGGGATTGAAGGAGTTCTTTTCAATGGGTAATTTGATTAAGTTTTTTATATTTAAATTTTTGTTAACTCCTTGAATGTGACTTGATTCAGTTAGAGTTTTAGACATTGATATCAAAATGCAGAGTTCAAGAGCATGATTGTCATCTTAGGTGGGCGGGATCACAAGTTTCTTATCTGGAGTCGTATCCTCTGAATATCAATGTTTTATAAGCAAAGGACTCAAATTTTACCCTGGACCACCAGCCAGTAAACTCATGACCCGACAAGTCCGACGGTCTTGTGTTTTCCAATTGAATAACAATACCTCATTGTGTAATATCTCAACACAAACAAATTATGTTCAAATGTTGACTTTGGGTCTGATAAATACCTTTCAATTCTATGGAGTAATCAAGTAATCTTCCCTTACTTGTCTTAATGCTTGTTCGTTTGTCTATTTTGAAAAAGCTGCATTTATGAGTTCTTTAAATTGTTTCTCTAGGGTGAGAGGCTGGTATCATGCTGTGTGTGCGCTACAGAGAGATATTTATGTATGGCAGCCTCACTTTCAAAATACCATTCTATATGTACCATTTGTGACTGGTTTCCTGCTTATCTTTGCTTAGCAGAAAATTGTTGGGCACTATTGTCTGCTTAAGCAGCTCGATGAAATTGGGCCCATCCTGTTCAGAACTACCCAATGCACCCACAATACTGCTAGCGCTATGCCTGGGCCACTTGAAAATAAACATATCATTTTAGATTTGTTTGTTTGGGATTCTTTTCTCGTTTTAAGATTGGATAAAACAGGCTTTCAAGTCACAGTGGTTTGGTTAACTTTGAATAATCATGGTCATTTTGGAATGAGTTTTCTTGTCATCTGGGCCGAATGTCATAAAGCCTGTAAGCACAAAAACTTGCTTAGCACAAAAATCTCTTGCTTAGAAAAATCAGGTTACCAGCTAGAATACTATACATTTACCATTGTTGGGACTGGTACCCCACCCATTTCTTGCTTAGCAAAGAAATTTGCTCTGATTCCAATAGTTGTTCTTGCCTTTCTGTTACTGTTCCATTACATATGTACATCATTAGTAACGGAACAGCAACAACTATTACTTTCTTATATTGTTGCATGTTAGTTGAAATCATGGCCCAATCAATCATGTTAATGAGTAAAATACTAATCATGATAGTAACCACCCAAGCTGGAGGGCAGACCACGCAATGAGAGTCACAGTGATTGGGGGCCGGGGGTCCAAATGAGTTATGACAAGGATCGTAGATAGATTCTGAGATCCTTCTGACTATCCACAATCACAACTCCACAAATGGTTGGTGAACTTTCACCGTGTTACTTGTTAGGATTTAAAATGTAAACCCCACCTCAATGCTTCACTCGATCATGAAATGATGTTTATGGAAGAGAGAACATTTATTCTAATAGCAGTATGGCCTTGATGAAAAAGGAAGATATCAAGCTTGAGGAATCACATCCAAATGCCAGAAGCTTAGGCAATCTCCTCTAGAATTGCTCCTAACACTCTGATCTTCAAGAAATTTAAATCTTAAGGGAGCGAAAGGGGCAGATGGAGGGGGGGGGGTGAGATACTTAAAAACAAAGCACAGCATTCAATTTGGTATAGCAAACAAAACATTGAAAATGTTCAATCTGAATTTGCACTGATTATAAAGTTCATAAGTGTACCAATCCTCCAGAGAAATATTTTTGTCTGAAATACTGATGAAGTCGAGAAAAAAACAATTCAAGACCCCCCTCCTCCCAAAATAAATAAGTAAAAATAAACAATAAATAAACAAATTAATAAATAAATAAATATTGTTTTAATTGCAACAATCAAAAGAAGCATATATTCTAGCACAAATTCCCTCTATATTATTTCACTGTGTGGCATGGCAGTAAGAAATAACAGCGAGCTCTTCTACTTCTGAATGTTAACACTAATTCAAGTTCAGAACTATCAACTGCATCCAAACTACAACACAGCTGTTAAAAAACCCTCGCACTAAACATATTTTTCCCCCTTGTTTTCACACACACAATGTGACCAACTAAGATGGCGTGGTTTTATGTTGAAAACTAGAGATTAGAAATGAATTTACTCTTAAGAAACAACCACCTCAATGATTTATTGTCCCTTTAAAAGGCTGATATCAGCACTCAATTCCAAATTGACGCTTAACTGCACTTACATTAACCATTTTCTCCTGATGGGGGGGGGGGGGGTTGGTTCAGTGTTGCAAACAGTAGAAATACTTAGTTAAAAATCAAGTGCTCGTGCGTGTCCACAATTAGGGGTTGATGGGTTTCTGTACACTTACCTGTGAGGTAGGCTTGCATTATTGCAGCGCTGCACTAAGATAGTTGTAAAACGTTTTGTTGTTGTGGGTGTGAGGATTGGATTTGTTGAAGTTAGAGACTCATTGCCATGTTGGCATCATGTGGGGGTGGGTGTAAGAAGACCCTTACAGAGTGCAGATGCAATTAGACCTTTCCCATGAAATATGAAAAATGTATGTCCTGCGTGTGCACTAACATATACTGGTTGGCAAAATGAGGGAACATCGTGCCTATTTGTAAGGGGCGTGACAGATACGCATTTGTGCATCGGCCTAGTGCACATGGTGTTTGTGTCTGTATTCATGCATGAATATACTTGGCATATTTGGCAAGTTTTTTGCCCATAATTGGCGCGTGCCGGCTAGCTGGTTCACGTGGGGAACCCTGCTTAATCTACTTGTCTGGCTGGGGTTGGGAACCATACCCGGGTCATGAAGTTACATGATTCCAGATATAATAATAATAGTAGTGGCTTCTTATATAGCGCACATATCCGTCACTCAGTGACGCTCAAGGCGCTTTTAACATTCATTATTTTTCCTGCAAGGTATTGTGGAGCTACGTTTTTGAAGTATGAGACCAAGTCCTTTACATAGCACCATGTAATGGTTTACAAGGTGCTGTGGCGCAATATGCTGCCGATCAAACCAGGAACACCGGGGCGAACCCCTTCTCTTTTCAATAAGTGCACTGGGTTCTTTTACGTGCATTACACAACACACGGGACCTACGCCTTAACGTCCCATCCGAAGGACGAAGCATGTGGTTAAGTGTCTTGCTTAAGGACACAAGTGTCACGACTGGGATTCAAACCCACACTCTGCTGATCAGAAACACCAGAGCTTGAGTTCGGTGTTCTTATCCGCTCGGCCACGACACGCCACAAAGATAGTACACTGATGTGAATGTACTGTCCGTACACTGGTACTTCACATACCACTAAGAAAGGAGGAGGGGAGGAATCCTCCAGGCTTGTGACTTTTTGAGGTCCTTGTAATGACCCCAAGCTTGTTGATTTTTGTTGCTGATGTAGTAGAGAGTCTGTTGAACTCCCAATATGTAACATCTGTGGTTTCATCTCCAGGGGCCAATTTTCATAGAGCTGCTTAAGGGGAACCACATTTTTCCGCTTACTGTAGCAGAAACAATTTGCTTTAGTGCAAGTGCATTTCACAGTTTAGCAAGAAAAATTACTCTATAGTGGAGGATTTTTGAGGTTATTAGAGGGCTTCTAGCCACAGGCATGCAACTTTCATGCTTGCAAATCAGCTGATTTTTTACAAATATTTTCGTGCCATTGAAAAGTAACAACTGAAAAACACTGTACAAATATTTGGTTTCCAGGGAAGGCAGTTTCCTATGTTTTGGTAATTGCAAGTTTCATGTCTGTAGCCTAAGACACTGGTGAAAGTATTCCTGAACAATAATTTGAGGTATGTACACTTTGACGTATCAATACGTCTCACAAAACACAATTTCCTGGTGCTGTGATGTAGTAGAGAGTCTGTTGTGTTTTCTTCCTCCATGGTTGAACTCCCAAAGTGTAACATCCATGGTTTCATCTCCAGGGGTCAATTTTCATAGAGCTGCTAACGGTAACCACATTTTTCCACTTACTTTTGCAGAAACAATTTGCTTTAGTGCAAGTGCATTTTACAGTTTAGCAAGAAAAGTTACCCTATAGTGGAGGATTTTGGAGATTATTACAGGGTTTTCTAGCCACAGGCATTTAACTTCCAACTTATCAGCTGATTTTTTTTTTGGTTTTTAATTTTTGTGCCATTGAAGAGTGACAACTGAAAAACACTGTACAAATATTTGGTTTCCAGGAAAGGCAGTTTCCTATGTTTTGGTAATTGCAAGTTTCATGTGTGTAGCCACTGGTGAATGTTATTCCTGAACAATAATTTAAGGTATGTGCACTTTGACGTATTGATACGTCTCACAAAAATCAAATTTCCTGGCGCTGTGACTAAGACCATACATACACACGTCTTATTCAGGAAGTAGCTTACAAGTAGATGAGAGATAAAAATCAAACTGTTGATGACATCAGCTGCAAGGAATTGAGTGACGTAGGTGAACACAACTGTTACGTTCACCACTGAACTATGAGGATGTGGGCAGCTTTCAAGCAGCCAGTGGCCTAGACTGGTCCCCTGCCTTCATCCGCAAGGATAAAGACAGGCACTGGTCTTACAGGCCGAGTGATTTAATTGGATAAATGTTCAGTGATGTAAGCTTTCCATATCTTTGTTATGATTGGTCCGAGGTGATGAAGTTTGTCAGCTTGCATTTTCGGTCTACTGCATGCAGTGTGTGCATAATGTTTGTATATGCATATGTTGTTTTATTCACTATGTGTCGAATCTCCATGTGAAATGGATGCGAGGTCAAAGGTACATCTGGCAGGATCCTGCAAGGCGCTCAAAGCAGGTATCTGGCATTATTCACGAGCCTCGAAGTGTTATGTCAGATGTTCAGGCTCTAAGTGGCCTCGACTGGAATCTTGTTGTTGAGTTGTTTGGTGCTCTGAGAAACCACCCAATACATGAAATACTCACGCCCCATTTTTGGAATGGTTCACTTTGCCAAAAAGACTCTTAAAAACTACAAAGAATGATTCTGACACAAATTGAATATCGCTGTATAGACCCCTTGCATTGGCCGCCATCGTTGATGAAACGTGCATGCGTGAAAGGCTATCGTTGGCTGAGAGTTTTGCGCAGTGCGTACACGTGTGCTTGTTTCTATTGTTTGTCATTAAAGATGGTGGACAATGACGTCATGTCCAATCCATCTATTAACTGTAATGGCTTTTGTTGGTGAAGAGTTGGAATCAACGTTACAACCTCTGTCCCACCGTAGGTCTATAGCCACCCTCTACCTTTTCTACACATACTTTCATGGTAAATGTGCCACCAGTGTGTCCGACCTGGTTCCTCCTATCAGGGTGTTTGAGCATGAAACCAAGCTTTCTGCTTGTTCTCACCCATGCACTCTAGCTTTGCCGAGAACAAAGAGCCATTCCAACAGCTTTTATTCCATGTACTGCATCTCTTCTTCCCTATAAAAGTCACTCAAGGCGCGTTTTACACAAATATAAAAGTGCAAAAATTAAGCCAAACAAAATTCTAAAAATGAGCAATAATTGCAAGTAATGACATACAATGACATACAAAATATATGTATTTGCAATTAATCTGATCTCTTGCCATTCTAAGATTGTCAGTTGACATTCAGAATGCAGATTTGTCAACCTGACTCCTGCCCAAAGGCAAGGCAGACTCTCTATGTGTATTTGCACACCGTATTGTTATCCTAATTGATTTTAATTATTCAAATCAACAAAGACACGCCCAGTAGTAGTGAACAGAGCCGAAGCTGGGGCATTGATTCCACCTAATTTATTATCAATCATGCACTCTCATATTCAAAAGGACATTTCAAATCAATTTCTTCCGTGTTTTCCCTGACTGAGCAGGAACGTGAGGATGCAAAGGGAATTTAGATTTCAAATTTTATTTTTGTTATCATGTGTGAGTCAGCTCATATTGAAGTCAACAAAGACCTTGTGAGTGTTTTTCTTTTGGTAATGTTGAAATCTGATTGCTGTTTTTAAGAATCTCATCATGTTTCACATACACGCACACACTCACACACATATTTTAAAGTATTATTGGAAAAATGTGTTTTGTTGAAAAGTACAAATTGTCGGCTCAGTGCTATAAGGTCATTAATGGCAACTTCATACTTATAATGATCGAAAGGTTATTTAATGAAAAATGAGTATAAATTCGAAAAAAATAAATCAAAATCAACAAATAAATGTTTTACTTAGAAAATGAATTTTTCTTTTTGCCAAACTATACTTTGAAGACCACTTTTGATCAATAAACCCCATTTACCTGGAACTCCAGAATATGCAAAAGCAATTTTATGAAAATCCATACAAATTGCACTAATGACCTTATAGTCCTGAGCAGACGAAATAAAGTATAGATATAGTTACTTCATTTCTTTTTCCTTTACATGTCAAGCACAATTTCATTTCTTCGTGGTACAGTTTCAATGTTGAAATCAGTACTCCCCCGTTTTAAACTGCTTTGTTTACAGTCACCAATAAGCCCGGAAAATGTGTGTGCGCGAAGTCCCCATACTACCTTTAAGAAAATGATTACTGAATTTTCCAAGGTGGAAACCAAATGCCTTGAGGCGGGTGGATTGTCATCACAAAATATGTGACTATTTTATGTATGAGCACCAGTTTGGAGGGATTTTTCCACCAGACAGTATGGACATATCGTCACCGTTTTCACAAAGAGCCAATTATGTCCAAATGCTTGATTGAGATTTACATTTTTCACTGTGCTTGGCTTAAAACTGCAAAATCTGCAATACTAAAGCCACGGTCACAATTAAAGACCTCTCATTTGATTCTGTATAAGTTTAACCTCTCAATTGACTGACTAATTTCTTAAAATATATTGGCTAATTGCCATAGTAATTAGTAAAAGATACGTGGCTCTTCGTGAAACCTAAAAAGTGAGTTGACCTACTTAAACACCCAACTGGTTAACGTGTTTTTACATAGGAAAGGGGCGTGTATGTCATGTGATCACGCGTACACTGACATAAGTAGCTCTTCGTAAAAACGTAAAAACGATTTGACCTACATTTGTTGCAATTTATTACAATGCATTTTGGGAGCTGGTGGCTCTTCATGAAAACGCAAAAATGCATTAATTGAGATAAAGGCCCCTTCTTGTAATAATCAATATTTGTCATTTTAAGTATGTGGCTCTTCGTGAAAACGGTGACGATATGTTTCTTAACCAAACAGTGGATTTGAATCAGGCAAGATGCTCTTCCTACTTAAGTCTGATTTTCGATTTTTTTTTTTTTTTTTTTCGCTCACAGAAAACTTAGCAACATTGTTGTTAAATAGCCTGAAAAGTCCATTGAAGCCTATAACATAGGTCAGCCCTTGTACTCAATAAAGTTTTCCTACTTTTTTCCAAGGGCTCAATATCATGCATGTTGAATAAAGTCTGCGATACTTTATTTTCTCATTGATGAACCAAGTCTTTTAACATCTTAAATGTAGTAATGCAAAAACTGTTAGTGAGTTCAGAGTGAACGGTGCCCTCTGCTGGTGAGAGTCTGTGAAGTCGTCAATCCACAAGACCTTGGGGGCCAATTTCGTAGATCTGCTTAAGCAGAAAATAACGCTTAACAAACTTCTGCTGAGCAAGTCACAAATGGTACATGCGACATGGCACTTTGGCTGCTAACCTTAATTAGTTTGTGCTTAGCTACTTTTTGTGCTTAACCAGTTCTATGAAATTGAAATTGTTGATCAGATGATGATGCACAGAGTGCCCCCCAACACTTTTTAAAAGAGATTTTCTTCATACAAATAAAAAAGCAAAACATTCTTGGTTTGGGGGGGGGGGGTTCAAACATGTATTGCATAATTTTTGTTTTGTAGTGTGCGTTTTTATTTATTTATTGAAATTGGAAAACCATGGTAACCCCCTGTAGTCAAGGCAATGTTGTCTGCTTCTTCTTCTGATCACCAAAGTAGTTTCCTAGGTCTCCATCCTGTTTTTTGTATGTTTGTGTTTTTAACCGCATTGATGCACTTTTGAAGAATTTCCTTTGCATCACAATTACAGTTTTATCTTATTCTGACTGTCTGTATGTTGTTTTGTTGTATCAATAGCCAAACAAATAATAATAATAATCACAACAGTGAAAACCCCCAGTTAGTTTCACTTGTTTTGCATCACGTTCGTTCACACATGCCGTCACGCGGGTCAAAAATACTGTAAATTGTGAAGTACATGTAATTGCATTGTAAGCCTTGCCCACCTCACACAAACTGGCTCAAAATGGTTACCTTAAGCTGTTTTCTTCATTTTTGTGTGAATGATCCACAGGCAAATTTTTGTATATATATTCTTTAATTGACCTTTGTTAGTTGCATCATGATGCAACTTGCTCTCCAATCCTACCCTTTCATGTTGCCCTGCATTGTTATTGAACAATGCATTTACCACTTTTATGGTCCAGTAATCCATCCTTTCATACTATACATCCTTTGTCCTCACCACTTTACTCCTATTGGTTCATAGCCACCAATTGTTTCTGAAATAGAAACTTTGATTGGCTATAATTTTCCCGCTTCTTTCTGGATCCTTCCCTTAATCCCTTTCCCCTTTCTTTTTCTATAAATGGATATGTATTTGTTTGTACTTGTTTTATGCCTCTGAAGAAGGTCCGGTCTGGATCGAAAGCTAAGGCCATCTACCCTACTCATTATACCCCCCGAACAAAGATATTGACAAAATAGGGAGACCGCCAACATAGGGCTAGATAGCTCAGTTGGTAGAGCGCTGGCACGTTAAACCGGAGGTCGTTGGTTCAAATCCCACTCTAGTCAATTTTTCTTTGTTCAACCCCAAATCATATATATATATATATATATATATAAATATATATTTTTTTTTGGGGGGGGGAGGTTGGGGAGTAAAATTACACACAAACGTCTGCCAGCTTTGGAGCCGGAAGTAGTGCGGCAGATGCGTTCATTTGTGTGATGTAATGACTTATCAACAGGAAAGTTAATTTGTACACATGTACAACAGAAAATTGACTCTCCCAATTTGTGAGTCACATTTAGGTATATATTCCACTGTGCATCTTGTGTTTACATGACTTCATTCAAACCGTAACCATCCCCAACACTTCAAAATCCAACTGCATGACTCTCTTGGACTGAGGAAGTCTTGCAGTACGCTGTTAATACTGTGGGATCAGGTATACCACCATTCTCAGAATTCAACAGTCTGGGTGCTGAGTTAACATAAGTGTTGGCTAGTACTTCACTCGAGGGAGTTAGGGTTAATGATCTTCCATCTTGTGTGGTCCGGATTTCTTAGTGTTTTACCATGGTTTTACTAGTCTGTAATGAATGTAATTCTACCTCCATGAATCAACCAAATTTGTTATCAATACATGCTTTAAAAAAACATGCAGAGGGTGCAATTACATCTTTAACACTTTGTCATTTTTGCTTTTTAACTTTCAATGTAACAACTCAACCACAGTATAAATGAAGTTATTAAATTGATAACATTGTAGATCTGAAATACCTGACACAAGTTTGTATTCTGAAAACATTTCTCACTGACACATACTAACTGTTTGTAAATGAAATTTCATATCTGTTGCAGCTTTAGACGTCTGTCGCCAATTGATACAGTAGTTACACTTTATTTGAAAAAAAATAAACCCCAAAAACCTACAACAACGCAGGTGGTATTTGCAGAGTCTTTTCTCTCAAGTACAAACCATACAAAAGTAGGAGGGGAAAAAAAATCTCCACTTATTATGAGAAAGGGTTGGCAAGCCTCACACTCCATTCTTCATCCTTTCTTGTACTGTTGACACAGGCCTAAGGATATGTACGTGTTTCATGTGCTTAAAAAACTCCTGACTACAATATCTTGGGCCACACAATAAAAACAAATTGTTGATCGTCCCCGCCCGACCCTACAAAACCCCCCGACCCCAATTTTATTTATTTTTAAAAATTTTTTTAAATCATAAAAACCGGTATTTTTAATGATCTTTTCAGTCAAATTTGGCTCCCAGATTTTTCAGCTGATAGTTTTTCAAAATCCATAGGTCGGAAATAGATGATTGAAGAAAGGTTATTCATGTTGGCAAAACAAGAACAATTCTTCAAATATTTACTTAGGCTGCGTTTTAGTTTTTTGAAAATGTTTACAGAAAATGTCATCTAGGAGTTGAAAGGGTTTAACAAAACATTTAAAAACATCAAAATCACACAAACCCTTTTGTTTTGTAGTGATTATGATGATATCTTTAGTCTTTATTTCATATTTTGCCATGCCAAAAAACAAAACAAAAACAAAAAAAACGCCCTCCTCCCTCCCCCACTTCCCATCAAAAAAGTACGATCAACAATTTTTTTTTTATGTGGCCTTATAATGCAAACCTTGAAGCTTGATATTACTCTGCGGACGGACACTGAAAGACAAAACCTTTTAATTCCCTGGTAAAATATACAACTACTTGCTGGAGCAGCAAAATAAAAGAACTCAGTCACAATCCATTGGCGCATACAATGCTTGGAACTTAAGTAATTCAATTTGGTTAAAGCTTGGCTGTTGGGCAGAGTGTTTTTATTTCCCCATGGGTGAAGGTCCTGGGAATGCATTCTGGAAGAAAACTAAAAAGGTAGAGTCGGAACTGGTAATTTCCTGAAGCAGAATGCTGAGACTCTAACGTCAGGATCGGTGACTTAGCGTCTGTGCTTTTTTTTCTTCTTCTTCCATGAGTTGTGATGGTTTGAGATTGGAAACCATTTTGTGAAACGTGCTTAATAAATATTGAGCAGGATCAGTGTGTATTCGGTTATTCAATACGTCTGTATTTTCTTTGATTTGGACACGCATCTTTATGAGACCCCTTTTTTCCACGCTTGGTTTATTGGATAGATTGTAAAGCAAAATCCAATTGAATTATTTTTTTCTTCTTCTCCGCAATCAATTTTTGTGATGTGTTGTGTAGCCGGAAATAATCCCACCAGGTTGCCCAATTCATGGATGAACAATTCTTCCATCAATGTTTAAGCTACGCTGTCGTCATCAATTTAGAACAAAATTGATCTTTTTCTGAAGCAAGAAATTGATGAGTTTGGTTACTCATGTTTGTTTATAGTCATTTGCAGGAAATACAGCTAATGACGTTTACTTAGCAAAACAAAATAACAAGGAAAATACTAAGAAATGTCAAGATGATGACATTTTGGCTTTGGACAATTTGTGTACATACTGGGTGTCAGCCTAAAATAAATTGAAAGGACTATAAATGCCTTTGTTCACTAATTGAAATACAAAAAAGAGCGAGGCATGTATATTGCAGATTTGATTTTGTTTTCTTTTTTTTCTTCAGATTCTATTTTATGTGGATTTTTCTAGTATTTTCAACATTGTATCTTGCATGAAAATGCTCCATGCAAAAACGTCACATCTCAGCACACACTTGTTTTGTGTGTAAATCCATGCTACTTTAAACGAGATACAACGTTTTGACAATTTTAAACTTGCATGTAACGTAAGTGCTATTTTAGTTTTTGCACTGACATGACATTTTGTAACTTGGAAAACTTGAGTTTTTTACACAAATTTAAAAAGGGATCAGGTTGGCTTAATGGTATCTTGCCCTGCCTTTCACCTCTGTGTCCCCGGTTTCGAATTCAGTCTCGAATCAGAGCCTTGCCTGTGGATTGTTTTTTCAGTCTCCGCCCGATTGCCTGGGGTTTTCCCTATTTGGGATTTTTACTCCCACGTCCAAAACCTAACATTTCTTCATCGTCTTCTCTACACAGGTATATTTAAAGGGAATGTAATCCTTTGGTTTTTGGAACCGTTTGGTTGTTTAAATCCTATATAAATGTAGATATATACAATAAAACCAACCTGTGAAAGTATTTTTGAGTAGTATTTTTGAGATATCGTCGAAAATCCGGAGCGGTTATGTCCACGCAGGAAGAATTAAATCCGTAATTGGAATACACAATCTGAGAAACGTAGCTGTCTCAGATTAAAATTGTTGGGGATAAAAACTGATATCTTTTTCCATAACCACATTACTTCGAGGTGAAATGATTCTCAAAATGCCTTATACTATCGAAAGCTGCTGTACTTCTAACCAAGTAAGTTTGTATTGCCATTAATTTTCAGAGTGCTTACCAAACGTGTACGACACCTTTAAACCTACGGGTTACAGTGTCAGTCACTTATGGGGATCCCCTGGTTTCATTGCCAGAAAGATTGGTATAAATTAATAAATAAATAATAAACAATATCTGCAATGATCAGGAAATATGTTGGGTTCGAGTTGTAGACTACACTACAAGCACCTGTGTGTTCATCTGTATTTTGGCAAGTATTTACCACTAGCTTGCATCGTTTTACATGTATGCTTTTATCAGTGGCAAAAACCCCAACCCCTATGAATATATCCTTCACAGATGCCAGGTAATGTGAGACATTGACCATCGAAGCATGAACCAGCCAGAAATTTCACAACCTTGAAGAAGCCTTTTTCTTGACACAGGTTGTGGAATGAAAAACGTGCCACAAAGTATTTGCCCGCAAGGTTATAGTGGTAAGGATCCTGAAAATGATGTAGTTTGTATTGATCAAGTAAGGCATGCTCCGTACGATATAGATGCAGTAGTATTATTTTAAACTACTACAAACATATTATTAACTGTGTGTTACATATCTACTCAGTACTTTCCAGAGTACTGTGAACAAAAATTCCACAGGCATATGAGTCAGGTGGGATTCGAACCAAGGACTTTTTCCATTCTAGAGCAGATGTCTTACCATTAGACCACCAAGATTGCCCGGTAGCTAGAGGCAGTAGATCGAATCCTACACGCTGCAATTTTAATAGATGTCAAACTTGCATCGGGGATAAAGAATATTGATTGTGTTTTACCCAAATTTAACATATATATTAAAACTCATATTGGTTGATTTGGGAAGATTGAGCATTAGGGATCCTATAGAAACTCATATTGGTTGATTTTGGAGGATTGAGGCAGTAGGGATCCTACGTAAACTCATATTGGTTGATTTGGGAGGATTGAGGCAGTAGGGATCCTACATAAACTCATATCTGTCGATTTTGGAGGATTGAGGCAGTATAGGGATGCTACACAAACTCATATTGGTTGATTTTGAAGGATTGGGGCAGTAGGGATCCTACACAAACTCATATATGTTGATTGTGGAGGATTGAGGCAGTAGGGATCCTACACAAACTCATATTGGTTGATTTTTGAGGATTGAGGCAGTAGGGATCCTATATATCTGTTGATTTGGAAGGATTGACGCAGTAGGGATCCTACGTAAACTCATATTGGTTGATTTTTGAGGATTAATTCTAGCTAGCTTCTACAGGGAGTCTCTAGGGTGTTACAATGTAGGGTTTTATATATCAATGTTTTTGTTTCAAATGAAACGACATTTGTTTTGTTTTTTTAAATTACTGATATTGGACCATAGAGCTATAAATGTTGCACTGTGTTTTTGAATTGAACAACATGCACAACAGATTTTCTAGCCTTTTGATGATTGGTTCTTCCCTGTTTGGCATGTGTGGTCGAGCGGTCAGTGCACTGGACTCAAGCTCTGGTGTTTCTGATCAGTAGAGTGTGGGTTTGAGTCCCGGTTTTGACACTTGTGTCCTTAAGCTCAAGCAAGACACTTCACCATTATTGCTTTGTCCTTCGGATGGGACGTAAAAACATAGGTCCTGTGTGTTGTGTAATGCACGTAAAAGAACCAAGTACACTTATCGCTAAGAGAAGGGGTTCACATCAAGTGTTTCTAGCATTTTTGGCTTCAATAAGTTTGCGCCACAGCACCTTGTAAACCGTTACAAGGTGCTATACATGTAAAATGAGTCTCATTATTCCAAATAATCCCAACCATTTGAAACCATTTATCATCCCAGTTTGTGTAGGGTGGCATAGAACTATGTACTGTGTTGATGTCATATTGCAGGCTGACATAGTTTATCTATCATTCAAAACCACAGCGATTAATATTGAATGGTCAGACAGTAGGAGGGTTGACCGTGTACTGTGTAGAGTGCCTTCACCAAATGATATCATGTTTCAGGCTGGCATAGTTTATCTATCATTCAAAACCACAGCGATTAATATTGAATGGTCAGACAGTAGGAGGGTTGACCGTGTACTGTGTAGAGTGCCTTCACCAAATGATATCATGTTTCAGGCTGGCATAGTTTATCTATCATTCAAAACCACAGCGGATAATATTGAATGGTCAGACAGTAGGAGGGTTGACCGTGTACTGTGTAGAGTGCATTAATCAAATGATATCATATTGCAGGCTGCCATAGTTTATCTATCATTCAAAATCACAGTGGATGATATTGAATGGTCAGACAGTAGGAGGGTTGACCGTGTACTGTGTAGAGTGCATTCACCACATGATATCATATTGCAGGCTGGCATAGTTTATTTGTCATTCAAAAACCACAATGGATAATATTGAATGGTCAGACAGTAGGAGGGTTGACCCTGTACTGTGTAGAGCGCATTCACCACATGATATCATATTGTAGGCTGGCATAGTTTATTTGTCATTCAAAAACCACAATGGATAATATTGAATGGTCAGACAGTAGGAGGGTTGACCCTGTACTGTGTAGAGCGCATTCACCACATGATATCATATTGCAGGCTGGCATAGTTTATTTGTCATTCAAAAACCACAATGGATGGTATTGAATGGTGAGACAGTAGGAAGATTAATCAGAGCAAATAAAGTATGAATCACATCTAAAATAACATCAGTAACCAAATTTGACTTGTTTTACAGGCCATTTGATAACCAAAGGATCATGGCACAGACGTTATAATAACAAGCTTTAACACCTCACTGTTAAATTAAGTTTGTCTCACAAGCCGGGTAACTACCCAGCGTTGTTCAACCGATCGATAATTCAGCTATTTCCCGATCGGTTTGTGTTGATATAACAGATTTTCATGCGTGGACATTTATTTTTTCTATCACCGACGATGTGGCTATTCCTCTGGTAGGTAGGTGAGGATGGTTTAATCAGATCAAGACTGTAAATAGGATTAAGTCTGTAATCCCCTAGAGACTGAGCTGGTACTGCTGAATGGTAGGGGAATCCTGCCATTGCTTCTAATAACTTTGATGGGATAGGGTAAACATGTACTTGATGGCACTTTCCTCACCTCTACAATGTATTTTGAGCTCAGTCAGTCTGCCTTGACTATGAAAGGGATTGTATACGTTTAGTAATTGGAACCCACTGTTTGTTTCAATCCTATATAAATGTAGATATATACCATAAAACTAACCTGTGAAAATTTCATTTCAAAAGGTGGTAGCGTTTTTGAGATATTGCCGAAAATCTGGAGCGGTTATGTCCACGCAGGGAGAATAATCTGCAATTGGAATACACAATCTGAGAAATGGTTCTGACAGAAATGCTTCTCAGATTCAGTTTATTTTTGATAAAAACTGATATCGTTTTCCATAATCACATTACTTCAAAGTGAAATGTTTCTCAAAATGCGTTATAGCGTATACTATCAGAGGCTGCTGTACTTCTTACCAAGTAAGTTTTTATTGCCATAAATTTTATGAGTAATTACCAATTGTATACAGACCCATTAAATGCCTAAGGAATCTTGCTTTCCTTGTTGTGTCATTTTAATGAGCGGAAATACGGCCCTTGTTCCTTGTTGATATTTGTCTGGCTTTGGAGACAATTAAATTCTTATGATGTTGTAGGTGTGTTTACTGCAAGTCTTCATCAATGTGGCACGGTAAAGTGCAACGTAATGAAATATTGACAAAGGCAAAGTCTCTCTCAGAGTAGGTTGCTCTTGTCAGATCATTGACTTTCAAGGTGTGAATGTATGTAGGTTGATGTGACATTGCTGTTTGGAGGTTCGTTTTGCTACTTTGGTCTACAAATATATATTTTTTTGAAAGCAACATAATCTGCTTGAAAGCTGTATGAAATTCATCCGTGTTTGGTTGGACTCTTTTATTGTTTATCTTCTCACGGATGTCTGTTTAGATTGCAGGATCAAACTGTACTTTTTGCAATCAAAACGTTGAGAGCAGAACATTGACACACGCAGAGTCTCCTGCACTCCTAAACCCCGCCTCTTTCATCTACAGTTACATTCCTCAGTCTTCTCCACCTTCTTACATTGTGATACATCTTACACTTCCCTTCCTTATTTATCGGAAAGTAATAGCACGGATTAAACGGTTCTTGCCGACTCATGACCGCTTGTTATAGTCACTCCTGGGCTGAAAGCTGCAAGCGTGGGGATATTGTTACAGCGCGTTGTGATGATACCTTTTGGTTTATTGGACTTTAAGATGACTGTGTTCTCTGTTATGGTTAGCAGCTGAGACTCACCAGTCCTTGAAGATTAAGTCTGATTGGGGTATCGGATGACTTGGAAAATTTGCCACATCGCTTGCTGGAGGTGGGGGGGGGGGAGGTTAAGAGAATATCGTCTTGGTGTAAAGTCTTGTCTACCCATTGTGGATTGTGGAGCTGTGGTGGCGATCTTTTAGTGGATGATGTGGAAATGGTGACGAATCCATAGGATGCTCTTTAAATTCTTTCCATTATTTTAAGACCAAGTACAAAAATTAGTAATTAACAAGAAATAATTTGCACTGCATAATTGAAATATTGTTACATGAAATGCTATAGTCTTTGAGAAATGTGTAAAGAAATTAATTTTGATCTCATGAGTCCAAAACCTGATTTGTGAAAACAATGAAAACATAGAAATTTTGTTTCCCCCTAATTTCTTGTGACTTTGATGACCGATTGGGCTTCATATTTCATGGGCTTCATATTTCATGGGCTTATTATTTTATGTATGTGCATGGTCACATGAAGTGTGGATACGCTGGTCTTTGACAATTACCGGAATCAAGGAATACTGCATCAGTATGAATAGATAGTGTTCCAACACGTACATTTGCAAATATAAAATTAATATAAATTTTCTATACAATTGAAGAAAAGATAATTGAATCTTCCTCCCTTTGTACACAGTTGTCACCTCAAATTATAAATTTATTTCGTTCTGTATTTGAGATGAAAAAAGCTACGCTAAATGTAATTAGGAAAAATGCAGTTGGTTCTTAACCAAGGCAAACTCAATGCTTGATTTCATTGAATGCCGTCTGCGATGCCGTCTGATTCTGAAGCCGGTTTGCGTCGGAAATAAATATTATCAAATTAGATTGACTCTGATTGAATGGGAGAAAGGTTGATGAATGGGAAGCTATGAAAGAGCAAGACTGTGGTATTATACAAACACTGATGTAACAATATCAAGTAAGACTTGAAAATAATGGAGCTACAGAAATTTGCTCCGTCCCGAGGTGTTTACACACTTGTATGGGTGCGTTTCAAATTTCCTTTCTTTTTTTATTACCCAGTTGTTAAGTAGGCTTTGAATATTTGCATGGTGGGAGTACAATCAAGTGAGGTTTGCGGTGACGCCATGTACATAAATCTCTTTTGAGTAGTGGTGGTTCTCCGAGAAGAACCGGTGGTTTGATAACTCAACGTTTCGATCAGTATGTTCTGGTCGTCTTCAGGAGAATGATGGACCCATTTGTTCTGATAGTGTTTTAATGTCTTTTCAATCTTTTCAATTTTCAAACAATTAATTCAATGAGTGGCCAAAGGCTCAGCTGCACTGAATGGGAGACCATAAAATGGGGGTAACTTTGGCTTCCTGGGTAACTTTGGCAGGTTTGCATTATTTTCTTTTTACCGGGGGTAAGATTGCGATGTGCAACTTCTATGGTATTATGTTTAGAAAAACAATTAGGCCCTAATTATTAAAGTTTATATTTTTAATTAGTCTTGACCTTTTCTGGGTAAATAATAATATATTAATGATGTGTGTATTTTTTAAGACAAACATTAAGCAAAAATATTGTTTTTTAAAAAATATATGTGTAATTTATCAAACAAAACATGTTGAATGAGGCTGTTTTTTTTTAATCACTGTGCGTGGCATCAAATGTAATATAATTAAAACATATAAAGTTACCCCAAACCACGGGGTAACTTTGACAGCACATTAATTGACCCCCAGGGGTTTAATGGGAAAATAACTTTAATTTTTCATGATCAATAGGGTAGAGGATGTCTCTAATGTCACATAGAATTTTAAATAAGCAACCCCATTTGGCAGCATATTGCCCCACAGCACCTTGTAAACCATTCCATGGAGCTACATAAAGGAGTAGGTGTCATACTTCAACACGTAGCTCTGCATACCTTGCGGGAAATATGTCGCGGTTTAAGACACCCATCAGGAGTAGATAAAGTGTGATATAAGAACTGTGTATTATTATTATTTTACGGTACCCTCAACACAGAACATAAAACATATGAAGAAAATTCTTTGAGGAAGGGAAAACAAATTAACACAGACAGTATGTGAGAAGTTGAGAAGTGCATCTTGAAGTGATGCTGCAGTGCTCCACTGTTATATTCAACACCTCTCATCATAAACCCAAGCATGGGATTCATACTCTGAGACCACCAGATGTGTCTTGATGATGTACATGAGGACATCACGGCGGCGCTGGATGTTGTATCTTACCCTAACATTAGCGCTTCACTAATCAAAGGGGATGTCCAGACAGTTATGACATTCACTGCTTACATTCACAGCGTTTGAATCCACACGCCAGTTCACACACAGCTCTGTGTTTGCAGTCACTCTGTGGACATTCCTTTGTTCTGTACACTTAAGAAAAATCCTATTCTTCAACACTGTACAAAAACACTGAGCTTCGGGAGTGGCCCTGTGGGGTCTTTTACACAATGGAACAATGGACCCCACAAGGGAATTCTTTGTTTAACCTGGACCCCACAAGGGAGTTGTTTAGTAAAGGGAATAATAGAACAACAATAGCAGTACCCCACAAAACCGGATCCGTAAGGTTGTGTGTGTGGACGTGTTTAAGACCACATAGTGTTTCAAATCCCTACATTATGTGGACCTCTTTTGGTCTCAGGACCACACATCGTATTTAGCGTTTAACCACAGTTTTTTACTGCATGGGAAACTCTCTTTTGTTTGGCCTCCCTCAAGATCAGATTGCTCGTCATCAGCGTGTCAAAAATTCCGCTGCACGCTTGGTCACGGTGACAAAGAAATCGTCCCACATTAATCACGTCTTGTATGACCTTGTATACTGGTCGTTGGTTGATTATAGGATGGTAGACAAATTTACGCTCTTTGTGTTTGAAACTCGTACAAATTACATGCATTTTCTGGCGAATATCAAGGAAAATTAAAATTGCTACCCTTGAAACTTTTTAAAACATTTAACACAAATTGTTTATGGAAGTTCGCCCCAAACAAGGCTTAAAGCTATCGTGGTAAGGGGCTACAAGAACAAAATATTTAAGATGAAAACTCCTGAGGGAAAAAAACAATTTTCTGGGAAATAGCTATCCCTGCTTGGGAGTAGGGTTAAGCAAGATAGCCCCGGGAGTAACATCTTGAGTGAGCATTTTCTACATGAAAATTGCATCAAGTGTAAAATTAACATGGTGGGGTTTTAAAATTCCCCAGGTATTTCCTGAGGTTTTGTTACCCTGGAATTATCTCCGTATTGTGAAAAGGGCTTAAGTTACTTACTCAATTCAAAACGGCTCTCAAGATTCATTTAAAGAGAGGGTCATAGATTGGTAAATACTCCACAAATTAACGACCATAAAAACTTAATTGATGAGAAGCACTGCAGCTGTTGATAGTGTAAGCTATTTTGAGAAATGATGCCCTTCAAAGTAAGGTTTGGATAATTTGTCACCCAAAAACATTTGAATCTCAGAAACGATTCATGCATGAATAGTTTCTCAGTTCCAATTCAATAGGAAGCTTTACTAAACCATCCGCTAAGGGAAATTGTTCAACCGTCTTTTCTATTCCCAAACGCCTAGCGTCCGTACTGTTACAAACACTGAAACTCTAGATCTTATCAGTATTTGCATTCTCATTTAAATCAAAGTGCATTTGTCCATAACACTTCTCAACGACTTACAGGGGAAAACAAAAGAAGCAAATCTTGGGCATATCATGACAAATTGAACGCTGAGATTTCGCCTGTGATAGTTATTTCTATGGGGTTACTGACAGTAGTTGCATTCTGTCAAGTCAGTCCGTCTGTCCGTCCGTCAGTCCTAGGTAGGATCAGCCAGTTCTAACTCTAGCCACTCGCTCAGTCTTGTAACTGTGAAGTACTCTCTAAGTGAAGTCTTCAATTTCGCTAAGTGACAGTATACAAGACTGTGAATTGAGCAGCCAGGGATACAAGAAGAGAGTGAACAAAGCTGTAGAAAGGGACACCATGCATTATGTAAAATTTCCAGCGGTGTTTTTTTTTCCTCTTCTTTTTAGCCACCACCACTTCATGGAGATGAATGTGGGTAAACTGGGTAGGCAGTATTCCACACATTGTACACAGTGTTTTCTTTTAAATGCGCGTCACAGGAACCTTCACCAACTGATATTAACACGACTATACAAAGGGCTGGCGTGAAAGGAGTTGAAGCTCGCGCGTGACGTGTGAGCATTGTAACATGCAAGCAATGGTGGGTAAAGACTTTTTAACATGTATGCATGTAGGGTGTCATGGCCGAGCGGTTTAGAGCATCAAACTCAAGTTCTGGTAGTTACATGTAAGTCGTCGGGGTGTGGGTTCGAATCCAGGTCATGACACTTGTGTTCGTGAGCAAGAAGCTTTACTGCAGGTTTTCAGTTGCATTTTAAACCGTGGGTTCCTGCAGGTTTAAGGTTGTGGAGGTTCCCTGCTTTATTTGGGAACTGCAGGTTCCCTGCTATATTTGGGAACTGCAGGTTCCCTGTTACACTGAGAACCACAGGCTCCCAAGGTACATTTGGGAAACACAGGTTTTTAAGGTTACATTTGGAAGTGGAGGTTCCCTGCTACATTTGGGAACTGCAGGTTCCCTAGTATGTTTGGGAACTGCAGGTTCCCTGCTATATTTGGGAACTTCAGGTTCCCTGCTACGTTTGGGAACTGCAGGTTCCCTGTTACACTGAGAACCACGGGCTCCCAAGTACATTGGACTGCGTGTTCCAAGGTACATTTCTTTATTGTGTGAAGAAAACCGAATTGTGCACTGCATCAGGCCCAAAGTTTAAATATGCACAAGACTTTCAGAGTCTATAGCACATCCATCTGCTAATTCCCAGCATTTTCTTTTCACTCGTCCCATAAATTTGCTAATCAATACTATCTTGTATGCTGCTGTTTGAAACTGGATCCAAGTTTTAAATAATGTTTACATCAAAAGAAGGTAAGACAGAGATTCAGAATTGCAAGGTTTTAGCGAGAATAATGAATTGGACATCTCAAGCATGAGTAACATAGCCCAGTAACTGCCTCCAAATCTCTTCAGGGCTTGCACATGATGCAGGCGACCGGAGCTAATTCGTTCTCTGGTATCAATTGGTTAATATTCTCTTTCCTATTATGTTTTCTTTAGCCCGGATTATTCTAAACAGTTACATGTCGAACCTAAACCAGTCGGTCAAATACATTTTTGCCTCAGGGGTTCCTCCCTTTTTAAAATTCTAATAAAGTCCTACGGCAGTAAGTTCCTGGCCCCCTGTCTATTGATTTCTCTCCTGACATTCTTTGCGTGTGTTTTGTTTCAAAAAGAATTACCGTTTCTCACCAAAGGCGCAGAGAAGACAGAGGGGGAAAAAGAAAAAATCACTTGCAGAATTGATTGATTGGATGTTTGCGACGTTGCTCGGCGGTTTCCGAGGTCAACGGTTTGTCTTGTCATCCCGCAGGATTGGATCGGAGCCTTCAAATTATTCCTCGTAGTCCAATTTGGTTAGATTTATAGAGAAAAACGGTCGATTCGCAGGGCATCGCTTTGGCTTGTGATACCTTTGTGCAGAGATGTGATAAGAAATCATCTGTAAAGGGGAAGACATCCTTGGTTCTTGGAAGAATAAATTAATTCTCAAGCTCCAGTTTTCAGTCAATAAAACTTTCAATCAATTCTTAAGAACGGTTCATCAAATTAGGTTCTTACGTTTGAGTCAAAACAACCCAAAACTGGTTTAAGTTTTTAACAGTCTATTGGTTGTTGCAGTACGATTCAGTGATTACTTATTTATTTTTTATTACTATTATTTATCTTCTTTTTGTTGTGGTGGGGGTCTTCAAATGACCTTTTCCTCAACTTTGACAGTATCTCAATCGGAAAAGATTCTTCGGAGGATTGGAACTTGAAAAAACTATATATTCATTGAACATTTAGATTGTTTATTTTATTTTTGTCCAATTATTGATGATGCCCCAATTCTGTGTTTTACCTTTAATGGTTAACATCCCTGTCCTGAAGGACATTCTGCCCCAATATTGAATGTAAAGACAGCTCTAAATCAAGGATGTACTGTCAGGATTGTTTAGCTTCACTAGTTTTGCCTGTAATTTATAGGGAGCTGTTTTTTAATAAAAGGCCCGGGCGATAAATCATGGATCTGTATTGCTTTGTTTTTAAAAGCGGTACATGGGGCTTGATGGTGAAGATTCTGTTATCAGTCTTGAGAGAAGGCCAGATAGAGATAGGGCCTTGTCACACAAGGCAAGTTTGACAAGCAAACATGGAGGCAATAAAAGTATTGCATGCATTTGGAACATGTCACAAGAGCCAGGCTTCTTAAAGGCACTGGACACGTTTGGTAATTGTCAAAGACCAGTGTTCTCACTTGGTGTATCTCAACATATGCATAAAATAACAAGCCTGTGAAAATTTGGGCTCAATTGGTCATCGAAGTTGCAAGAAAATTATGAAAGAAAAAACATCCTTGTACAAATTTGTGTGCTTTCAGATAGGAATAAAAACTTCTTGCAAGAAGTTTTTATTATTTTAGTGAGAAATTACCTCCTTCTCAAAAACTACATTACTTCAGAGGGAGTCGTTTCCTACAACGTTTTATACTATCAACAGCTCTCCATTGCTTGTTACCAAGTAAGTTTTTATGCTCATATTTGTCTTGAGTCATTACCAAACGTGTACGATACCTTTAACAGTTTTGTTTCATACTGTTCTCAAGAAAATTGTGTGAACAAGAAAATTGTGTGAATTTTGAAATTTGAATGTTCTTGGGGTTTTTTATGGAGATTGCCTGGAACAGGTTGCCTTTAAATTGCCCAGTGGGACATGGCCCCAGGTAGAGGACTGTATCATAATAATGAGAAGGATAATTTGGGAGGCTAATCATCCTTACTTGCAGCTGAGAAGCTGAATTGCGAAGGATGCGGCTACAACGTGCTCAAACTGCAGGCTTGAAAAGACGCCTTTGGCAGCCAGCCATATCGACCCATATATGACCACAGAGCACAGCCAGAGATTCAAAGGGTTATGCACAAATTTGCACATAACTTTTACCTGGTATAAAGATAGTCATGGTGCAAAGCTTCCCTTGAAATATTTTTGCTTGAAATTCTTAAGTTTTGAGAAATAAGTAAAACAATTGCTTTTGATCTCACAAGTCCAAAATTGACGTTTGAAAATAGTGAAAACATATCAGGTTTTTTATTCTCTACTCTTTTGTGACTCTGATGACTGATTGAACTTAAACTTTCACAAGTTTGTTATCTCGTGTATAATGTTGGGTGACAAAAAGTGTTGATACAGTGGTCTTTGACAATTACCAATGTTGTCAACAGGCTTTGAGACAACCTGAGAGATGGTTATGTTGATAACCTTCCTTCTGATCCCCATTGCTTTATTTTCATCTCAAGTAGTACACGCATTATAAATAACATACACTGCCATCCAACTGAATCTTCCCTAAACACAAACCCTTACCAAGTAAATTGATCACAACTGCCAGAGTTCTTTTTTGAGGTTGATTTATCCCCCCCCCCTCTATCAACGCGCTTGGCACTCAACCTTTCCAATCTGATTTCTTAGCCTTCTATACAACGGATAACGATGTCTCCATCACGAGTGAGACGTACCTAAATTCAATTTTGTTCTGGTGATATTGTCCCTCCGCACGGTGTTTTCTTAATGTTTGAAGAAGAACCTGTAATTGTTGAGCTTTCCACGAGTCAGACCACTGACGTCTAGAGGCTGACTTTGCAGTTGTTTGTTTTTTGTCGTCGTCTGGGGAGAAAGAAGATGAATTTTTTTCTTCTAGAATCCCTTATTTGTTTGTCTAGTGAGTGAGTTGCAAGGTCCTCTATAATTATTTGTTATACTGATGCAGCCTCCTGATGCAGCCTCGTTCTCCTACGTGTTGGTTTTTGTTTTGTCTTCTTTTTCTTCTTCCTCTCCCTTCACCATTGTGATGCAGTTAGGCATTAATAATCAGAGCGTAAACCTTGTAAAGTCACAATAAGCTCTACCCGTGACGGTAAGCTGCATGCATATGTTTGACTTTTGATTTTTGTTCTTATTATTTTCCCACTTTTATTCACCGAACACTACAAGTCGCACAAATGTGAGACTTTACAAACAAAGAAACATAAATCACTCCAATTATAAATGCTTAGAAGATCCACTACAAGACAAAAAGACTATAATTTGTTTTGTGGCGTGTTAAAATCTAGAGAATGTGGAATGTGGAATGAGTTCACTCTGCCCAAAAGCAAGGATGTATATCAATTATAAATGATGACTTTGGATGGGTTTGCCAGATTATAACATGGAGACAAAAGAGGGAGACCGCCAACATTAGGGCTAGGTAGCTTAGTTGGTAGAGCGCCGACATGTTAATCCGGAGGTCACAGGTTCAAATCTCGCTCTAGTAAATCTTTTCTTTGTTCAACCCAAAATTATTTAAAATTTACTTGGTCAGTTTTCCTTGTGGTTTATTACTTGATAGATTATGAAAGCAGTATTGGATTGGTTATTATAAAAAAGAAGACGATTTGATGAGTTTCAATCTGAAATCTCACTGATTATAAAAGTCGTACCAGTGCCAATCCTCCAGAAAATTGTTTCACTCTTCCAAAAACAAATGATATACTGTTCCTTTTGGAGGAATCTGTTTTTACTGAAGGGTCAAATCACTAATCCAGACTTCTTAATTGTTCCTGGCCTCTATGATTAACAATGAGGAGTGGGGCATCTCTATTTTTTTTTAAATACCGCAGTTAAAACCTGGACCAATTTTCTTATTTATTGGATGATGTGTGAGTTGTCATGGATTGACAGTTAAAGGGACACCTTACCTTCGGATTGGGCGATAGGGCTATAAAAGCTTATGTTATGAAATGAATGTGGTTGGAAAGATGTTTTAAGCGTAGAATATAATGATCCACACTAAATATGCCTCAAAACTGTCTGGTTTTCCTTTTACTTCGTGAGCTAGCACAGTCCATAATTTTGTGGAGCAAAAAATCAGGCTCTACAAAATGGCGGACGGTGTTAGTTCACAATGTAAAAGGAAAACCAAACAATTTTGAGGGATATTTGTGTGAATCATTATATTCTATAACAAACGCTTGTTATAGCCCAAAGCGCCCAATCCGAAGGCAAAGTGTCCCTTTAAGAAGAGTGTGGGCTTAAGAATCTTTGTCACAGGAGTCAATTTTTACAGGCAACTTGGAGGCAATCATCTTACATTTAAAATGGACACCTCTGTAGCGCTTGAATTTTTTTTCTTCCAAACATTGCATATGTTGCAATTCCAAAGTGATCGTGTCAAAATTGAAATTAGAAGGTCTGTTCTTCATGTAGATTGCCTGGAACTGGATGTCAGTAAATACCCTCCTGTCCTGTGACATAGTCTTAGGTCTCAGGTGGCGGGGGGGGGGGGGAGCAATTGCATAAAGCTGTGAAGCACAAAAGTCTGCTTAGAAAAAATAGTCAAGCTAAGCAGTTTTTGAGGTTGTTTTAAATGTTGCTAATTCACACTCCTATGATGCTTTAGTGGCAGAAACAGATAAAGGACAAGCTCATCCGTACTTGAAGTAATCCCTTCACAGTGTCATATCCCTCGTGGGTTGAAGCAGAAATAATCTAGTAATCACTCAATGGAACCTTGAAAATAAAGAAAGTAAAAAGTTAAGTAACAGCTTAGCTTGTGACAATGAATGGTGAGACTGAAAAATGCAAGTAGGAAAAATTCTACATGGCCAACCGAAGGTGTTTTTTTCTCTTTTTTTCCCTCTCTTTCTCTTTCTCTCTTAAAATTTGTTTTCCGTATGCACACACAACGTCAACAGCCTTCCGGAATTAATTCATCAGACCGTACTGATTGGAGTTTGGACGGAAACTTTTAATCAAATTAAGCAGCACCTGTGTTTGCTTGCTCAGGTCAGTGGCTCCCAGCGGATCGTTCATGTATATGTTTCTCACGCTCGCTCTGAGTAGCCACGGACTCCATATTACCCACGATTCACACTTCTTAAAAAATCATTCTGTTTGTTCCTGGAGTTAACTCGCTCGACGTCATACACTGTTTCCTAAATTACATCATCCCTATTGTACTGGGAGTTGGGTCTTAGATTGCCCGGTTTGATGTGACGTGACTAACTGAGTGTGTTTGGGTAAAGGTTTGTTTTTTCTTGGTCTGTCCCAGGAGCATATTTGCGTGTTTTTTTTGCGGCTTTTGTTTGCTGTTTGCACCAATGATGGCATCTACATGCATGAAATACTACCTCCACTCCAAACCCCCCTTCTTTATTTCAGTAGTTTTACACATTTACTAATGTGATTATTTAGGAAAAAGTAAAGCTAGAGGGATTATACTTTCTTGTTTAAAGACTGAACTCAATTCCTTCTTGTAGTTTTCAGTAAACACATCATTTAATTAAATGTGACAATTGCATTAAGTTATGTGGTTACATTTTACTGTAAAAACTACTAATGTTTTGTTAGGGATGTTAGCCTTACCGAAGGGCCCTTGTGGGATTTTTTACACAATGGAACAATGGACCCCCACAAAGTTTGTCTTTGTTCACTTTGGACCCCACAAAGAAATTCTTTAGAAAGGGGACAATAAAACAACAATAGCAGGACCCCACAAACCTGATCAGTAAGGTTGTGTGTGTGTGCTCACTGATATATATTTCAGTTGATGCAATATCAATAAGTACGAGTGATTTGGGAGACTTCTAGTGTTTTTTTTTTTTTAAACTTTGACAATAGTTCAGATGGAAACATTTTTCTGGAGGATTGGTTGGTACTGGTGTGAACTTAATCAGTGAGTTTCCAGATTGAAGCTGATGATATTATTGTCTTTGATCCTTACACTTTATGTAGGATTTGAAACTTTGCATGTTGGAGATACAGTCTAGTTAGGTTTGCAGTAACATCATGTACATGAGTAGGATTTGAAACTTTGCATGGTGGAGATACAATCTAGTAAGGTTTGCAATAACACCATGTACACAAATAGGATTTGAAACTTTGCATTGTGGAGATACAATCTAATAAGGTTTGCAATAACACCATGTACATGAGTAGTATTTGAAACTTTGCATGGTGTGATATCGATTTAGTAAGGTTTGCGTTTACACCATGTACATGAGTAGGGTTTGAAACTTTGCATGATGGAGATACAGTCTAGTAAGGTTTGCAGTAACACCATGTACATGAGTAGGATTTGAAACTTTGCATTGTGGAGATACAATCTAGTAAGGTTTGCGTTAACACCATGTACATGAGTAGGATTTGAAACTTTCCATGGTGGAGATACAATCTAGTAAGGTTTGCAGTAACACCATGTACATGAGTAGGATTTGAAACTTTGCATGGTGTGATATCGATTTAGTAAGGTTTGCGTTTACACCATGTACATGAGTAGGGTTTGAAACTTTGCATAGTGGAGATACAATCTAGTAAGGTTTGCGTTAACACCATGTACATGAGTAGGATTTGAAACTTTCCATGGTGGAGATACAATCTAGTAATGACATTTGACTGATTGATTGATTGATTGAGCGATTGATTGATTGATTGGTTGGTTGATTGGTTGGTTGATTGATTGACTGATTGATTGACTGACTGACTGATTGACTGACTGACTGATTGATTGATTGATTGATTTATTTATTGATTTTTTTCCCCCTTTGAACTTAAAGGGTTGAGTTCATAAGATGCATAGTTTCCAGCCGGTGAATAATTGTTGATCGATTGTAACAAACCATTCCCGTGGCTGTTTTGTTCTTCTGGAAGAAGAAGTTCTTAAATGAATGTGTGCGGACTGAAGCCACCCAGCGGTACATAATTCCCCTGTAATGTGAGAAGACCTGATTTCCAAAAGGTGTTATTCTCAGCTGGTGAATAGTTGTTGGAGTTGTAACAAGCCATTCCCATGGCCGCTATGCCTTTCTGGCCAAACTGTATAAGAAGAAAGCTATCTCCTGAATTTGTTTGGCCAGAAGCCAGCGAGTGGTGGATAATTTCCCTTTAAGTTTGGAAGATCCGCGTCGGGGGAAGATGTGTAATTCCCGGCTGGTGAATAATTGTTGATCAATGGTAATAAACCACTGAGTACCCCGCAATTACCTACGATACAGATCCATACCGGCATTGAACTACGGAACCAAATTGAATTTTACACTGAATTCAGCCGTGTCTTTCTACTGGGGGACTATTGATTAGGTGGGTCGGGGGGTTTTGGAGGCGGAAAAAAGAAGAGCCACGCCATGGCTCAATCTTACCCTCTTATAAACGCCGGCGTCTTCTCTAGACATGTCAGTGAATATAATCTAACTATGTTGAAGCCATGTTTATACCACTGGGAGATCTATAAGGGCAAAACCTCCGAGGACCATGGGGAATATTGAATCGAAAACAAAGTCTGATGCAAACATTAGGCTTCTCTGGCGTAAGTCACAAAACTTAAAGGCACTGAACACGTTTGGTAATTGTCAAAGACCAGTGTTCTCACTTGGTGTATCCCAACATATGCATTATTAACAAGCCTGTGAAAATTTGGGCTCAATTGGTCATCGAAGTTGCAAGAAAATGATGAAAGAAAAAACACCCTTGTTGTACAAATTTGTGTGCTTTCAGATAGGAATGAAAGGCTTCTGCAAGAAGTCTTTTATTATTTTAGTGAGAAATTACCTCTTTCTCAAAAACAACAGCTCTCTGTTGCTTGTTACCAAGTCAGTTTTTATGCTAATATATATTTTGAGTAATTACCAAACGTGCACAGTACCTTTAATACAGGGCTTCTTCCCCTGGTAACTCTTTTGATGATTATTACCAGTGACAGTTTATTGACATAGCCACAGACAAGCACATGTCAAAGTTTGCCCAATTTCAATCAAGTTGTTGGGAGAGTGCTGACTCCATAGACATGTCATGCGGCTACTTTGTCTGCTGTTTCAGGGATTTGTTTATCTTTCGAATGAGGGAAAATTGGAAGCAATAATATTGCATGGAATACAAAATGCGTTTCGTAAGATAAATAATAAATTTTACAAATATGTCAAAAGGACATAAACAGATCAATTCATTGGTTTTGGGAAATAGTTTTAAAGTCAGAGACTAATCTTGAAAGTGTACATTCTATGCTTGAATCTTCACTTTCCTGTCTGTTCTCCTAAACATAAAAAGTTCTGATTATCACTTTTTAGGGCTCAAATGTGGGTGGAAAATCCACAAGACCGCAGGAGTTGTTTACTGGACTGGGATTTTATTTACAAGACCAGAATCAAAATGAGAAGAAACGAGAATCAAAATGAGAACACATCATCTAAACTGTTTTATTTGAAAAAACACCAAGAGAAGATTTGTCTCTTCTGTTTTATCGGTGATACTCAGCAGGATTGAAAGATATTTGTGAGACTCAAACTCAACAATTAAACATCATTCTTTTGAGACAAAGATGTGAATTGAAAAAAATATATACCACCAGACTTGTCCTGTCATGAGTTTACTGGCCCGACACTGAAATCACTGGCCTCGGGCCTGCGGTCCTGTGTAAAATTCAAGCCCTGAACAGGTCTCTCTCTAAGTTAGTATTATTATTGCCATATATTTCTGGTGATGAAACCAAAGTATCTAAAGTATGCCCCATAATTGAGCTTAATCTCTGTAGCTTGGAAGCCTGAGGAAACGTTTGAACAAGCGTGCTTGCCGTGAGCCATAAATGCAAGGGTGAACCTCTACCCACTCATAGATACGTATATGTGACACTCTTATATTAGGTCAGGACGCTATTCTGAGGTTCGGTAAATCTCTTTTATTCTTAATATCTGTAAAATGAAGACGAATGTAAGATGAAGTAAATGTTAGAGCTGTCTTCATGGAATGGAATTCTGGGAGTGCCCGGAAACCTGACGTGGAGGGCGCTCGATTTAATTTGAATATCAACAAATTAGTCAAAGGAAGTTTATAAAACTGAAAATTAAAGGGGCATGTTTTATACCTGTCACAAGTAGGCATGTGATTTCTAAGGATTTTTCCTGTTCTCAGGATTTTCTCAAAATCTACTTGAGCCTTCAAATTTTTTCTTGAAACAAGTATAGCAGTCACCAAAAGGAGAAAGAAATAGTCCACATTGTGTCCAAACCTGTAGTTTTGTGGTTCTGGTGATGCACAGAGTCTGTAAACCTCCTGAGTCGTAACATGTGAGAGGTTCTCGGTCAAGAAAAAAGGAGGAACCCACGCCAGCAAGCCATATTTCAGAAGTTTTCACATTCTTCACATCTTATCCCTAGTTCTTTTCACAGTGCACTACTTAATCATTGTACTTGAGACCTGTTGCTTAATTCCCATCCAAAGACAAAGACAAAGCAATTATGGTAAACTTTCTTGCTCAAGGGCACAATATCACAACCAGCCAGACAGGGATTTGAACCCACATTCTGTATTAACTGATTTTGAATAAGGTGCACTAGACAGCTCGACTGTGACTCTCCACAAGTTAGTCCGTTCCACAAATTAGTCTGATCGCATCTTGGCCTTATCTCCCTGTATCAACAATTAGTGACCTTTAAAAATGTCTTTGTCAAAAGCGTCAACCAACGCAGTCCAAGAATTTCCAGCCAATTAGTATAAATCTTCAGATGACATTAACATTTGTTTCCTGGAAAACTATTTACTTATTGCGCTGAGCTAACAAACTCCAAATTGAAAAACAAGTAATAAAATGCGTCTTAGATTTTTTCATCGACCAACAGGGTTCAGGATAAGGGAATCCAAACCAATATTTGCTAAAGTTAATCAAGAAGGCACCTCTACTATTTATTTAGAAAGGTTGTTTGGAATCCAATAAGGGCTTTGCCAATTACTGCAGGAGCTGCCAAGTAGTTAACAAATACTGACTGGTGGCCAGTAGAACCTTCTTGATATGCACTTTTTCCCCTTTCTTTATTTTGTTTGAGACAAAGTACAGGGTTGGTTATCATCAATGGGAACAAAATTTCTTAGTTATAATCTGACAACTTACTGACTGAAAAGTTCATTCCAGTATCCTCCAGAGAAACAGTTCCGTCGTTAAAGTGGAGAAAATAGCATTTGAAATGCCCACCTTTGCTTATAGCAGTTGCAGCAATTGAAATAAGCATGGACGTGAACATTCTCCAAATCCCTGGCACAATAGCAACCTCTTTTTTTTCCTTCTTCATGTTTTCAAAAAAGCCTGACCACCTGATTGGATGAAATGGTCACAGGTTGTTTGTACGATGAGTTTATTAAATAAATAGAGAACAGAAATAGATTTGCTCACCCAGAAATGTTGTATTTTACCTTAGAATTTAACAATTATTGTCTGCTGCTATTTAGTTTGACCAGGGCTCGATTTTACAAAACACTAAGGTTAATCTTCAGATGAGTTGTCAGTATCACCATGGTGATTTGCATTATGACATTACATTTTGCTCAGCAATAAGATGGATACACATCTTAAGATCAATCTTGGCTCTTTGTGGAAACGAGCCCAGGCGCTGTCCAGTACAAGAAACTGTCCAGTACAAGATGTGTATTACACATCTTCAAGATGATGAAATCAAGACCATATCCTGTACAAGTGCGCTCCTTAAAAGTTAAAACCTCCGTGAGAAATTGTAAGCAATTATGATTTTTTTTCTTTTTCGAGATGCACTGTTCTGAGCGACGTGTGGGAATGGGTCGAGAAGGATGAGGCAAGCATTGAGACACAAGGAGTAAGAAAAGAGCACTCACTGCCTTGAGTTGTGTCAGTTGGCTCCAGGGGGTCTTCGCAATGACTCGGGGTGTTTTAGGCACTATATACTTGCCAAGGTCTCCCGCGGGTGACTGGGAATAAAACCTCTTCAGCTTGATTGCAGCTTGTTACAAGAGGGAAATGCAGCAGAAGATGTTTTAGATGGGAGGAGTCAGGTTGGCTAGAGGGGAGATAAAAAAATGCCTATTTGATATGTTAGAAGCAAGGGTGTGAAGGGAAGGGTCAATTAGAGCTTTTAACAGAAAAAAAGTAGTTTACATGTTTCAAATAATTATTATGGTCAAATGAATCTGATTAAGGATGAGCAATTCTAACCATGGACTTTTCGCTTTATGTTAAAAGAGAAGAACATCTTTGTCTTTTGAGCCATTCCAACAGCTTTATATCACGTATTGCTTCTCTTTGTAACTCCTTGCCTGGTGCATGTTTCCCTCGACCCTATGCAATCTAGACTGTTTTAAGAGGAATATCAATTCCAATATTCAGCTCCCCTGAGTTATTTTCATTTTAAATTTTCTTCTTGTGGCCACTTACTAAGAGTGGCTTTAAACCTTGTTTGGGGCAAACTTACATATTATTGTTATTATGAGTTATTTTCATTTTAAATTTTCTTCTTGTGGCCACTTACTAAAAGTGGCTTTAAACCTTGTTTGGGGCAAACCTACATATTATTGTTATTGTTTTTTAAGTAAATAAACTCCCATCCACTAGTTTTCAATCACTCAGTACAGCCTACCTGTGAAACTTTCCTCAAATTCATAAAAAACAGTTTATTATTTGTCACAAATTTTGTGCACGTTGGGGATATTCTGAGATTGCATCAAACAATGATGATTTGTGGGGTCTTCAAATGCCATTCCCTCATCTTTGACAGTGTTTCAGACAGAACTATTGCCCTGGTTTCTTTTACACCCACGGGACCAAATCGTTTCTCACCGTTGATCCCCATCGTGTTTTCTTTAAATTGGGTTTGCAGACGATTTCTTTCTTTCGACTCGGATTTTGTTTGTCGGTCATGTTAACTCCCTAGTTCACGCAAATCACATTCTCAATTCTATCTGGATTTACGCGTTGAGACGTGTCATGTTTGCTTTAGATGTGGGAAGTTCAATACGTTAACTTTTCGAGGACAAACAGGCTCATCGGCACGCTACGATCGTTGTATGTTATCTCATGTTGCATTGTACAATTTAAAGAGAAAATACGGGATTGGTCATTTTTCTCATGAAGCCGAGCAGAGTATACTGTTCGAAACGTTGAGACAACACCAGTTCATCTCAGAACCAACACTTCTCCCAAAAGAGTTTTTATACATGGTTGTACCCGCAAGTTTATTACTACAGTGTTTCTTATGGGAAATTGGTTAGTTTCAATCTGAGAGCCCAGTGATTATAAAGTTCATACCAGTACCATCCCCTCAAAACAATCAATCAATCAATAAATCTCATAGTAATTATTGCAGCAATGTAAATAGGCCCTGTATGTAATCCCTCATAAAATGTCAACCGTTCTTCATTTGTGTTTATTGAATAAATGAAAACAAAAAACATGGCCACTGCATCAACATTTTCACCCAGGTTGGCCATATAATGTACAATCAGAAATCTAGAAGACGAGAATGAAGATATTTTAACACACCCAAAAACAAAACACTTATATACCTGTTCATGTGTGTTGTCTTGTCATTTAGCCTTCGAGAAAGACTCTGCTAGGGTCGAAACGTCAGGCTATTCACAATTTTTTGCATTTATACCATAGGTCCTTTTGGTTGGTAAGCAGTTTGCAACAGCTGATTCTATTTCACCAAAAACAAAACCACAGTTATTCCTTTAGTGTTGCACTTTGTGTTTTGATTGAGGTTACTTGATACAAACAAGTATATGTCTGGATCTCACCATTGATGTCATTTGATGCTTGATGTATCACATCTCTGTTGTTTTCACAATGATCCGGGCTTTGAGGCAATCAACACTGCACCCTTTCATGTTTGCTTTAGATTTGGGGACAGGTGACACCCGGGCCTTCTCGCAGTAAACAAGTGTGCTCATCTCTCTTTGGAGATAGTTATAATGTCAATGTCTACTGTTTCTTCTCTTGTATCACCCCCCCTTACCATATTTGAGGACATATCCCATGCAGCTCATGCCACTAAGGGCTCCTCTGCACTTAATTCTCTCCCACTTCCTTAAGATTAATCAGGGTTTTGGGTCACAAGATGCGAGAACGCCTTAGGATCAAAGTAGAGAACAGCTCCAAGTCAACTCCATCCAAGGCAATTAAGTTCCACTTTATCCAATCAAATCTGTTACATGCATGCGCAGAGAGCCTGAGATGTTTGTCTCCCATCGTCACCAAGGCTGACTTGGGAGATCTCCCTGAACTGTTTTGCAAGAGGAGAAACTGTCATCTGGAGACTGGCACCGAAACAAGACTAAAACAATGTGATAGCTTATCGTCCTTTTAAAGAGAAGAGATTTTCCCCCTGATTTCATGATTTGTTTCCCCAGATCTCCTGTTGCCTTCGAATTGTCTTGAAAGACTTGATATTTTTATCTAGGGAAAGAAGATAATACACAACTTGTCCCAACGTCTAGTGTTCCATTTGTGATGGTGTAGAGAGTCTGTAAATCCCCCTCTTGGTAGTTAAGTGATCTTCATCTCTAGACCCAAGAGGGGACTACTTTTCTAAATATTTTTGTACAATCACACCCGGATAAAAACAAGTGCCATTTTGTAAGATCGGGAGGGTATGTTCATCAACTGCTTTTAATTTGTAAGATTTCTCGTCTTATGATGTATTCGACGATCCAGCCAGGGTGAGGACACATTAAAATGCATGAGAACTCCAAACGCTCCCCAAGGGATGTTTTCCCATCCAGGAATTATTTATTTTTTGTGGATGATATTAATGATTCATGAGAATCTTTGTGAGTGGGGAAGAAGAATTCGGATTCCGTAGTCTGGGCTTTCTACAGTCTCCTCAAGACTATTAGAATATAGGGTTTTCTTGGGATGCAGATTTATTCATGTTCATTCTATGCAGAGCCGCCGGTGCAATTTGTTTTTGTTTTCCCAAGGATAACAAAAGATTGAATTTTGAAACGAGGCAACAGTATTGTTCAGATTACACAATGCAAGCTGTCAAACTGTTTAGCCCTTTCGCCTCATCTCGCTCAGGGTAGTTGTGATATTTTCACCGGGTATCAAGTTATGAAATCCATCGTAAATAATCCCATGATTCACCTGGGGCGATCTGCAGGTCCAATTTTTTCTTAAATTTGTAACCACCAAGGGGCTGCTTGTAATAGTCCTCATATTCTATCACATTATTTCGTGGGTGGAATGCGAGGTAAAAGCATGAATAAATTTACATAAAACAAAAAAAATTAGACTTGCACAAAATTGTAAAAAATTTTCTTAGCTTGTGATAATGTAAAATTGTAAAATAACTGCGTCAATTTGATTGACGTAGTTTATAATTAATGTCAGTGATATGGTACCTTGATGAGATTAAGTATCATAGGCAGCAATCCTAGGGTGGGGGGTTGGGAACATGTCTCCTTGAATAATTTACAGTCGAAATAGAATAAATATTAACTTTGCAAAGTGTCAAATCCACAGTATAATCATTCCTGCATATATACATTCATTGGTCCATCTTTACAAGTGTGGGCAGAGAGAGCAAAACTGTACTTGTGCAAAACTTGTACGCCGTTTTAAAGGCACTGAACACGTTTGGAAATTGTCAAAGACCAGTCTTCTCACTTGGTGTATCCCAACATATGCATAAAATAACTAGCCTGTGAAAATTTGGGCTCAATTGGTCATCGAAGTTGCAAGAAAATGATGAAAGAAAAAACACCCTTGTTGTACAAATTTGTGTGCTTTCAGGTAGGAATAAAAACTTCTTGCAAGAAGTTTTTATAATTTTAGTGAGAAATTACCTCTTTCTCAAAAACTACGTTAATTCAGAGGGAGTTGTTTCCTACAATGTTTTATACTATCAACAGCTCTCCGTTGCTTGTTACCAAGTAAGTTTTTATGCTAATATTTGTTTTGAGTCATTACCAAACGTGTATGATACCTTTAACTTGAAGTTAGAAACTTGTCATTTGTTTTTCAATTTTTATAGGGGACTCTATCTATTTGAAAATGACTGGATCAAAAAACTGAATTTGACCTTGGAGCCCCTTTTTAAACTTTCTAATTTTCTAAAAATATTTTCCTCTTCTTACAGAGATAGCCCTTTTTATCTTTAGGAGAAGACGTCCAAGTCTAACTCCCTAACTAGCAAAGTGGAACGATGACTCGCAGATTTACTGTCATCTTTTAATTTATTTATCTGTGTAGAGTAAATCAAATAAAGTTAGGACATTATGAATAATGAAAAACCTTTATTGTGTATTTATAATAGTGATAAATACAATAGCCCCGTGCAAAACGTGTTATATGTAATGTGTCTCTTACGGAAACAGCTGTTAAACTATAAATCAATGAAAATATTATAATAGCAGTTTGACACACACAATCTAAAGGCATAAAAATCAAATTTTGTTTTAACTAAGAATTTTAAACATTTTCTGGAATGCCTTGAAGGCCTCGTTCAACAGAAATGTTTGAATGCAATTTATTTATTTATTTTTTTAAAGGTGAAAATTACGCACAAACTCTTCTTTTTCACCAACAAAAATTGTTATTGATTTTGTTCACTCCAGGAATGGTGTGATTATATTTAGAAGTGTGCTAAGGGAGTAAGTTGGCTTGTGCATAAAAGGTGGCTTTGTTTTACCAATGTCAACGCGATGACTGATCGATATTTCCATATTCGAATTACCCTGGTGAAAACCAGTTTTCAACATAATTTAATCATTGTATTGATTATTTTTTAAATTATTTTTATTTTGGTATTCTATATTCAGTGTTCTCTTTCAACAGTGGTCTGGTGGCAAAATGCCATTCAAAAATTGTAACTTAATTATGAGAGTTCCAGCTGCCTTGATATTTGCTTTTCGCACCTACTCTAGGAATAACAAATTTCAGACTTTTATCTGAATTCAGACTTTTTCATGTCTGCCTGGCAAACAAAAGATTGGTATTGTCTTCAGGTATAAAGAAATCATGCTCTTTGATGTACTTCTATATCACTGAGGATACTGTTCTACTTGAAATACTGGGGCTACTAAAAGGTGAAATGTTAGCATTTCAACTTTACTAAGAGAGGTTTGCGGTAACACCATGTGAATATCTCCTTGAGTAGTGTTGGTTCTGAAAAGAACCGGTGGTTAACGACTCAACATTTCGATCAGTATGCTCTGATCGTCTTCAGGAGAATGCGTTGAGTCGTTAACCACCGGTTCTTTTCAGAACCAACACTACTCAAAGAGATATTCACATGGTGTTACCGCAAACCACTCTTAGTTATACCTCCACCATGCTAAGTTTCAAATCCTACTCATTTCAACTTAGTTTCTTAATATTTTGAATCTTAGTTTCAGACCTTTTTGTCTGCAATGACTGTCAACCCTTGTAGATCACTGCGGGCACCTATTCATGGTCATGCCGTCAACTGGGATCCAAGTCAACTGGGATCCAAGTCAACTAGGATCCCAGTCAACTGGGATCCAAGTCAACTGGGATCCAAGTCAACTGGGATCCAAGTCAACTGGGATCCAAGTCAACTAGGATCCAAGTCAACTGGGATCCCAGTCAACTAGGATCCCAGTCAACTGGGATCCAAGTCAACTGGGATCCAAGTCAACTGGGATCCCAGTCAACTGGGATCCAAGTCAACTGGGATCCAAGTCAACTGGGATCCAAGTCTACTGGGATCCCAGTCTACTGGAATCCAAGTCAACTGGGATCCAAGTCAACTGGGATCCCAGTCAACTGGGATCCAAGTCAACTGGGATCCAAGTCAACTGGGATCCAAGTCAACTGGGATCCAAGTCAACTGGGATCCAAGTCAACTGGGATCCCAGTCAACTGGGATCCCAGTCAACTGGGATCCAAGTCAACTGGGATCCAAGTCAACTGGGATACAAGTCTACTGGGATCCCAGTCTACTGGAATCCCAGTCAACTGGAATCCAAGTCAACTGGGATCCAAGTCAACTGGGATCCAAGTCCACTGGGAACCAAGTCAACTGGGATCCCAGTCAACTGGAATCCAAGTCAACTGGGATCCAAGTCAACTGGGATCCAAGTCAACTGGGATCCAAGTCTACTGGGATCCCAGTCTACTGGGATCCAAGTCAACTGGGATCCAAGTCTACTGGGATCCAAGTCTACTGGGATCCCAGTCAACTGGGATCCAAGTCAACTGGGAACCAAGTCAACTGGGATCCAAGTCAATTGGGATCCAAGTCTACTGGGATCCAAGTCAACTGGGATCACAGTCTACTGGGATCCAAGTCTACTGGGATCCAAGTCCACTGGGAACCAAGTCAACTGGGATCCAAGTCAACTGGAATCCAAGTCAACTGGGATCCAAGTCAACTGGGATCCAAGTCAACTGGGATCCAAGTCTACTGGGATCCCAGTCTACTGGGATCCAAGTCAACTGGGATCCAAGTCAACTGGGATCACAGTCTACTGGGATCCAAGTCTACAGGGATCCCAGTCTACTGGAATCCCAGTCAACTGGAATCCAAGTCAACTGGGATCCAAGTCAACTGGGATCCAAGTCCACTGGGAACCAAGTCAACTGGGATCCCAGTCAACTGGAATCCAAGTCAACTGGGATCCAAGTCAACTGGGATCCAAGTCAACTGGGATCCAAGTCTACTGGGATCCCAGTCTACTGGGATCCAAGTTGACTTGGATCCTAGTTGACTTGGATCCCAGTTGACTTGGATCCCAGTTGACTTGGATCCCAGTTGACTTGGATCCCAGTTGACTGGGATCCTAGTTGACTTGGATCCCAGTTGACTTGGATCCCAGTTGACGGCATGACCATGAATATAGGTGCATATAGTTGACTTCGATCCCAGTTGACTGGGATCCCAGTTGACTGGGATCCCAGTTGACTTGGATCCTAGTTGACTTGGATCCCAGTTGACTTGGATCCCAGTTGACTTGGATCCCAGTTGACTTGGATCCCAGTTGACTTGGATCCCAGTTGACTGGGATCCCAGTTGACTGGGATCCCAGTTGACTTGGATCCTAGTTGACTTGGATCCCAGTTGACTTGGATCCCAGTTGACTTGGATCCCAGTTGACTTGGATCCCAGTTGACTGGGATCCTAGTTGACTTGGATTCCAGTTGACTGGGATTCCAGTAGACTGGGATCCCAGTAGACTTGTATCCCAGTTGACTTGGATCCCAGTTGACTTGGATCCCAGTTGACTGGGATCCCAGTTGACTGGGATCCCAGTTGACTTGGATCCCAGTTGACTTGGATCCCAGTTGACTTGGATCCCAGTTGACTTGGATCCCAGTTGACTTGGATCCCAGTTGACTGGGATCCCAGTTGACTTGGATCCCAGTTGACTTGGATTCCAGTAGACTGGGATCCCAGTAGACTTGGATCCCAGTTGACTTGGATCCCAGTTGACTTGGATCCCAGTTGACTGGGATCCCAGTTGACTGGGATCCCAGTTGACTTGGATCCCAGTTGACTTGGATCCCAGTTGACTTGGATCCCAGTTGACTTGGATCCCAGTTGACTTGGATCCCAGTTGACTGGGATCCCAGTTGACTTGGATCCCAGTTGACTTGGATTCCAGTTGACTTGGATCCCAGTTGACTTGGTTCCCAGTGGACTTGGATCCCAGTAGACTTGGATCCCAGTAGACTGTGATCCCAGTTGACTTGGATCCCAGTAGACTTGGATCCCAATTGACTTGGATCCCAGTTGACTTGGTTCCCAGTTGACTTGGATCCCAGTTGACTGGGATCCCAGTAGACTTGGATCCCAGTAGACTTGGATCCCAGTTGACTTGGATCCCAGTAGACTGGGATCCCAGTAGACTTGGATCCCAGTTGACTTGGATCCCAGTTGACTTGGATCCCAGTTGACTTGGATTCCAGTTGACTGGGATCCCAGTTGACTTGGTTCCCAGTGGACTTGGATCCCAGTTGACTTGGATCCCAGTTGACTTGGATTCCAGTTGACTGGGATCCCAGTTGACTTAGATCCCAGTAGACTGGGATCCCAGTAGACTTGGATCCCAGTTGACTTGGATCCCAGTTGACTGGGATCCCAGTTGACTGGGATCCCAGTTGACTTGGATCCCAGTTGACTTGGATCCCAGTTGACTTGGATCCCAGTCAACTGGGATCCAAGTCAACTGTTAATTCATCAATACCTTAGATTAGATTTGAACCCTTGAACTTCTGCATTCTACAGCAGATATTTTAATTCCTAGGCCAATGAGCTCACTCGTTAATGAGAAGGCAGTTAAAGTTCTAGTTTATTGGATGATATCTATGACATCCACTCTTTGGGTCTGGCCTGTTTATGGAGGTTACCTTGGATTGTATTTGAGCCTTCTGCATTCTAGAGCAGATGTCTTAAATTGCTAGACCAATGAGATCACTTGGTAATGAGAAGGCAGTGGAAGTTCTAGTTTATTGGATGATATCTATGACATCCACTCACTGGGTCTCAAATGTTTATGGAGGATATTTACGTCCTCATTGTGCAGGGCCATCCCTGAATGATCTCACATCTTATGACAACTATGTGTTGTAGGGGAGCATTCTAGGGCACTGAACTCAAGAGCTATTGTTTCTGATCGGCAGCGTGTGGGTTTGAGTCCCGGTCTTGACACTTGTGTCCTTAAGCAAGACACTTAACCATTATTGCTTCGTCCTTTTGTATAGGACGTAAAGCTGTAAGTCCCATGTGTTGTGTAATGCAAGTCAAAGATCCCAGTTTACACTTATCAATAAGAGAAGGGGCTAGCCCTGGTGTTTCTTGAATAGTTGTCAGCAGATTTTGCCAAATCATCTTGTAAACCCTTGCAAGGTGTTGTATAAATTGGTTTCATAATTTTAAAACCTTAACGTGTCTGTCTTTCAAAAACCCATAATAACCTCTTTGAGATGCCTGTTGATAAAGCGCTATTAAAGAACCAATTGTTATTACTATTTATTCCATTTTTTTGTCCATTGTTTCTCCAGGTGAGAAAGACAACATCTAATAAGATGTATGAGATGTTACTGATGTTTGATGATGTCATTCCTGAAGAGAACCAGGAGGAAGTCTTGACGATACTCAGCGAAACCAAATGGTGAGAACATTTGAAAGATTATTCCAATATCTAAAGATCACAGACAGTCCTGTGAGTTGTCAAGATTTGATTTACCTTAAAACTGTCTTGAGAAAGTGATGACCAAAGACAACCTTATTTTGTCCAAGCTTCTATATTTCAATTTGTAATTGTACAGGGAGTCCCAGACAGCTGAATGGAAGAGCTAGTGGTGTTACTGCTAAGTTAAGCACCATTCACTTTGGTCAGTAATTGGATCGGGGACCATCCCATGCATTGTCCTGGTTGGTGGCTTGTCTGGGACATGTTAGGGCTCCTGAACATCAAGCCTGTTGGTGGCTTGTCTAGGACATGGTAGAGCTCCTGAACATCAAGCCTGTTGGTGGCTTGTCTGGGACATGATACGGCTCCTGAACATCAAGCCTGTTGTTGGCTTGTCTAGGACATGATAGGGCTCCTGAACATCAAGCCTGTTGGTGGCTTGTCTAGGACATGATAGGGCTCCTGAACATCAAGCCTGTTGTTGGCTTGTCTAGGACATGATAGGGCTCCTGAACATCAAGCCTGTTGGTGGCTTGTCTAGGACATGATAGGGCTCCTGAACATCAAGCCTGTTGGTGGCTTGTCTTGGACATGGTAGAGCTCCTGAACATCACGCCTGTTGGTGGCTTGTCTGGGACATGATAGGGCTCCTGAACATCAAGCCTGTTGTTGGCTTGTCTAGGACATGATAGGGCTCCTGAACATCAAGCCTGTTGGTGGCTTGTCTGGGACATGATAGGGCTCCTGAACATCAAGCCTGTTAGTGGCTTGTCTAGGACATGGTAGAGCTCCTGAACATCACGCCTGTTGGTGGCTTGTCTGGGACATGATAGGGCTCCTGAACATCAATTCTGTTGTTGGCTTGTCTTGGACATGATAGGGCTCCTGAACATCAAGCCTGTTAGTGGCTTGTCTTGGACATGGTAGAGCTCCTGAACATCACGCCTGTTGGTGGCTTGTCTGGGACATGATAGGGCTCCTGAACATCAATTCTGTTGGTGGCTTGTCTTGGACATGATAGGGCTCCTGAACATCAAGCCTGTTGGTGGCTTGTCTTGGACATGAAAGAGCTCCTGAACATCAAGCCTGTTGGTGGCTTGTCTGGGACATAATTGGGCTCCTGAACATCAAGCCTGTTGGTGGCTTATCATTGGACATGATAGAGCTCTTGAACATCAATCAAGCCTCTGCCGCTCAGATGAGATGGAAGACTGTAGGTCCTGCGCATTGTGTATATAATACCATGTCATAAGCACGGTTTCTGACTGGTATCCTGCAAATTTTTGCTAAGCACAAAAAAATTAATAGCAAGTTCTATGAAATTGGTCCCTTGTTTAAGGATCTATCTTTTTTGAACAATCACATGGCTGTATAGAATGTGTTGCCAAGTGAGCTTCTGTGGCTCATGGTTTATGGCTGTGGCTATTGGCTAAGTATTGGCAATCTGTTATCACATATTTTTAGGTGTTCATGTTGGCTAAGTGGTTTCGTCCCTGCGTGTCACCTCTTTGTGGACCCCGGTTCGAATCCCCTCTCGGTCTGCAATCATGTGTGTGGATTGGGTTGTCAGTCCCGACCTGATTGCATGGGTTTGCAATCAGTTAGGGTTTGCCCTCCCACATCTAAAACAGAATATTTCTTCATCATCTTCTCTACATAGGTATATTCAGGCCTACAGGTCAAATTGCTAATCAGTTTTGAGGGTCTCTTGGTTTCATTTACAGAAAGATATGATATTACTAATTTAATAACCATTAGAATCTACAATATTACAATACCACTGTGGAAATATGTTAAATGTTCAAATTTGTGAAAGATGTCCTTTTTTTGCCTCCATTTCATGAGAGAGATTAAGAGGATGATTGATTGTAACAATACAAGCACCTCAAAATACATTATAACAAATTCAAGTTACAATGTTATTGCACTAACACAACAGAATCTGAATCGTTTCCGCAAATTGAGTTTAAAAATACCAAATATTTTAATATCTTCAGTTTTGTTTTCATATATGATCTAATAACTTGTTTCCATCTGTACTGACTCCCCAAATAGTAAATACGTTTTTGAATTTGTTTTTATTATCTACAGTGAGGATTCATTTGAAAGCATCCATCCAATCAGGAACTAGCTGTGTGACCTCATGAATATTTAAAATATTTTAATTTCTTCAGTTTAAAAAAAATGTATATTCCACACAAAAAATTCCATCTGAACTGACTCCCCTAAATAGTAAATTTATGTGGAATTGGTTTTTTAAAACTATTTCTAGGGATGACCCGGTTGAAAGCATCCGTCCAATCAGAAACCAGCTGTGTGACCTCATGAATATTCCAAAGCCTAAGCTGTTAAAGGTATGACTTATTGTTTTAGAATCATTTTAAAATGTATGTGTGAAACATTTGAACAGATGCATGTGTTGTTTCAGCAAAATTATTTGTGGTATGTTTTGCTCTACTCTTCTTGTACATCTTGCTTTTATGTAACTTTGCTCGGACGTATAATTTGTACTTTTTGAAACCCTTTTAACTTCAGAATTAACCGTACTTTTTATTTAATTTGACATGAACTTATTTTATCTTTCTTGTCCAGCTGGATTATTATTTGATTAGTTGCATGAAATCATTTATATTTTGGGTATGTGATGCACGGTTGATAATGTTTGTGCAAACCATGCAACAACAAATCTCTGATTATTATTATTCTCATTATTTATGCACGTGATATAAGATGTTACAGCTTCATCATTCATTTTGTTTTAAACTTGTAAATATTTTAACAGAACTCTAACAGGTCTTTGTCTACTTTGTGATTTTGTCTTATGTTCCTGTTCCCCTCCCCCATTTCCTCGACCCTCTTCCCCGGCAAACTTCTTTCTTTCTTTTATAGTTAAACAAATTATTATAAAAAAATTACATTTCAGGCACTCATGAGCCTTATTTAATCATGTGATTAAGGAGTCCACTTCAGGAGTCCACTCCAAAAAAACATTCTGATTTCATCAGCTCATTTTGTTATGATATAAAAAATATTAAACACTTGAAGTGCTTTTCTTTGAGCTCATTTGTCTTTATAGCACTCTGCGTGTACATTTGTCTTGATGACAGACATTGTTGCCATTAGCATCGTCATGATTACTTATTATTTATGTCATGATGCAGCTATGATGGTCTGGCTGAGATGGTCTCACGTATGAAGTTAGGGTAATCAAGGAGCAACGGGTCTCCCCCCCATCTATCGTTTTAAAACACATCTTAAGACACATACCGTCTCCGCCACTTTCCCCCAAGAGTAAACCCCAAGCCAGACTCTACCAAATAACCGTTGTGCTCTGACTGTGAAGCAGAATTAATCTCCCCCCTTATGCAAACTCCTCAAGGGGTATTCCGAGACGATAAGTCCATCGCTGAAGAAAGAGACATAACGAGGGACCCCCTCTTGGGAGGACAAATGATGGCCTAAAGATTGACGATATTAGATTGTCATGTCTGGATGACTGCCGGCATTAATTAGCCTTAAAAAATTTCCAATCAGTCAGCTTGCAATGATATACTTCTCTATAGTTTCTAATTTGATGTGCCATCGGTGGTGTCCTTCTCATCATATAAATAGTCTCAAGCTCCGAGCCGCTTCTCAAACCACAGATATTTTTCTCTGTCAATATTTTCCCCCTTTCTGCGAACTGGTAGTACCCAATAGGCCCTTAATGTGACATAATTGATTGTTTACATCGGCTCATGGCTTCATGAGGAAGGGCTTTTAAGTCTCAAACACATCCTGAAACTTGGACAACAGTTGCGTTTTGGAATTAACCTAAGAATCTATCGGATAAATTCACTGATAAAACACCCGAGAAATACGAAAGAATTGTTGTAAAATGTGAATTGAAGTTCTTCTGTTCATACTTCACATCAATTTTGTGTGTTTCACAGTAGGAAACATCATGTACTGATTGATAGTATCATGAAAATCTGCTTCACGTTTTCACGTTCACTTTCCTGTGACGTATGATCTCGGCTTATTATTTTTTTAAGCAGCCAATTCCAACTGGAAAAACTTGGCCCCACTTGTTGACTTCAGCTGGGACTATAAGCCATGCACTCCACGCATGACATCACAGCATTGCAAGTAGTAGTAAACTGTGCCCAGATAAGAATATATATTCCCTAAACAAGTATAATTAAACAAGTAAATATATTTGAATGAAGACATAAGGTCTAGAATTTGCACAGCACCTTGACTTTGCATGAAAAGTAGGACAACTGCAGCAGCATTGATAAAGCTCTCATAAAGGTGAGCTTTATTCACCAATTAGGAATCCATAAATGGGCGTCATGATGGAGTCTTAAATCATGCACTGAGTGCCTGGCTCATAACCTATGACCTCATCTGATCATTATTTTGTCAAACATGTCTTGCGATTGTTAACAATGTATGCCATACACTTTCTTCTTCTTCTAAAAAGCTTGTCCCAGACCGATTCTTTCTGTGCCATTTTTTGCCTTTGATTTTTGTGTCATTTTTTCTATTACTTTCATTATAATGGTAAACAAATCTGTATCATCCCATGCATTGTTCTTGTTGTTAGTCACATATGTACAGTATCTGTAAACTTTGCAATGTGATAATACTGTTCAAGTTTTTAAAATAACCTTTTCCTTCAAGACTCACCCTTTTGATTATGCCATTTTTGTTGCTTCTTTTCTTTGTGTGGTACTAGTTGACATAGATTCGTAGAATTTATTAGTCGTAAAATTCAACTGATACAATTCTGCCTCGGGGTGTATTATACAGAAGTCATAACAAATCGATGTATTACATTGTATGCACTGTTTATGTGGTTGTTCATTTTGAAATATGATAATACAGTACTTGTTGAGTTGAATCAATGTAAACTGTAATTATAGTTAATTTAGCGTTGTTTATTTCTTAGTTGAATCAATCTGAGCTATAATTATAGTTAATTTAGCATTGTTTATTTCTTACGATGCTCATGCACAGTGAGACTTGGGAGTAAGCTCCCTGCCACCTTTGTGAAATTTAATGGGGTAGTGGAAGGTATCAGGTTGGCTTAGTGTTATATACCCCAGTTTGAATCCCACCTCAGACCGGGTTTTCAGTCCCTACCTGATTGTGTGGTTCTTCCCTAGGCCTATATATAGTTGTGGTTTTCCTCCTACATCTAAAACTGCACATTTGTTCATCATCTTCTCTACACAGGTACCTTCAGGCCAATGGGTTACAGTGCTAGTCACCCTTGGCTCCCTTTACCAGAAAGATTTACAAACTGTATTTAATAAACCAGGGTGTATATGTCTGTATGAAATCACTTTAATTGGCCTCACTAGATATTGCACACAAAAACACAGCTCGGCTGTAAAATCTTCATTGTTTTCCTCCAAGGTCTTCTTTATCACAGTAAGATTTATTTATTTATTTTTACATTTTTTTCTCTAGAGTGCAAAACCAAAGGAAGGTGAGATGTCCACTGAACCAAACAAACGTTGAGCGATCAGGGTCAAAGTTCAGCCCTTTTGGATTTGCATCAGACGGGAGATGATCTTTTCAATATTAAATTGGAGGAATGTGATTTGTCAGTTGATGGTCAACTGCTTAATTGTGATTGGTCCGTTTGTGAATATTCAACAGCATGAAAATTGAAGTACTGCGATTGGTCAGTTTGCACTTAATTTATTAAAGATGTGTTTGTTTGTTTGTGTGTGTGTGTATATAAATATATATATGAATAATCAAAATGCATTTATGTTGGGACCAATTAATTCTTAAATTCTGTTTGGTTGATTGGATTAAATGATTAAGGTGCTATGGTCGTTATGTTTGCCCTAGCTGTAACTGTGCCCTGTCATGTCAAACTGTTAGATGGAGTTGCAGTGTTTGATCTCAGTTCAGGTGAGATCCCTGGCTGTACGGCACTCCCCGAACAAAGATATTGATAAAATAGGGAGACCGCCAACATAGGGCTAGATAGCTCATCAGTTGGTAGCTAGAGCGCTGGCATGTTAATCCGGAGGTAGCAGGTTCAACTCCCGCTCTAGTCAATTTTCCTTTGTTCAACCAACAATGATTTAAAATTTACCCAGTCAGTTTCCCTTTTGGTTTATTACTTAGTTGTCTGTGCATTATACCAGGCAACTGTAATACAGACGGGCACAACACTTTGAGCAAAGTCTGTATGCATAATACAGTGAACAAATCTTGTTCACACTGTATACATTTTTTCCTGCCCATAACAGGAATTTTCATTTAGAAATTGAATACAGTCACAGGGTCCTCTTTAAAACAAGGGTAGCATTTCATAAAGCCTGTAAGCACACAACAATTGCTAAGCACAAAAAACAAAAACAAAATGAAATAGGTTGCCAGCCAAAATGTCATAAAATTTAGATTGCTGTGACTGGTACCCCCACGGGTACCTTAGTGAAAAACCAGTTCCAATCAGTGTTTTCTGCGTGACAGCTTTTATCAAATTGGGCCCAGCACATATGAATAATTAATGTTCACATGGTGTGACAACAGAACCACTCTTAATAGAAGAGCTACTCAATCTTTGCATTCAATGAGCGGGAAATGGGAGTGATATGACCGTAATCTCTGAACTGTTTCGAGTTGGGTTTTTAAGGTTTCTCTCGGTCCAAGAGAAACCGTGTTGCAAGTCCTCCAATGCATGATTTAGGCTTTAGAGGGATTGTATACGTTTGGTAATTGGAACCCACTGTTTCAATCCTATATAGTTGTATAGATATATACCATAAAACTAACCTGTGCAAATTTCATTTCAAAAGGTGGTAGCGTTTTTTTTAGATATTGCCGAAAATCTGGAGCGGTTATGACCACGCAGGAAGAATAATCTGCAATATGGAATAGACAATCTAAGAAATGTTACTGCAGTAACGCTTCTCAGATTCAAGTTTTTGGGATAAAAAAGGATATCTTTTTCCATAACCGCAGTACTTCGAAGTGAAACGTTTCTCATAATGCATTATACTATCCAAAGCTGATGTACTTCTTACCAAGTAAGTTTGTATTGCCATTAATTTTCAGAGTCATTACCAAACGTATACAGATCCTTTAAATACAAAGCACAAATTGGTTATCGACAGCAAAGAAAGGAAATTTAGTTTCAACATTAGAGATTACTGATTATAAAGTTCATTTACTATACAGAAAAAGAAAGAAAAAAACACTCCTTAGAAATATGGCATTTGAAAAACATTTAAACAAATGGCCTTTGAAGACAAGCATGTGATTGTCAGGATTTTTCCTGTTTGCAGGATTGTTCACTGATTTCCCTGCGCCTTCAGATGTTCTTGAAAGAGGCAAACTTGCCATCACAGAGACGAAAAGACTTGTCGTTCTGTCCAGATCGTCAGATATCTACTTAAAATGATGTAGACAGTCTGTAAACCTCTAATAGGCTGTGTAACTTTATGTACATTTAGGGAGCTTCATTTTGACCAAGAGGAAATTGTTATCAAATTTTCAGTTTTGTTCATCTCCGTACAATCTCACCACTGTGGAGACCCCCAAAATCATCATTGCTTTTATGTTATTTCGATTGCAGCAATCGAAATAAGCAGGTAATGGTATGAAGGTGCAATAAAATCCTCAAAAAAGAAGAAGCTGTTTTTGTTCTGTTCACTAAAACGCGACCACTTGATGAAACTTTCACTGGTTGTTGGATGAAGTGTTTAGTGGCAACAAGAGGTTGAATAAACTCTTCCAAACCCAATGATATATTACACCCTTTAAGCTGTAATGGAAAGCTATAATGGAAAAGTTCTAAATGGAACCATTATTAAACCTCAGCGCGCACCAAGCCATCAAATCTGATTGATAAAAATCAAACACCGTTGCTGTAAACTACTGCCGTTAGATTGTTACCTGCATGGTTGTATTGTGAGGATATAGTGTTAATGCGGGCAGTTAGCGAGAGTTGGGGGTCGTAAATGAAGACATTCCCGCCCTGAAAGTGTCCCTGAAGTAGCGACGTCTCTGCTGCTTTCTTGCATTCGCCACCTCGCATTCAGACTCTATTAAATGAGGGGGGGGGGGGGCAATCCATTTCAATAATCAACCCAGCAGTCTTATTTATGGTAACTCGTTTCCATTATGTCTTTGCCTTCGTATCTTGATGAATCTGCGGCGCTTAAGTGCTGCATTTGTCAGCGTTTTGGACGTTTTACGTTGGCAGGAGTTTTTGGCGGGAATGAAAGATGGGGGAGAACCACTTTGTGATATGAAATCCGCGCGCTCAGAGCAAGATAATGGGTTCGCTTAAATGGAATCAAGGTGAATCGAGCAGGAATGGCAGTTACCGAAGATTAATGGCTCGGCGGTTGTGAGTGAAGATGGAGCAACAAACAAAAACAAGAATTAAGAGCAAGTTTTTTAAACCACTCAAAGGAAGTTTTATTGGCAATATCAAGCGGGGGGGGGGCTATATAATCTAGACACTTCGTACGTCATGCATGACGTCATAATTTTGCAAATTATAGTAGACAGCGCCCAGTTTAAGTTAAGATTATATATTTTACTGAATATCTGTAGGACCTGTTAGTTTTAATTGGCAAACTGGATTACTGTAGGGAAACATTTACACCTGTTTGCACAGCGTATGGATGGGGAGGGCTTAAAATAAAAGATATCAACGTTTTTATAGAGAACAATATTTGGGTTTGTCTTGTGGTTTCATCTGCAACAATCCATTACATTATAACATACATTCTGATTAGACTTTACTCTTACAATTATTATGCGGACATCTTACAATGAAGCCTATACCTATTCGCCCCCAAGAGCGAGTATTATTTTATCAATGAGGCGGTTTTTTTGGGCGAGTTTAGTTGTTGGTAAACTAGCATCGTTGAAGAGTGGCATCGTGCATGAGGTGCCTGACTCGATCAATGCTGTAACCTCATGATAGTATACCAATGTCTTGCAGAAGTGGATGGATCATTCAAATTGCAGCAAAAAAAGAGCACCGGACTCAAAACTCTGGTGTTTCTGATCAGCAGAGTGTGGGTTCAAGTCCCAGCTTTGACACTTGTGTCCTTGAGCAAGGTAGGCTACTTTTTACCATAATTGCTTTGTCCTTCGGACGGGACATAGGTCCCGTGTACTGGGATTGGAAGTGCGCGTTAAAGAACTCTGAACACTTATTGTGGAAGAGTAGGGGTTAACCCCAGTGTTTCTGTTTCACATATCAAACACCCTTGTTTACAGTTTTACTGTATTTGGGCAGTACGGTCGAGACGACCATTGTTGCATAGCATACATCTCTACACAGAATAACCAGTATCCGTTTTGTTGGGGTCTCCTTTACAGATAGGAGGAGTTCTGCCATTTCTCAAAACTAAGGTCAGGTGTGATATCATAGACCGTTGAGTTTAATTCAAGCAATACAGGTTCGTATTTACATACTTAGTGCTTGTGGCGATTAATTTGACCTGGGTTTTTTAATGAGGGAGGGATATCGTCACTTGAATAAATTACGATTTTCTTTTATGCAGGGTAGAAATTTAAATGATGTAACTTGCATGATTTCATTTTGAAGTGTTTCAAGTGTGTGTAATATGCAATTTTAAGCCATAAGATAAACCGAATAAGAAGAATGAATAAATCAATGTTTCGCATCAGTTCAACTTGTATGAAGTGTGCCGATTCTAACCAGTCTGCAGTGCAGACTTTTTATATCCGTTGTCTGTGTGTTGTACGTGTGTTAAGCACTGTTGTGTCCGACATGGACCGTTATGATCGACAAGGTTCGCCAGACGCAATGATTTGTCGGACATAATGGTGTGTCGGAAACGATGGGTTGGACATAATGGTTGGACATACTGGTTTGTCGGACACATTGTGTCAGACTTAGCGGTGTGTCTGGCGTAATTAGTCGGGCACATGGTTTGTCGGACACAATTGGTCAGACGTTTGGTCTGACGTAGTGGTCCATGTCAGACGTAATGGTTCAAGTCAGACGTAATGGTTTATGTCGAACGTATATCGGTCCATGTCGGACGTAATGTCGGACGTATGTCGGACGTAATGGCCAGTAACAAACGTGGTTTCACCCACTCAGTGTGGGTATGGAGAGAGGAATGATGAATGTCGGACGTAATGGTCCATGTCGGACGTATGTCGGACGTAATGGCCAGTAACAAACGTGGTTTCACCCACTCAGTGTGGATATGGAGAGAGGAATGATGAATGTCAGACGTAATGGTTCATTTTCGAACGTATATCATTTTCAACTTCTCGGGCTGCATTTTGAAGAAACCTGAAACAGGTTTTTTGTCACAGTTCTTGTTCAGCACTACGGCTGTCTTGAAAGGTATGGACTATAATTGCAATCGGGGATGGGGGGGGGGGTAAAGTATGGTCGTATCCGAACCTTGTGGCCTCTAATGAGTTTGTACATGTTCTAAGTTGTAACTCATTGGGAGTTCAGGAATATCTTTACATCCATTTGTCAGGATGCTTTTTGTGTTTTGTGCAATCTCACCATTTGAAACATGTCTGTAGCAGATCTTTCATTGGGGTCCAATCAAATTGGATGTGATGATTGTACGTACAAAGCGCGTGGAACTCATCGCGTTGCGGTTCAATCATGTATATTGCAAGCGTCAAAAGAGCCACGTCCTCGACATTTTATGAAAATCTAGATCAAGAATAACAACATCGCTCTGAAATTGTTTGACCTGGATCATATTGGCTTGGGGGGGAGATGGAATTCAGGAAAGAATGCTGTTATTTCATTCAACTATTTCTGTAACTGATATCTTCCATCACGATATCAAGGAAACAGTCGTGATTTTCCATCGGGGAAGGGTTTGTCAGAAGTTCCCGCCGATTATACTTTGCGTACATTGCCTGCGATAGCAATCAGCGGGTAATGAAGATGATTTCTATTCAGGCATGCGAACACTCCCAGTAAGTCAGCAGCGAAGAATTCGCTTCCATTCCAAGGTGTTTCTCGTTGGAGTACTTGTCTCATTTGATAACGAGAATTATTCCACAAACTCCCGGTCGTTCTTCATGGACACGGACATTCTGGAAACGTGTACTGCTTTTGTTGTGATGGATTGGGCCTTTCTGTTTTGGGATTTTTTATCCCGTTTTAAACCCTGGCTTTTGCTGGAACTCAATACAATGAGTGATTGTGGCTTGCGGCACAGATGCACGAACTCTGAAAGGTGTTTATTATGAGTTAGAGTTTGGTGGGATTTAAGTGCTTTTCGGAGTAGTAGCCGATTTAAAATAAACGGGTTTAGCTTGAGCGTGGGCACAATGTTATCATACTTAAAGGAACATTACAGAATTGGTTTTTGCTAACTGGCAGTGTAAGCACTTTATATAATCCACCATATACATAAACTGACAAACCTGTAGAAGTTTGAGATCGATCGGCCATCTGGGTCACGAGAAAATAGTGAAAAACCGATTACACATTTTGCATGTGTTATACAATGCACGAATAAAACGCTCATGAGCGATAAACTCCAATCGGAAATTAGTTTTATTTATTTCTCATCAAATATGGCATTTCAGACAGAAATATTTCTAGGGATGTTTTCTACTATCATCATCATTAGACCGTTTAAGTTTTATTTAAATCTGTGATCATAAAGAAAATTTTAATTACCAGTTCTGTAACGTTCCTTTAACTTTTGCTCTAAGGGGTTCTTTTGTGGTGCCGTTTTTGTTAGTTTGTTGGGGGTGTTGGGGTGTTTGTTGCCGAATTGTTGCTATTATTCCCAGAGATGAGATCCTTCACACTCTTAAAACTCATGGGTCAGAATATTGACCAGGATTCCGGGTCCTAGTGGGCCCGACCCATTTCTGAGTCAGGTTAACCTGCAAACAGGGTGGTTTTTTTTATGCGATTTTAACTTGGATTCTTGACCCATTTCTGTGTCATTTTAATATAGATTCCGGGTCATACTGACCCAGAAACCAGTGGCTAAGGCCCCACGGAACCGAAATTCGGTTCAATTCCAACCCGGGAGCTTTTTAGAGTGCAGCATAACGGAGGAAAGCTGAATTGTGTTAGATAAGAAAACTAAAACTAAATCTAACGGAGCTCTGGAAGTGACATCCAACTTGTTGAGATCCTGAAGCAATTTACTGCAGGATGATGACATCATAAACGTAAGATGACGACATCCTAAGTTGTTTATCTTGGGATGACGACATCCTAAGAGTTGGATGTTGTCTGGATGAGTTGGATGTTGGACTTATCTTGGGTTCTTGACATTTTCAGGATGTCATCAATCCATGGTGAATTATCTTTGGAAGTCGATATCCTACCTTCAGGATCTCTTCATCCCAAAGGTAATTTATCTCAGGAAGTTGACATCTTACTTTCACGATGTTGACATCTTAAGATGAAGACGACTTTCATGATGTCGACATCCTCTATCGGGAATTTGACATCTTACTTTCATGGTGTCGACATCCTAAGATGAAGACGACTCTCATAATGTCGACATCCTATGTCGGGAAGTCGACATCTTACTTTAGGATGGCCTCATACCGAGATAAATTGTTTCGGGATGTCGTCATCGTATGGTGATGATGTCATCATCCTGCAGTAAAGTGGATTTGTATACATTGATGCTCGATATTGGGCATGGTGTAACATCCCCCCATTGTGTTCATTGTTTGTTTTGGATCTCCTTAGAGGATTTTAGGTGGGTACTTCTGTTCAAGTGGAACATAGTGTGTTAAATATGAGAACATTGGGGTATACTCTCTGCCCCATGTCGGGCGTGGTATATAGAATCGAATGATGTATGGTACAACGCCTTGTTCGATCACAAGTGAATGCTCATGAGCAACCCCAGATCAACAAAGAACGGTATCATCGTGGCACACAAAATGTGTATGAGTGATTGTTGTCTGTTATGTATAACTAAGAAAAAGCTTATCCCCTAACCATGTGACATAGCAACGCTGGATGTAGTCTGAGGAATTCAAACTGTGCATTCGTTGTGACTGAATAAGTCAATGTACCAGACATCATTCAAATCTAACTCGCAAAATGGCATATTGGAGAAAATGTAGTCTTGCCCAAATTCAAACCATACATTTTTTAACATGCTTTTAAAGGGTCTGTAGACGTTTGGTAATGACTCTGAAAATTAATGGAAATACAAACTTACTTGGTAAGAAGTACAGCAGCTTTGGATAGTATGATGCATTTTGAGAAACTTTTCACTTTGAAGTTCTGCAGTTATGGACAAAGATATCACTTTTTATCCCCAAAAATTTGAATCCGAGAAGCGTTACTGACTAATGCAAATTATTCTTCCTGCGTGGACATAACCGCTCCAGATTTTCGGCAATATCTAAAAAACGCTACCACCCTTTGAAATGAAATTTGAACAGGTTAGTTTTATGGTATAAATCTACAACTAAATAGGATTGAAACAAGCAGTGGGTTCCAATTACCAAACGCATACAATCCCTTAACAAAACCACTTACCCAATTCAATTAAATTTGATCATTGAATCACAATTTGAAATTAAACAGAGACATCAAAGCAAAAGTAAATAAAGTTCGAACGAAAAATGCATGAAAGAAAATAATATACAACTTTGTGCTAATTTCCTCAAAAGTGAAAGCACTCAACCGACAAATAATTAAATAAAAAACCAACAGGATCAGGTTCAAGATAACTAAGACTGGTTGGTGCATGCCCTCCCGCTGCAAACCCCACTCAAAAGGTCGTATGATATTCATGTAGATTTATTCTGATGATCTTGCCGAAGGCACCCGCACGCTCTTCTCTTCTCGTGTTGCCCTAATTGATTTTGATAATTAAAAACAACAAAGATTATGGGGGAAAAAATCGGAATACAATCCTATTGAGGATTGCTGCCTGCAGTAACGCGCGAGCATATGCCTGAAATATTATATCAAACTATAATAAAGGTATTAAAGTTCAATATAACAATTTAACTCAAGATATGTCTTTATACTTCAGTTTTGTCATATTTTGATATTTTGCAGCGATAACCCTATATCATGAGGAATTTGGTTTCTTACCGCGTGCATTGACGTCATTAAGCCGCCATTTTAGAGGTAAAACAACGATGAAATAATAGAAAACGCACACCATGAACGCGCAGCGCACAGAATCAGCCAATCGGCTACCTTCTTTTGACCTCTAGCCGAGGGCGCCCTACTCAAATGACGTCATGTGCATAATGGTCTGTTGTAGTGTGGTGTTCCTTTTGGAATGATCGTGAAGAACAACTACAGAATTCGCTATTAGAAAGTTCATACCAGTACCAATTTTCGAAAGAAATACTTCTGTCTGATCAAAGTCTGATGTCGTTTGAAGACCTCCCAAATTACCGTTGTTTATTTCGATCGCTGCAATCGAAATAAGCCAAGCCCAGTAACAACGTGTACAAAAACCATGACAACACATGTACTGCTTTTCGTCCATTCCCTTTGCTTGTCATTTATCTTTATTAGATAGAGCGCAGAAGCGTTTTGTTAATCTTGTTGGTGAAAAGTTGGGATCAACATTACAACATCTTTCCCACCATAGGTCTGTGACCAGCCTCCGTCTTTTCTACAGATATTTGTTCATGATAAATGTGCTACCAGTGTGTCTGACCTGGTTCCGCCTATCAGGATGTTTGGGCGTGAAACCAGGCTTTCCTCTACATCTCATCCATACACTCTTGCTTTGCTGAGATGTAGAGCAAGAGCCATTCCAACAGCTTTATTCCACGTACTGCATCTCTTTGGAACTCCTTGCCTGGTGCATGGGTCCATCCAACCTAGAATCTAGACTGTTTTAAGAGGAATATCAATTCCTACCTTAAACTCCCCTGAGTTATTTTCATATTTAATGTTATCTACTTGTAGCCCATACCGAGAGTGGTTTTGTATTATGCTATAAGTCTATGATGGATTTACCATTTTAGTGCATGGTTAACCTAAAACGTTATTCGGAACATTAGTATCCAATATGGAGCTTACTGTATGTACGGCTTGTATTGTCCTTTTGTTATCCTTATTGTATATTCACTGTTGGTACTTTGCTCTGTTTTTCATTCATGTTTATATTGTGCATCTTTTTCCGAATGAATTGAAACAGAAACTGAAAATGCAAATGTGATAAAGAGTACCTAGGATTCGGTGGGCCTACCTCTATGTAAGAAATAATTAGGGGAATTCTCACACTAGTAAGCCCATGCTACAAACTTGATTGTTTTCTTGTTTTCTTGTTTTCTTGGTTGCCCTTCAAGGAGGTCTATACTCCATCGTAGAGGAAACATTTGGCTCGTCACTTACCGTATTTGTCTTAACTCTATTAACCTTTTCCTGCTTTTCTGACGACACCCTCACTGAAGAAAATATTGAACGGTCATCACCGAGGTTTACAACCCGTGATATTGATTAAAGGCACTGAACACGTTTGGAAATTGTCAAAGACCAGTGTTCTCACTTGGTGTATCCCAACATATTATGCATAAAATAACAAGCCTGTGAAAATTTGGGCTCAATTGGTCATCAAAATTGCACGAAAATGATGAAAGAAAAAACACCCTTGTTCTACAAATTTGTGTGCTTCTTGCAAGAAGTTATTATTTTAGTGAGAAATTACCTCTTTCTCCAAAACTACGTTACTTCAGAGGGAGTCGTTTCCTACAATGTTTTATACTATCAACAGCTCTCCGTTGCTTGTTACCAAGTCAGTTTTTATGCTAATATTTGTTTTGAGTCATTACCAAACGTGTACGATACCTAAAATGAGGTTCTGAAGTGCATTATTGGGAGGGAAAAGTGGAACTAATACATAATTGTCCCGTTGGGGGGGGGGATCGGGGTCAGAATGGAGTAATGTGCCTTGTTTTTGTGCCGTTCTCTCGTCGAGGATCTGTATTTATCTTCTCTCGGCTTCTAATTTTAAGAACTGATTTATTTGTCTTTTGAATCGTAAGACCGTTGATAGAGGTGAAAACATTAGTCAAGACGTTGGTACCTGACGACTTTTTCATGTCAAAAAAAAAAATATATAGACAAACCGGGGGAAGTTGCATCTGCGGCTGATCGATGAAACCTATGTTGTGATATTGGGTCTATGTAGGCGGGTGGAGACCTTGGTATATTCTCCTTATTATTGTTGGTCTAAAAATAGTGAGATGGTAAATAATTGCGCTGCATTGCCTTGGGAATCCATCAGTACACAAAAGGATGGTTTTTAGTTCACGCGTAGTTCCGGTGTATAGGACTATAGCGTAATGCTCATATTAATAATAGAGGTAGCACTGAACGCAATAATTTATGACAATAGTATTTTTTTAAGAAGGGCGTGGGGATTGCATCCATGTTCGTTGGTTGTCATGGCGTTATCAAATTAAAGTCGTTGTACAGGGTTGGTGAGTTTATTGGTAACAAGACGATTGGTTCCATTATGATTGGATTTGGTTCTAATGTGAAAGCTCACCGATTATAAAGTTCACACCCAGTATATAAATCTATAATAAGAGAACGTTTCTCCTTGCCCTTGTTGTTTTCACTGCAACCGCTGTGTGTTGTGTTTATTTAAAGGGAAAGTATACCTTTGGTTTTTGGAACGGCTCGATTGTTTTAATCCTTTATATAAATGTACATATACAATAAAATTAACCTGTACAAATTTCATTTCAAAAGGTGGTAAGCGTTTTTGAGATATCGCCGAAAATCTGGAAGAATAATCCGTAATTGGAATTCACAATCTGAGAAACGTTACTGACAGTATCGTTTCTCAGATTCAAATTGTGATAAAAACTGATGTTTTTTTCCACAACCACATTACTTCGAAGTGCAATGATTCTCAAAATGCTTTATACTATCGAAAGCTTCTCTTCTAACCATGGTTTTATTGCCATTAATGTTAAGAGTAATTACCAAACGTATACCTTCTCCTTTAAAACTAGAGGATTGTAATAAATTGACTCGCCTCAAAAATCAATTTTGTACAATCTCTACTTAATTAAATATGAAAATTTTGGCTGTGAACCAGTCACCAACAGCACACATCACATAGCCTTTTTACCCTGGTATCCAAGTACAACGAAAAACCTATGTTTCTGGTAAGTTCGTCGACCCTATAGCAACTAAATGAAACTGTGACGCGGTGAAAGATGCCCATGTCTAAACGTGGGCGATGTGTGTGGGATTAAACAAAAATTGTATTCATCTTCACCGAGAATATTCTTTCATCATCCGTAGATGGAAAGCTTTCTCCGCATTCAATGTTAACAGATTCTTTGTGAGTGCTTTCGTTGATACAGCGATAGTGGTTTTACAGGTCTCTCCTCAGCCACAACTTCCCGCAGGAAGTCACACGCGATACCCTGTCTTCATCAACCTTTGGTAAAGGTTAGGGGCATGGAGGTCACCTCAAACTGTTAGCTGATGGTCATTACCGCTATCGGCTAACGGCTTCGGCTATATGGCTATGGCTAAGGCAGCTGGTAGCAGCGACAACATTGAAGAGTAACACGCGGCAACATCGAAACCGCGGCTTTGGCATGGGCTTTGGCTTAAGCTCCGTCATTAGAAGATGCGCGCTTTCCTTACGGGGCTCCAATCAGGGCCCAATTTCATAGAGCTGCTGAAGCAGAAAATATTGCTTAACAATGTTTTGCTCAGCAGAAATGAGCAGAACACCAGTCACAAATTGTACATGTGACATGGTAGTTTGGCTGGTAACCTTATTCTGCGAAGCATAATTTTGTTGTGCATGCTTAGCTAGTTTTTGTGCTTAAGCAGCTCTATGAAATTGGGCCCAGATAAACGGATCCCAAGCCAGATCTCAAGTCCAAGCCGTGGTTTCGAAAAAGACCAATAGCAAAAGCCGAAACCATCAGTTCAGACAAGGCCCCAATGTCAATAGTAAGGCACATTGGTGAGGAATAGAAACGCGGCATGCTTAACATTCTGATGTATTGCCAGTGGTGTAATTTCGCTACTATTTGGTCAACATTTTCAACTTGGGGAAACAGGGTAATTAACGCATCCTTGAATTTTTACGTGCAAACACTGGATTGCCCCCAAACTTGTAATTTTTGACCCACTTTGTCACTTCGTGAAAACGGTAATGATTTGGGGGGTCGAAATATATTATGCGTATTGATTTCAGATGAAAGAGTCGTAGATGTGCTCCCAGACGGAGAGGGGGTGACAAAAAACCGTCCCCAGAGGCGCGTTATGTCTCTAATCACAGAGTGATGAGTTAGCGTTTGGTAACCTTATATCGTCACTTGCTTATTACGTTTCCTATACAGACCCCTGGCCACTCTTTCTATATCCCCCCTACCGTCTCTCTCTCTGCAGCCCCACTGGCTCCTGATTCCTGTCCCGGTGTTTTGACGGTGTGTGAATGACCTCAATAAGACACTTCTCCTATCGGCATTGTGTGTGGGAATCTTAACGATGTTGGTCTCCCCGGTTTTGATGGTTTAATAATGTGACGAGCCTGTTTCATGCCTGATTGACGCGAAGCCCCGATGGCTGATTCAGTCTATTTCCTTCCTCCATGGTCTATGCTAGCCTTTCTGATCTCCATTTTGTTAATGGAAGTGAGATTGGATTTGTTTCTTGCAGACTTTTGGCATTTGCCATTTTGAACTAAATTTTCCCCTCTTCTTTTTCTTCGGTACATCGGGCACTTGTCCACGCTTTCCTGAAGGGTAGAGCCGTACAGGATAACTTTTAGATATTAGAATTTCTGTCTTCAAAGCACGATCGCGAAACTATAATGGAATTTCTTCCTCACAAATCTTAGACACTCTTTTCCTTGAAGGTTAAAGACTAGTAATGAAGACCAATATCTCTGAGCATTCAGAGCAGTACCTGTCATGTTTTGCCGGTAAATTATCGAAACTATAAAGTATGGGTCATAGGTCATATTTCATCTGCCATTCTCCAAAAGTCAACTTAACTACTGATCTTTTCTTGCTTGATTTTTTTTATATTGTTTTATTTGATTTTGCTTTTTCCCCTTTTTCTTCTTTTTCTTTTTGGTTGAATTTTGTTGTCTTAGTAATTTTTCTTTCTTTTTTCCTATACGTAATCGTTTATCAGAGTAAATTTAATCAATTTTCCAAAATGACGATATTCATGTGGGTTTTAATCTATGTTAGAAATCCGTGTAGAGGTTTCCAATATGCAATTAAGGCACTATTTGGATGGGATTTGAAAACGTCAAGTTATCAATAGTATATAGTTTAGTTATAAGTCATAAGATAATTCCACTTGTCTATTCACCAGGCATGCAGTGTGTTTTTCACTTGTGTCGTGAATTTCATGTGTCAGTGCCAGTGTCAGTGGCAACGCATCAGGCAACAGAATGAATGACACGGTTGAAAAACATATTCTGCAGGCCGTGTTCATTCTGCAGGCCGTGTTCATTCTGCAGGCCGTGTTCATTCTGTAGGCCGTATAGGCCGTGTTCATTCTGCAGGCCGTGTTCATTCTGCAGGCCGTGTTCATTCTGTTGGCCGTGTTCATTCTGCAGGCCGTGTTCATTCTGCAGGCTGTGTTCATTCTGCAGGCCGTGTTCATTCTGCAGGCTATGCTCAACCGAAGCCCACCATTCAACCAATTCATTGTCTCACCCCCTACCTTTAACCCTTTGGACCTGTGTTTGGGGCGTCAGTTTTGCCTTCATTTTGTTGAAATGATTCTTTTTTCAGTTGTTGTTCCCCAAACAAATATCACCAATACTTCTTTATCGGCGATGGGGGATTTGCAATGACGCCATGAGAAAAACGTCAAACCTCACGGGTTTGGAATTACGAGATTAGAACTCTACCCACGGGTTCCTATAGAGAGAGAAAAAAATATAAAGCCCAGTATCTCAACAGCATCTCTTACCGTCTAGGAATTAAAAGAGACTCAGGTTTCCCGTACCCCCCCCCCCCGCAAAAAAAGTATAAATGGTTTCCTCGTTGAACCGTGTAACCTACTCCCTCGTGGCTGGAACAGAAAAAGATCAGAGAGCATTAAAATATTGAGAAATCCATCCAGCTTTCCGGGGCTTCTCCACTTTTCAATTTACCTTATTTGCCGTATCACTTGGCTTTAATGTGTGGCTGGAGGTAGAACTAATGCCAAGATGTACTCCTACAGTCAGTTACAGTTGCAATATGGAATTTCAACACAACCACTCAGTGCATTAAGTCAATTAGGAAAATAGCCGGAATGATAGCCCTACCAAATATCACTGTACTTTTCGAGTGAGATACGGCCCCGGCGGTTGCTTTTGTTCAAAACAAAATGTCTGCCAGCAAGTGAAAATGTGCAGAAACTGATGACTTGACAGTCTTTCCAATGTGTACGGTTTGCCACATAAAGAAACTGACCTGACGATGCTTGGGCACCATTCCACTTGCTGGAAAAACAAAGTAAAAGTACACTTTGTTTTCGTGTATGAACTTCTCATCAAAAAATGGACGTCTTGTATTGGGTGTCTGGCAAAGGACTTATAAGGAATGTGTAAAATAGTGTTTCGAAACTGAGAAAGGGAAGTTCGTTTCTCAGACATTATATTCACAAACGTAGAAATTAAATGATGTTTAATAAATGATGTGCACAATATTGACAACATGAGAGCAATTCTATAGAACAGCATACATAGTGGAGTTTATGCTTTATTATTAACGAAGTGGTAATTTGATTGCTTATGATATTCTGCTGATAGGGAACGTGCCCACAGAAGAAGCGTATTACACTCTAGAAAAAGACTCCTGGGTCAGAATTGACCAGGATTCTGTGTCCAAGGGGACCTACCCCATTTCTGGGTCAGGGTGACCCGGAAACTGGTCAAAAATGTGATTTGGACTCGGATTCTGGTCTGTTTGACCCATTTCTTGGTCATTTTGGCACAGGAAGAGTAAAGAGACTTATGTGCATCTGATGTTGCAGCGATTCAAGCTAAACATTGATATATATAAACCTGCAATTTGTCACCCAGTAGTTTGTTGTTTTTACAGACTGCACTGTAAAAATGAAGGGCAAATAAGTTGATGGGTAATCTGAAAATGGGCAATGGTAAAGTTGGGTATTATTTATATAGTTTTATCATTATTTACCCATTTATATTATTATTATTCTTTTTCGCCTCATCGTTGGGCATCTTTCCACATACATACAGTTAAAGTTAAACCACAGGGTAAAAAAAAAAAAACGATCATTTCAATTTGGAGGATGGAGGTGGTGGGTGTGCTGTCTCTCCACTCTTAAACGAGCGGCGTTGCCCAGTGGTTATACGACTTTTGTTTAGTTTTTAACTAAATAATAAGTTGTATGTTTTATCCTATTTGTACACAGTTGAAAGTGGCAGAGCAAAGCAACACAGTGCTACTGCCATTGAATTATTTTCAGTTTTATCATGCCATTCGTGTACATGTACTGTAATGTAAAACATTATGTGTATGTAAAACAACAATACACGAATGGCACTATCACTGCATTGCTTTAATGATTGCCCAACTGCTACAATTATTTTTACAGTGTGTTGTTACTCGTTCACCTTTAAAGGTACAGTACACTTTTGGTAACAGCTCAAAATCAGTGTCCACATTTTGTGTGATTCAACATATGTATGAACAAACAAACCTGTGAAAGTTTGAGCTCAATTGGTCATCGAGGTCACGAGAAAATAGTGAAAAGAGACCTTATGTGTTTTCTGTTTTTTCAAAATATCGCGCGTGATAACAACTATTGTTTTACTAATTTCTCAGAAACGATAGCATTTTAGGCAGGAATATTTTAAGGAACCCTTTCAACCATTCCTTACTTTTAATCATGTAACTTGTGTGTGAATCTGTGAACATTTGTGTTTTTCGATCTTACCAATAGTGTACTACAGGGCCTTTAAAGTCTAAATGAAAATAAACAATTTAGAACCCACTTACCTTATTAATGACCCCATTGGTAAAGCGTTATTGACCGCCCCTATGCGTTTATTTACTATCGACCGCACGGTATCTGCCCACAGTTGTCCAATTAACGGGGATGATAATTGGAGGTATTCGCTTCGACTCCATTATTGATCGATTCCTGTCGGTTACTGGTGAGTGTCGGTGAGATTGCGTAACCTACAGACTTTACCTTCATTAACAACTCCATTATGTTCTTACCAAACATTCGGTTATTGTTTCTGTATATAGGAACCTGAGGTGTAGCCCGTAAATTGAAAATTGTGAAAACAGTTTTTCGGTTTGCGGAAAACAACATGTAATGTAACTATCCCTAGATGTGGTTTAAAAATGGTCAAATTAAGTTTTGTGGTGCACTCATTTTCCATTAGATAGAGTCCTTATGAAAGTAGAAAAACAATCAAGTCTCTAACCTCACGTTAAAATGGTGTAAAATGCCAGTGTATTTGATACCCTTCTGCGAATTTTGTCAGACATCCTAAACACATCAAATGACGTCACAATGGGTCGGTACGATTTGGTACGGGAAAGATTTTAGTTCCTTCCTGAATTTTGAAGATATTTAATCAAAAGGTCTTTGAATTTGACCCCTTGAATGGTGCAAAAATTCCTCTTTGAAATGTACAGACCCATTTATTGGTGATATCTAATTACGTAATGCTTCAAACTTCGCTCTCTGAAAGAGATATACAATAATGACAATATACACCATCTTCACCTGAGGTTAGAGACTTGTAATTTTTCCCACACTTTCATGAGCACTCTGTCTATTGGAAAATGAGTGGATCACAAAGCAGAATTTGACCTTGGAGCCCCTCTTCAACGGAACGGTTCATACTAGAATTTGTTTGTTATGGTGACCAAATAAGAACAATGTTGGTCCTCGCAATGATTTATATGCAAGAGTGTGCGTCAGTCCTAACTAGAGGAATGAATAAAATGGAGAAATTTACTATAGGCCTAGTGTATACTTCCACTAACTCTAACCTTATCTGAAACTGAACATTTCTTGAGCGTCTTCACGGGTTACATTGCACCGCACTTTGAGAGTTCACTACAGGTTTTATGAAGAGAGTAACATCAGTTATCTCATTGCCATGGATGTACCTTTCAACCTTACCCAAGATGAAATCTCTAGAGCTCTATAAATCTCTAAATGTATCAGCGTCTATCCCACTAATGATACATTACTTAAGGGTTTGTAGTGCATAGTCAAGTGGATTTTGAGATCGAGGACAGATAAACTTAAAGAGGTTGTGGTGGAATTTTTTAGTGGAAGAGTAAAACTTACTCAAACTTGTGTCACGAAACTTAACCTGTGAAAATATCTTCGTAATGGATTCAGAATTTCCCACTTAGAGATCCTCTTGGATTTGTCCGGATTCTGCGTCATTCTGACCCATTTATAGGTCATTTTGACAGATTCCGGGTCATATTGACCCAGAAATGGGTCAGGCCCTAGGGCACCCGGATCGGGGTCAATTCTGACCCGGAAGCTTTTAGAGTGCATGACATTATGCAGATTCAGATTTCGCCATTTTAATTTTTCTGAGACAATGTATTTAAAGTGAAGGTACGGCATTGATAATTATTATCGAGGGAAACATTTAATAGTTTTAGTCTGACAGCTCACTGATCATACAGTTCGTACCAATCCTCCAGAGAAATGATTCCGCCTGAAATACTGTCTAAGTGGAGGAAATCACTGTTGATTATTTCGATCTCAGCAGTCGAAATTAGCCCGATATCGCCGTGCGCAAAGCAACTGTCGAAACGTAAACCGTTTGTTTTCATCGAAAATATTGCTTAACAACTTTCTGCCAAGCATAAAAGTCACAAATCGTACATGTCGAGTATTATTTTGACTGGTAACATCATTCTGGTAAGTATAATTTTGTGCTCGAGCAGCTCTATGAAATTGGGCCCAAGGTTGCATGGTGTGTCTATTGAAAACTTAAAGAGGACAATAATTATATTTCTCGTCCACAAAAGCCAATTATGTACCATCTCTTTAAGAGAATAGAAGGATGTATCAGTTTTGAGACAAACGAAGACACGATGACGGATGGAGACACTCGAAGATCTAAGCAGGAGATGGCGATGAGATGCCAGGAAGATGACAAATGAAGGAAGACGCTAGGAAATTAACCACTGGAAAGGGCATCGTGTGTGTAGCAGGAACACAGAAGAGCAGAGATTAAATAGACTGAGGAGGAATAAAGATGTATGTGACGGGGACAATGAGATTTCTTGCAAGATTTCAAACTGTGTATGACGGGAAGGATAAGTTTGTCATACAAAATGTGAAAAGGAATTGTTGAAAGAAACATTTCGAACGTACAGACCGTGTCATCTTTATTGATTGAATAGATATCCAAATGGATGTGACGAGGACAATAAGACGAGTTTCTTGCAAGATTTCAAACTGAAAGGGATGAGCAAGCACTGAGAGAAACGATCCAACGTAGACCATTATGACCTTGTGTTTAATAAAAACATAACCTTGTGTTTTCCATGTCATTTCCTTGCAACTGTTGAAATGAAAATTGTTATATATATTTTTTATTTCGTTATTCAACATGAACTCAAGTAATGGGGAAAAAATATTAAAAAATCCCGGCTGAACAAATTTTGAGATTTGACCCCTTTCGTCGCATTAAAAGTTGATCAAACGCTACGATTCCAATGGTTTTAAACTTTTTCTCCCAATCAGCTTTGCACTTAATATCTGTGTCCGTATAGGAAGTACCGGCTTAAATGTGTGATATCAGATATTGATCAAAGAATTGCATGAAACTTGTTATTTATATTTTTTAGAATTTTTGGATAACGTTGGCTTAGTTGTATCTTACCCTGCCATTCAACTCTTCGGACCACGCTTTCAATCCCTCCACGGATCGGAATCTCGCATCTTTGGGTTTCCCAGTCTCTTCCATGGTTACGTGGTTATCTTTCATTTTGAGTTTTCCCCTTATAAACTGAGCATTCGTCGTCATTCGAGGGTCCCAAATGATCAGGTGTGCTAGATTGGTCACCCTTGTTAAATATGGTTTTAACCTGCCGAGCAGCCATCGGGAAACAAATTACATGCTGGACCCACTGGGCGCGCTCGGAAGGCAAATTGTATTACATGTACTGTGTTTGTGGGCACAATTCTTTTTCTAATAATCTGAACAGATGAATAGATGTTCCCTGGACCCACACACTAAAGATTGAAACATTCTGGAAATTTACACAGTGGTTCACGACTAATTTTCAAAACATAGTGCATTTCGAAAGGATTAAGTTTTTGTGCACACAATAAGATTTTTGTGTACACGTTATGATGTGACCCAGCTTTCCCACACTATTTGTCAACCTCTGAGTTCACTCACCCAGAAATCTCTATTAAAAGAATGGTATTTAAAGGTAGTTCAAAAATAAAATTAGCGGAATTGATCCACAAATTTTGTAGTTAGGCCTATTTAAAAAAATATGAAGCTGGTCCTTCCGCCCGCGCCCCTCGGCTGCTCGGCGGATAAATCAAAAGAATTTCTCCCGATGGTATCTTCGGTCCTACTGATGAATATAGTGCTGGGCACTTTTGTTGTATCCTGGTTTCATTATGAGAGAAGATTTAAATAATAATTAATACCAAAAGCCAAAAAGTATGCTGTGGACAGGACAGGTTACATAAACAGACTTAATTAAAATGGATTCACATCAATCTTGATTTGGTAAAAGCCGTTTCGTTGCAACATGTCACTCGACTCGGCACAGTCACGCGTCATTGTCAAGGTGTTTGTTGTATTGGAGTGCCATGCGGCCTTGCAATAATAAGCAAATGTTTTTAATAATGTCTTGAACATTAATTTGGGTCCGGCCCATAACTTGTATTGATGTCATAAGTGACTGTTGTGACTGTTGTATCCCGAAAGTTTTGTTTGGATATAATGTTGTTGCGTTGGTTACTTCTGAAAGCAGTGGATACATTTCACCGTTAAGATATTGTTTTTAAAATCAGTGAACTTATTAGAATGAAAGGCCAAATGGTGTTAGGAAGGTCAAATGGTGTTTTAGAAACAAAATCAAAATTCCAGTTTTAATTGTGAAAATGTATTTTCTTTTACACAATTGACCACTTGAAACAAAGAATCAGCAAATATCTGTAGAAGTGTATTCCTACGATATTTATTTCCTTCCAGAAAACCCCCAATCTAAACTTGTTGATCCTTAAGTTAATGTTATATAAAAACGAACTTGTCTTGTCACACAATGTGCCATTTTTTTGTACAGGCAGCTTGGAGGCAACTTACTGCACTGTATGAACAAGGAACAACATAGGGAACGCAAGACACATTTTCCTATTGGGCCATGTCACACGAGGCAATTTACAGACAGTCTCAAAGAAGCAACAATAAAGACACCGTTAGAAATGCCTCTTGTTTTGAACGCAGTGTGTGCAATTGGTTGCCTTAAAGGCATCGTACACGTTTGGTAATGACTCTGATAATTAACGGCAATAAAAACTTACTTGTAAGTACAGCAGCTTTGGATAGTTTAATGCATTTTGAGAAAATTACACTTCGAAGTACTGCGGTTATGGAAAAATATATCACTTTTTATCCCCCAAAACATTTGAAACTGAGAAGCGTTACGCGTATTAACGCTTCTCAGTGTGTATTCCAATGCAGATTATTCTTCCTGCGTATAGACATAACCGCTCAAGATTTTCGGCAATATCTCAAAAACGCTACCACCTTTTGACATGGTCATATCGGTAATTAAAATCTCCCAGAAATTTGTATGAAAATTGAAATGTGAATCATTGTGTACTTCTTCTCTCATTTAAATTAACCTGTCAGTCAATTGCACCCGAGCGACATAGAAGAAAAAATTAATTATTTGAACGAAGGACCAGCGCCAGGTTCCTGTACTTCAAGCATAAACAATGCAATAGTAAAATTGAGTTCACGCAATAACGAGAGAGTGCCGTTTTCCCGTTGTTGCAGGGTAATGTACTTCACTTTCATGTCAAGTATGATCGGGATCAGTTAGTTACTGAACCCATAACTGACTACATTGGAACAATAAACGATGAAACTGATCTTACAGTTTGCATCCGTCTTACTTCTTACAATGCAATTTAGTTTGTCTATTCATTTTTACAATATAAATCTTGCTTCAATATTGTTTTTAATTTGAAGCCAATTACTCCAGCGTGCTCAAGGATACACTCTACTAAATAAAAAAATTAAATTTTCATTTTAACGACACACCAACGGAAGTATGATGAAGCGTTGCCGATGATGATCTGCTAGCTCTGGTATTAGACTCGTAAACAAGTCCTCTTCGATTGTTTATTTAGATAAGCCAGTATTACGCATCCCCTCGGGGGTTGAGCGCGTACGAGTTTCCTCAGACCGACGTGAGGACGGATATTCCTCTCGCGACCTATTAATAACAATAGCCACATCTGACCAAATATGATGAGCAGACCCACAATACCAATATGAGCAGACCCAATCAATAATGAAGAACGATAATTATTAATAGGACACGGCGAACGAGACATTTGCGGGGGGGGGGGGGTCAGCATCTCTGCGAAGCGAATCCAGCAAGATGACAAGTGTTTACACCTCAACTGTTTCATGTGAACATCTTGAGACTTGGTTCTAATGCTAAGCTGTTTGACTACAGTGTCCATTCATCGCTATGTATCTCAAAATCGTATGATGTGATCAGGGATAATCTTTTATGACTGTTGTAAATTTGGATGCGCAAGATGTTTATTTGCTTCCCAACTAATGATATTTTAAAATCATGTAACATTCTTGTTGCCCGAATCACAACGGTCTATCTGGGACTGGTCATAGAACCATGGACTGATATAACACAAACAAATCAGAAATAAAGAACAAGGACATTATTGTAACCCTCAAACTATCGTGCTCATGAATATGCATGGGTTTTTTTGCATAGACGTGTATAAAAGCAGGTGGAAATGAGACAATAGTCTGTTTGGAGATGGAAGTAATGTAGCAAGCTAAGTTCAACATGAACTCAAGGGTTTTCAAAGATTACTTCATGTTGGAATAGCCTCATTTGCCTCGAAGGAGAACGTGCACAGTGAATGGCATCATAGTATAGCAGTCATTTCAATTAGATATCTTGCTATATCTTTGACTATAAATATTTTCAAATGATCAGTATCTTATCGCAGGAGTGTACAAGAAGCTGAATATATGCGAGTTTCGTATGGCATTAAGTCCACACGACTGAGTTTTCATAGAGTGTCGGTATTAGACAGCTTTCGGCATGTCCCGATCCAATTAATTTCACACGGATAATTAAGCAACCAGGTGGTGAGTGGCAATATGGCAGATGCCGGCAACCATAGGCTGGTCCCGGCAGGTCATAATGAACGGGCTTTCAGTGAATTCATGGGAATCACCGGGTGGGTTGCGCTATGCAAAACTAAATGCAGCCGAACCACATTTAAAGGGGTGTTAACCTATATCTGTTTAATATGTTTGCAGTGGGGATAAGGATACATATTTACATATTTGTTGTGGTTGTTATTGTTGTTATTGGCTCCGCTGTTTCTGTTGCTCTTATTTTCTTACTATTATTGTTGTTGTTGTTGTGATTAATGTGGTTGTTGTTTCAGTTGCAGTTGTTGTTAATGTTTCAGTTGCGGCTGCTGCTGTTGCTTCTGCTGTCCCTGTTGTTGCCGCTACTGTTAATTCTGCTGTTGTTGCTGCTGCTGTTAATTCTGCTGTTGTTAATGCTTCTGTTGTTGCTGCTGTTGCCGCTGCTGTTGCTTCTGCTGTTGCTGCTGCTGTTAATGATGCTGCTGTTGATGCTGCTATTACTTCTGCTGTTGATCGATTTTACTGCTGCTTTTGCTGGTGCTACTGTTTCTGCTTTTGCTGGTGCTGCTGTTGTTGTTTTTGTTGTTCATGAAAAACCCACCTTGTTTGAAACAAAACTTATCTTAATCTTCGTTGTTTACATAAACATTTTGTTGATAAGTTTTTATCCTTACCAAAACACAATGTTATCAAATACAGCATCATCTTAGTTGAAAACACTTCCGTTGGGCTGATTGGTCCATACACCAAGTTAAGCTTTCCAGATAAACTGTTTGGATATTTTTGCCACGATATCTGTTAAAAATTGGTTCATTAATATTTGGTTGATGATGAAGTGGGCGATTGTTTTATTCATGCTGTTTGCATACATTATTCATATACGGTCTCAACGGTATCAGATGTCTTAAGAAGGAGCTCAGTGAATTGACAATTAACTTACAGGCACAAAACCGAGGCTCAATTTCATAGAGCTGCTGAAGTAAACACTTTTGCATATTATTTTCTGCAAGTAGAAATGAGCAGGATACCTGTCACAGATCATGACATGGTATTCTGGCTAGAACCTTAGTCTGGCGAGAATACCTTTGTTTATGCTTAGCTACTTTTTGTGCTCAAGCAGCTCTAGGAAATTTGGTTCCTGTTGGTAACGCTCACAAAATAAACTAACGTTTTTTTATTTTAAAGATTACCTTTATAAACTTGATATTATGATTTCAAAATGGCACTCAATTGGTTTCCTTTAAAAAAAAATGTCCCTCCCACACTCTTCAAAGTCATATTATATTTGTTCTTTAATAAAAATGTATAAAACATCAATGGAAGTGGGGCATCCTTCGAGAAACGTGCGTGTTTGATCAATTTAGTCAACGAAAACAAAGCCTGCCCAATCGGCGTTTCTTATGCCGTGTCCAAACATACAACTGATCGCTACAGGCGTCATACCCACGAATCGGAACAAGATAGCTTTTAAATTCAAACCAACAATGTCAATTTACTTTGATCATCTTCAACAAACAGCCCTCATTGTTTGATAGAAAGGGAGACTATTACAAACAACCCCCTTCCCGGCGGCTGTACAGCACGATCGTACTGTACAAACCACACATTCATTATTGACTATACGAGAACCATGTTGCGATATCATCAAAGCAGTTAGCGGAATGAACACGATCTCATGAATGATGTTGAACCAGCCATAGTGTGTCAGTGCCATTTACGAAAGGTTAACATACATTCGTGGAGAATTAATGGAACATCTTTATGATGGGAGAAAGAGTGCGATGTGTTGTAGATGACATTGTTGTAACATCTACTCATGCCGTCTATTAAATGCAATACTTAAACTGGTCCTAAAAGGTGAGACGCTAGCGTTCCCCAAATTCAGACTGAGATAATTTAAGTTTTTTCTTCAGACTAACATAATGTGTATAATCTAGTGAGGTTTGAGGAGACATAATGTACATAAACTATCTCTATGAGTTGTGGTGGTTCTGAAAAGAACCGGTGGTGTAACATATTGACGTTTCAATCATGATTGTCTTCGAAAGTATGCTGGACTTTGTTGCTGTATTCCGCTTATAAGTACTGCCGGTGAGGTTTAGCTTACATTTAGGCTTAGCTCAATGGTGCGTGGAGGTGGGAAGCTGGAACAGGATAAGCTGGGCTTAGCTCAGTGATGCAAGTAGGCTGGAGCTGGAACCGGATCCTATATAAGTGGGAGTGGGTATAGGGAGTGTGTGCTAACTGAACTCTGTCAGTTGGTGGTAACAAGCACCGGAACAGGGATGTAGGTAGCCTAGGGGAGACTGAGGTTGTAGATGACCCAAGCCTAAGGAGTAGGGGATGTGACCCCCCTTTCTGGGAGGGCACATCTTTTTGATGACAGGGTTTTTTTTACTTTTGCCTTTCCCTGGACGGCCTCTGCTTGTATATTGTATTGTCCAAAGAATTAAAATAAAATTTAAATAAATAAATAAAGGAGATCCATTGGTCGGGAAGAGTGGGAGCCAAATGTCACTGATGTGGAAGCCGATGTCTTGAGGAACCATGTCATGCTTGCAGATCACAATTGCCTCTCTGATCCGTCTGGGATGCCATGCGATGAGTTCTGCAGTACTTTAATCTAATTGGTGGTTGATGATGTTGTATTTATAATGGAAGTAAATTTCTGCGGTAACTACTGCTTATTACAGGCATCGAACTGGCCTCTCGTTGGGGGCACGTTCGGTGGTCTAGTGGTAAAACATCTGGTATGGCATGTAGAGCTTGCTGGTTCGAATCCCACCCAAGTAGCATATGTCTATGTCCCCCCCCCCACAGGACTCGGAGAAGCAATGAGTATATATACCACACAAATATTATACTATTTCTAGGTGTAGATGGGTGATTGTGCCAGCTTAAGACTCATGACATTTCATGTTTGGAAAAGAGCCACATATCGTTGGCTTACAACAGGCAAAAAGTGTGCATTGCTGATCGAAGAAAACAAATTACACAAGTTTTATGAAGATGACGGTTTTGACATGAAGAAAGGGCGCGTCTCAAACATTTATCTTTTGTGCTGTTATTTTCATTTATTACAAAACTACCATTTTATGTGGAAATTAAAGCACATATAGGCCTAATGGTACAATGTTTCATGTGAACAACTAATAAAATCTTGCCTGCAAGGAAAGTCCCGAATTATTAGTTTTTTGAATGTATACTTGGTCCATGTTTGGTATATGAATAATTTACTTACACTGCAAAAACTGGGATGTTAAAGTTGACACCATGGGTGTTGTCACATATAAATACTGAAGAGAGAATCAAAATTACCACCTTAGGGTGTTAGAATACCACCAATGTAATTGTGTTGGCAGAAATTAGTGTTATTTTAACACCCTATGGTTTTTTTTCCCGATATCTATATGTGACAACACCCATGGTGTCAATTTTAACACCCCAGTTTTTGCAGTGTAGTTTTACTTTGGAACTTCCAAAGTATCCACGAGTATGCGAACAGTGTGCAGACAGTTTGGTCATCGCTTGATTGTGTACTCAGTTTGATTGTGTGTACATAAGCACAGACGGTATTACATTTAAAACCCTTAAGTCGCCTACCTGGGCTTCAATTAAAGTTATTCTTGTCAATGCACGACTTCCAAACATGCTACAGATTCAGCTTTAAGTTTCACGCTGAAGAGCTCAAACTACACGCCTGTCTTGATATAAAGATAATAAACATGGTTGACTTCGTTCATCTGCACCTAAATCCCGAAGTAGGCAAAGTAAAAGTACCATCGTAACAAACAAAACACGTGCTATCATTCCGAGGGCATAATCCGACCGTATAGAGCCGGTGATTGTGGCGCTCAGTGATCCAACAAAATCACATGTGAAGTCACATGTAAATACTCCATCGTGTCTCAGGAAGAGACATTTGCTGCCTAGCGACACAAACGCGAAACACACGTTGTTTTCTATGGTGTAAACCGAAGAAACAATTCGGGAAAACGTTTTGTTTTCCGCAAATGTCAGTATTTTTTACGGAATATTTATCAGGACCCCAAGTATCAAGGTGGTAAAAAGTAAGCTTTGAGATTAAAATTCAATCATCATTTCTTTTCTATCATCACCGTGCACCGTAACCTTTAAATATTTGGAATAATTTTCAGCGCATTGAGGTAGTGTGATAAATAATGATGTCAGCTGGACCATCATTCGTTGGCATTGAGAATTAGACTTGTGCTAGTCAATGGGTGGTATCAATTTAGCATTCCAGTGGCGTCATATTTGGAGTCCGTTCTTGGAAAAATCCAGTAGACGAAAGTTACTGAGAATGTCTGGACTACTTCAGACCTCGGTAATAACCTTTTCTTGTTCGTCATCCCGACAACGTATAGGCTTATAATTATAGGTTATGCCGGAAGTTAAAAATTGTTGCACTGTGAAGTTGCAGCCTGACGTCCTTCCGTTACGTGTCACTACCTCAGCATGCTCCACACTTGAACTCTGACCCCAATGTTTCCAGATAAACATACCAACTGTCAACCTCGTCCCCATGGTTTACGTTTTTCCCCAACCATGTTTACAATAGTAAACCCTGGGAGGGAAACTCCTTACTTGGACCCTGATTGGACAACGACTGGTGTACAAAAGTCTAACGTAAACATGTTAAGTTCACAGCAAGATATATATTCTAATTTGCATACGTATCCAAAAAAATTGGATATGCAAATGATCCAATACCAGGGTGAGAGAGCGGTCAACCTCGTACACCTCGTACTGCTCGACACACCCTGGGGACGAGGTTGACCAACTGTATCTTCCGACGACTGAGTTAAAGGTTACTTGTTTTGTTTTTTGTTTTCAGCAAGACTGTCTGCAAGTTTATATCCTTACATCAATAATGATAGATTCGAACTAGATCCGAATTATGACCCGGAACTTCCGGATATAAGCACCAACTGAGCACTGCACTATACATTTGATGATATTTTGTTCGATGATCTTGGCATGGTATTGTGCCAACGTTAAAAACATGGCGGCAAAGTGGCAAAACATTTTTAAAAAATCAGGAGGAAATCCATTTTTGCTTGTGTCCTTGCACGTGGAACTTTACCATAACTGATTTGTCCTTCGGATTTTATATAGAGCCGTGGGTCCCGTGCAATGTAATTGGTTGTGCATGTTAAAGAACCCAGAATATTAAATATCGCAGAAGATTTGGTCTTTGGGTGGGGGGGGGGTGGTATCCCGGTGATTCTAGTTCACGGAAATCACCCTCACAGGCATCTGAGCTATAGCGATTAATTTCACTTTTGAGGCATCTATGGTTTCATTACCAGGAATTAACAATAATAATAATAATAGCGTCCAACATCTTGTAAATCTATCAGAAAGACAACACGGCGAGAGGAAGCAGTAAAATATAAATTAAAAATGCATGGAATATGGGCGGAGCTATAATACATCCAGCAGTCCCTTGGGTTTCTCGGCTAATCCACGATACTGCGGTGAAGCTACATCTCACACACATCATCTAGCTTTCATTAACATCTTACAGTCAACTTAAGGACATTTCCATCAAATGGATTGCCACTTTTGGAGTACTACTGGGGGAAAAAGCTTTTGTCATGAGCGTTCATTATCCATGCTCATTTGGAGTGCTTCAATCACTATACGAGCAACGGTGATTTAGGGGTTTTCAAATGATATGTTCAAGAATTGTTTCTCTGGAGGATCAGTGAGGTTTCAGATTGAAACTGATCAACTATGGATGATTACCAATTCTGTTTTTACCTTTGAAGGGTGTGCGCAATCATGTTCACATAAATATGTTCACATTACTTACCGGTACATGGTATGCCTACAAAGATGGCCAGGTGGAAAACTTCCCCGGAAATAATTTTGCCTGAAATTCTTTGAGTAATTAATGAAACAATTACTTTTGATCTCGCGAGACCAAACCTCAATGTTTGAAAACAGTGAACAAATAATGCTTTTTGTTCACTATTTACTCGTGACTCCGATGACCGATTGAGCTTAAATTGTTCACAGTTTTGTAATTTCATGTATGTTAGGTCACAATGTGCGGATACTGGCGTTTGACAACTATCAGTGTTGTTCATATGCTTTGAATAATAAATAAATCACCAGCTAGTCCCTTCCAACCCTAGTTCCTCTTTTGTATGACTGGCAGCATGGTGTTAATACAAGAATACAAGGCCCTGGTATTGATTACACGATGTTTTATTTGAAACAAGGGCATTATGAAGTATTGTCGATCAATTCAATTTTGCTGATTATAAAAACTGTGAATACAAAAACACTCGTTAATCTATAAATAGCAGGTTTTGTGCCCATGTGCTGCGATACATCGAGGACCAAAACCCATAGTGCGTTACGACTTCCACAGGAGCTTTATCTTCTTGTTTTGGTACTTAATTAGAACGGCCGCCAGTGATGCGTTCAGTTTAATTGCAGCTCCAGTCAGTTTTGTCCCCCGTTGCCAACTATAGGCAGGTATATGAAGAATAACAGAAATGGTTGCTAGAGACAAATGAGTCACGCTGGATAATACACAAGGGCGGAAGCTGTGTATTATAACGAGAATCCCCCGCCCCCTCCTCCTTCCCGTTTCTTGATCACACACTGCGTATAATATAACTGCCATAAAACAGTCATTACAGTGTATGTCACAGAGCACTGTAGGATTCCTTCATGATTCAACATCGCAGGGTTTGATGTTACATCATGTTAATAATCTAAATATGAGTAATCATGGTTCTGGTGATGATTAGGTAATCAGTCTGCTCTGATAAATTTATTTTTATCCTGAAGACCACCAGGGCAGACTGACTGAAACGTCGAGTTGTTGATATCACTGGTTCTTTAGAGACATTAAATACATGGTGTAATCATTATAGTTTCCGCGGTGTTTGATGCCCGCCATCCACAGCTTGAAATTCTACCTGATGTCATACCTGGATTGATACTGTAAGAAAAATTTTCAGGAGTGATTTACTTTTTTGAAGTGTAATTGTTTATTTTATTTTTATTTTTTGTTAATAAGGTACACTTCTCTTTGCTCTTAATATTGAAATAACGTCATCTCAGTACCCTTCTTTCGTTTACAAAACACTGGCCACTAGTATGGGCGGCATTAGAGGTAGAGGTCGTTTTGGTTTTGTCAACGTTATGAATATCTATAAGCAAAATTATCGAGAAAGATACAATAAAAGTCACCTGTGAAAGTTTCAGCTGAATACAGTGTCTATACTTGTCGAGAAAACAAAACTGTCACTGTGTTTTCACAAGAGCGTGAAATCCTTCCACGTTTAGCGAGGTAACAGCGGGTACCAACCGCATCTCTGGCCGCAGCATTTACAAACAGACACCACGGATATTTGAATCTCCGAAAGTCGCCTTTACGTGATCGTTGGAGATTCAAATTTGTTGACAAATATACTTTTATTTAGTTCTAATCAACGGGGGGGGGGGGGCATTTCAGACTAAATCATTTCGCAGGATGCTTACTACCTTTACCATCTTTGTAACAAGTAGGCCCTTTAAGCTTTCGGATACCAATTGCACAAATTTGTTCGGGGTCATTACCAAAGAATTGCCCTTATACCTTTAATAATCCCATAGGCCTGTATAACTGGGTCGGCCCAAATCGTCCGTTTTAAATAAAACGATTAAAACCTTTGCTGTTATGAAGAATATTATGTTCTTATTAAGGGCATTTTGTTCTGTTTGGAGTCCTCACAATTGATTTATCAATGATGGGTTTAATTTGATAGCATTATTGTATTAAACGATCAATTATTATATGTTTTGCAATGAAGGCCGTCCGTACATTGTCAACCACTGTGGGTGGCAAAACTCGCGGCTGTGCACGGTGTCCGAGTTGGCGGCTACAGCTATACGGCTACGGCTAGATTCATGCGCCATGCGTTGAAGTGTGGTATGTCCTTAGCAACACCCTTGGCAACAGCCGTAGTCGTAGCTGTAGCCGCCAAATCGGATACGGCCTAACATGTATTGTTGTATGGTGTCACTATTTTCGTCAAATTCCTTTCGTATTGCATTGGTGGATATCGATTTTCAGCCTGTTATACCAAAAATCGATCACGGCTATCTTCTGCATACTTCTTTCCTGCGTATTATTTTTCTAAAGCAAAGATACTGTATGCTATACTCCTCAATGTTATGATTGATGAGGTGCTGTGTAAATCAGAAACAATGCATCACCTTGAGCGTGTAGAACTTAGAGAAATGATTGATGGCGACTGTGCGCTTAAAATAAACAAGTTTCGGTTCAGGATTGAAGCTATAATATACAGCATTGATCAAGGCTTTGTTGTTTTGGGTTTGTTTTAGTTTGTTTGTTACTCGAGCCCGTCTGTATCAGTGAATGTTTCTAAATGCGCCGTCGTTTTATACATCGAGTGATCATGATCTTTTATAAGAAAAAACTCCATCTAGAATTGTAATTGTTGAAACAAAATTCATTAATTTAAATCCAATTATAAGTTGTGGGTGGCCGTGTTTGTGAAGTAATTGCAGACATGAAAATACATGCAGCAGTTTAATGATTAACTGGTCAGGAATATCTGCATGAGATTTCGTAGTTTAAATCTGAAAGCTCACTGATTATGAAGTTCAAACCAGAACCAGTCCTCCAGAGAAATATATTTCCGTCTGAAACACCGTCTAAGCCATGAAATAGCGTTTGAATTCGTCGTAAAATCCATTGCTTGTTTCGATTGATGCTATTGTAATAAGCACATCACGTGCAAGCCATCCCTGACAAAAATGCACCCGTTTCTCGTTTATTTCACAAAACATACAGGGTGCGTTCGATTCCCCGGGTTGAGCCCCTGACATGAGCTACTAATCGAATGCCAAAAATACCTTCCTCAAGCATTCACACAATGCATCTTCGGATAAGCGACCGGAACTATTTTCCATATGTGTGCATCCCGTCCGTGGATTCACGAAAAGATCGTAAAATAATTATTCTCAAGGTAAAACTGCAACGTTAAAGTATTTTACAAGCCCACGTTGTTACAAAAGTACTCTTCTTTGATTAATTTGCTTTTTAATGCTCACAAAGTCGCAGTTTTAAGGGTGAAAGTGTGTGTCAAACTTACTGAAAATGTCCCGCTGAATTACAAACAAAATTTTGGCCATTGAAAAAGTTTATCGTCGTGACGTGATGCACCTCGGTCAGCCTTAAAAGTGACCCCATCCACAAGCAGGGCACTTGGGGCTGACCTAGGTGAGACCCGAGAATGACGTCAAAGTTATTCGAACGCAACGGGGGAGACCTGGGTCGACCAGGGGAAGCTAATCGAACGCACCCACAGTTTAAATCCAGAGCACAACATTCTCAACAAACAAAGCATATGTTTTCGTCTTCTACACTGAAACGTGACCGCCTAGTTTGATGACATTTTAACAGGTTGGTTGGATGCTGTGATTGTTGAATGAAGAGGTTGCACAAGATTTGTTGAATTTTTTGTTTTAAACCAAGTTCGCCTCAAACAAGGCTATAAAATCCACTCTCGGTAGGGCTACAAGAAGACAAGATTTAAGATGAAAATAACCCAGGGGAGCTGAAGGTAGGAATTTATATCTAATGCACCTTTAACAATGTGAAAAATTGGATAAAGAATATTGCTATTGTTTATGTCCTGTAAAAAACAAAATGAACAATTTACTTGAATCGATACCAAATTGAACTTCACACTCTTTTTAATGACCAGCCTCTACTAACGACTGTGTGTGCGAGTTTGAGTAATGTTCACTGTTTCACTAACGACTTGTAAATAAACTGTGAAAAGAAAGAGTACGTTGCCCAAATATTTTTTTAACAAAAACTATATTTGTTTACGATCCTCAAAATATGTGCAAAACTGAAATTGACAGGCCATCCAACACCAAATGTTTGTTTTAGTTGTTGTTGTTGTTGTTGTTGTTATTGATGTTGTTGATGTTGTTGTTGTTGTTGTTGTTGTTGTTGTTGTTGTTGTTGTTGTTGTCGTCGTCGTCGTCGTTGTTGGAATGTTGTTGTTGGAATGTTGTTGTTGGAATGTTGTTGTTGTAACTGCTGGATTAGTAGATGAATTACTTTTGAGTTGCATGTTTATTGTTTGTAGGAAGAGAGGATATTGAAGCATTTAACACAAATATATCTCTGACGTCCTCCCACCTATATACTTATAACACAGCGATAATTATTGAGTGGGGACAGACTACGGCGAAGCTCTCCCTTAAGTGCCTTGCATCTCATCATAAACTGTTGCTCGCTGCGGACACTACGGCGCCTTATTCCAGTATGTAATGCATCGTTGCAAACAGGAACTTCGTATACGTCACTCTAACTCCCGGGTCAAATTTGATCTGGATCGTGTGGGGGGATACCCATTTCCAGGTCAACGTAACCCGTTTTGGGTCGCACTGACCCGAAATGTGAGACTCAAAGGCCTTGCCTCACGAGGCAATAGCAACAAGCTTCAGGCAATCTCCAAGAAGGAAATTCATTGTTTTCCTGGGGATAGTGAGTTACAGCTAGAAGAATGTCTCTTGTGCTGCTTAAGTGTTCCTTGTGCATGCATTGCAGATTGTTTGCCTCCAAATTGCCTAAAATTGACTTGTGTGGCATGGCCTTGGCATACGTAATTGACCAAGATTCCTGCAGCAATGTGACTCGTCAAAAAGGGGGCAGAGTGGAAAGCCACCTTTAAGGTCAGCATGACCAGCCATTTGGGTCAAACTGACCCAACATGTAAAGCCCGGTTCATACTTCCTGCGAATGCGAATGAAGCGAATTTGGACGTCACTTTGACGTCACAGCTCTGTTTTCGCCGCGAATGTTTCGCAAGAGTTGAGCTGTGGGCGAATTTGTGACGTCAACATTCGTATCGCATTCGCATTTGCAGGAAGTATGAACCGGACTTATGTCTAAGGTACACTAAAAATGGGTCCAAGGGGCTAAACCCATTTGGGGTCACACTGTTCTTATGAACACGATTTACTGACCCGCATTCCTGATATCATCGTGACTCGAAAAACGTGTTATGTTGACCCAGAAACCTGTCTCGCTCCTCATGGGACGTGGATCCAGGTCAATTCTGACCCGGGACTCCAGACTGTATCGATCCCCATCTCCTATCAGTAATTGCAAGACTTGAAGATATTCCTTTCAAATCCTCCGTGGGAGTGGATGGAGAGTTCCGGTAAAGCGTTCAGGAACTATTTCAAGACCTCAGAATGTTCTGTGCTGCATGTTACGTATCTTTCTATTCTTAATTCCCTGTTAAAGTGCTACATTTGTTTTCCTTTCTGCAATTACCTGACTAAAAAAACACACGATTATACCGCCACTTATTCCCAATGAAGATTCTTGAATAAGTCTGTCTTGTTGGACATTCTATGTTGCAAATGACAACACATCGATAACAATATGGTTGACTTATAGATAGTGCTATGCAGCTCTATGATTTAATAAACGAATCTGGGATAATGAATATCAATTTTGCCTTACCCGTACACCGATGGCATACTACTCGGTGGGACTCGAACCAACGACCCGCCATTATGGAGTAGATGTCCCACCATTTAGACCACCGAGCTATAAATAGAAGTGATCACTTTCAAGTAACAGTGATTCTCAGAGAGAAACAAATTTGTCAATTATACATTTTGTGGAAGTGCCGTGGCCGAGCGGTTAAGAGCACCGAATTCAAACTCTGGTGTTTCTGATCAGCAGAGTGTGGGTTCGAATCCCCAGCCGTGACACTTGTGTCCTTAAGCAAGACACTTAACCATTGCTTCGTCCTTCGGATGGGACGTAAAGCCGTTGGTCCCATGTGTTGTGTAACGCATGTAAAAGAACCCAGTGCACTTATCGAAAAGAGAAGGTGTTCGCCCCGGTGTTCCTGGTTGTGGCTGCTGAATGCGCCATAGCACCTTGTAAAAAACATTATAAGGTGCTACATAATTGGGTCTCATAATTCATAACTTCAATAACCCATCTTTCTGTTTAAAAAGTATATATTAAGCGCCTTGAGTACCTTGTTTGGTAGATACGTGCGCTATATAAGACTTCGATATTATTATTATTATTATTATTTTGTTTACAAAAATAGGTAATGCCTAAATAAATACCTAAATAAAGAGGACTGGTGACACAGATGCCTTTATTCCTGTTACACATCAATTTTATTAATTTCTCTATTTTTGTGTGGACCAAGCTGTCTTATATTATTTTAATAAAGCAGCCACAAAAAACCTCACATTCGGTCATCAGTAGAACCATACCACGTAAAGCTTTCCAGTTAAACTGGTTAATTCAATAATTTGTTTTAAAATGCAGTGAACACTGTGCAAGGTTTCCTTGAGCATCGGCGCATCTTGCATAAATAGCGTCCCAACTGTTGCTGAAGATGTCTGGAGTTGCTCGTCCGTGCGTGCGGTAAACGAGCTAACGCGCGTGCACTTTCCTCAATCTAAGAAGTTATTTTGGGTCTATTACTTGCGGCTATCGAATCAAAAAGCCTTGTTGGTTTTAAAGGGTTGTTACAAGCATGGTTTTCGATATATATATGATAGAATGAATGTAGTTTTATAGACCCTGAGTAGATGGGGTGAGGGAGAGGAGATGCGGGCTGCAACCAGACGAGAAGGCGGTCAAACATATAGGGTTGGAATTAATCTACAGATTAGTCCTTAAAAATGGATGCTTAAGTGACCCAGATTCCAGGTCAGTGTGACCGGAGACATGTTGACCGAATGATGACCGGGAAATGGGTCATGTTGACCAGGTAATGGGTCAAGGTAAACAGGAAAGGGGGACATGTTGACCCGAAATGGGTCGTGTTGACCAGGTAATGGGTCAAGGTAAACAGGAAAGGGGGACATGTTGACCCGGAATGGGTCATGTTGACCAGGTAATGGGTCAAGGTAAACAGGAAAGGGGGACATGTTGACCCGAAATGGGTCGTGTTGACCAGGTAATGGGTCAAGGTAAACAGGAAAGGGGTGACATGTTGACCCGGAATGGGTCATGTTGACCAGGTAATGGGTCAAGGTAAACAGGAAAGGGGGACATGTTGACCCGGAATGGGTCATGTTGACCAGGTAATGGGTCAAGGTAAACAGGAAAGGGGGACATGTTGACCCAAAATGGGTCGTGTTGACCAGGTAATGGGTCAAGGTAAACAGGAAAGGGGGACATGTTGACCCGGAATGGGTCATGTTGACCAGGTAATGGGTCAAGGTAAACAGGAAAGGGGGACATGTTGACCCGGAATGGGTCGTGTTGACCAGGAAACGGTCATGTTGATAAGAAATGGGTCATGTTGACAAGGAAACGGTCATGTTGATAAGAAATGGGTCATGTTTTTTTACCAGGTAATGGGTCAAGGTAATCGTGAAACGGGGATATAGTGACCCGGAATGGGTTAGGCCTTAGAGGTTGCAAATCCGGGCTATATCCGACTCTAATTTCTTTAGAGCGGTTCAAACTAAAGAAAATGTTAAGATGAATAATCAGGGGTTTTTTAGGAGAAGGTTTCACGCACGGTCGTCTCTCGCATTATTTGCTATTAGTTAGGCTACCCTGCAAAAAATAATGTTTACATTCCGAATACATGGAAGCGACAGTTAGAGTCTGAAGTGCTTGAACGATTGTAGAAGAGCTATACGCACCGATTTTCTTGTAAGTCACATTTTTGTTGTCGCTGCAAAGAGTTAATCGTAAAAATTTAAATTGCCTACAGCAGACTCGTTAATACCGATTTTGGTGTCTCTGCATTTAAAATACGTATAGCAGAGACAATTGTCAGTTAATTGCGAGTCCCTTTGACATTTTCTACGCCAGTTTGCTGAGAGCAATTCTCGGCGATTCTTGTCGCATGTTTATTGCTCGCTCACTCAGAAATATGGAACGCTGTCTCTCGGCAGATAGCTTCAGTCGATGTGTTCTATCATTTCCAATTTGTCAATTTAGCCAAACCTTAACAAGTTTTTGATGAAATTTTGTTTCCAACATGAAAGAGCGAGAGGGCGGAAAGAAGGTGCAGGGTCTCAGAACCTTAAAGCGCCAAGGGTCGCCCCAGTAGTGGTGACTGAAGATTGACCAAGCAAGAAAGACTGAGATGGTTGGGGTGGGTGGGGGGGGGGGTTGAGAAACAGGATGGGGGTATTTGGCGGTAAATCAAGCATGAAAGTCAAGGGAATATTCAGCAAGCATCCTCCACAACAGTGTTCTCTCTCACCAGGACACAAGCTAAGATGCCAGATATATGTCTCGAAGAGGAAAATAAACAGCAGATATACAAAACCATGGCACTGGAGCCTCCTGTGTTTGTTAGTTTGCTGATACTAATGACGCGACTGTACTCATAGTTCGGCTTCGACTGTTTGAAGTACCACTGCTGTATTGACACTGACTGATCTTAAATCGCCTGTAAGATTCACATATACTTCGGATTGCTTACCAATTTACCCACTATTCTTTTCAAGGCCGAACTGTTGATATACATTTATCATTCAGCCACACCCTGATGCTTCTGCATCCCGTAACCTACTCCACTTCAAACGATCACCACAATGTTATCAGAGATTATTTCTCAAGACTTTTCATTCGTTTTGGTCGGACCAGCTACTTTTAAATTTAGAAACACCTGCCCAAAAGAGTAATCCCAATCTAGTCTCTAAATTTGTCTCATAGAAATTTTACTTATCATTATTTTTTGTGGAGTACAACAATCCAAACACTCTTGTTTTCATCAAACTCACTGCTTCTCTTTGATAACTAAAATGTGTGTTTTAGAGTGAAACCAGTGCGTTCTCCCATGGCTGTAAAGACACAGGTATGCTTTGTCGATTGAAATAAACAAATGTAGTGTAGAAAAAGAATATATGTCAAGAAAAAAAACTTTCGTATATGAGTCTAAGAATGCAGCCAAATACTGCGCCTTAAGTGTTTATGGACTTTGCACTAATGTTCCATCATAATCGTAGCTATACATCGACAATCGGTTATGAGGACCGTTTTTGTCTTGAGACAAAACCCGGCCCCGGAGCCAGGAAGCGGGGCTCCCCCATCGACCTGACATCCTCATTTTGCGATCAGACACGTAGCTCTGTTTGATCAGCTGAAGAATGAAAAACACAAACCATCACGTTCTACACAAACCACGGAAGCTCGCGTCAAAATATTGCTCCCCCAAAAGGAACGTTGTGTCTCTCTGTTATTTAAAAGGCTAAATCGTTTGGAAGTGGACATTTTGTCGTGAGCGGCGCGAGAGGAAGTGCTTGGTTTCTTTGCTCTAAGCTAAATAACAATAATAAACACGCAGTCTGATATTGTTTGAGGTGGGGCTGTGTTAAAAAAGGGTCAATAAGTCTTGTTGAAGATTAGACAAAAAAGTAACGACGAAGTCTTTTTGTGGTTGACTTCGGGGTAGTCTCTTACCCCTTCGTCCTGCAGTCAGCACCCGTCTGCAAGTTTTACTCTTGGTATGTACCCTAATACCGGATTGTTGGGAGTGTCTCAGTGCTAAATACGTCCGGTGATCAGATATTGGATAGACCCTATGGATAGACTATACTGGATGGGGAAGTGTTGCTTTCAGAAAGGTCCTGGTTAGCCCCCCCCCCGCCCCACCCCACCCTCCTTGGTATCGTTCAAACTTTACATGCCCCGAGCTGAACAATATTGAATGAATTACGGACACCATAAGGCCCATGTGCCTCTATTGTGTGTTTTATTTGTTTATTCTCATTGTCACAACCAGTTCCTTCTACCCATGGCTTCGCTTTATACGCTCCTCTGCGTTTTATTCAAAAGTTTAAGAGAAAAGTTGCAACTTTTATAGAGTAGTCTAAGTGCTTTGCTATCGTGCTTTTTGGCATTGTTATGCGATGGGGCGCAGTAGGTTGTCCATGATCACACATGGGGCTATGTTTGCGGCAATACAAACTATTATTATTGGGCCTGCCCAAAATCTTATGAGTAAATTTACTTTCCATTTCGTCGTTCAAACCCTAAGCCTCTCTGTAAAGGTTATAGAACCCTAGTTTAATGGGGGGAAAAAGAAAACAAATTAGCCAACTCACTGTACACAATCATGGTGTTCATAGCCTACGTGCTCAGAGACTAGCCTTATAATTTTCCCTAGTCAAGTTTGAGTAATAGGGCCGTTGGCCAAAATGGTTGTAAAGCTGTGGTTTCAGGGGACTCTTGGCGAGTATACTGTTGTGCTCCCATGAGTAGGCCTGGCTCACTAATCCAGTGTCTTTACAAAGGTAGACTTGCAAATGGCGTCAGTATTTATTTAAGTGCGTCACCTTCAGCTTTTTCATGCTCACTATTTTTGTATAATGCAGTCCATCTCGTATCATGAGTGATCATGGATTACTTGTATGAAGTCATACCGGTAATTATCATTTTCTTCACTCGAAAACGTGATAATCATGCCGTTGTGTGTGTAAGGTTTTAAAAGGAGCAAAATCGCGGACAGAAATTGAGAGATTTTAAAGGCATACATGGAATAGTAGTCGTGTCTTAATAGGTGTGAAATTGGCGCGTAAATTTTCCCACGTTTAAGGGCAGTGCCAAGGAGCAAGAAAGCCGATGCGGAAAAGTCTTGGGAGGTGAGAATGTGAGGTGATAGTTGAAAGCCAGGATCGTGTGTCGCCTCGGAGTGCTCCTTCGTATTGTCCCAGCTGAGCAAATCGTCTCGGCCGAGTCGCCAACCTGTTTTTATAGTTCAAAAATCTTGCCGTGAACTCAAGAGGGTGACGGTATGGTTTATACCACAGTTACACGTAAATCGAATGTCGTTGATGGTGAATGCTGAACGTGATTTAAAGAAGGATTCTTCAATTGATTTGATTTTTAATATGGAGTGGAACGGAGGGTGTGACGAGTGGTTTTTTTAACGAAATTTAATCTTTATTTGAGAATTTATTGAGCAAGATTGTGATGCTGTGCGAGTCAGTGCGTTTTTAATGGGATATTGATTGCAGAATGGGCATTCCTCCATCTATGGTTTAATTCATTATTATTTTACTGTTCGAGAGAAAGGGGAAATTTGAGTGACAGGTTATGTCATGTGTAACCGAACTTCGAGCGAATGGTGTAGTGTTTTGACATGAGTACTTAAGTATTGAATTATTATATACAATGTAGTTCGATCCAATATTCCCGGATTGACATACCTTTAATAATAATAATACACAACATTTATGGCGCTTAATACGGATGTTTCTAAGCGCACCATTGTCTGACTACATTTTTTTCCTGCAAGGTATGTGGAGCTACGTTTGAAGTATGATGCCTAGTCATTTATAGCACCATGCAATGGTTTACAAGGTGCTGTGGCGCAATATATGCTGCCGATCAGACCAGGAACACCGGGGCGAACCCCTTCTCTTTACGATAAGTGCACTGGGTTCTTTTACGTGCGTTACACAACACACGGGACCAACGGCTTTACGTCCCATCCGAAGGACGATGCATGTGGTTAAGTGTCTTGCTTAAGGACACAAGTGTCACGACTGGGATTCGAACCCACACTCTGCTGATCAGAAACACCAGAGCTTGAGTTCGTGTTCTCATGTGAAAAGTAAACCAGCTCCCTTCACTGTCGTCCCAAATTTGTTCGTTGACAAAGCAAACGATGTGGTATCTCCACCTCCAGATTTACAACAGTGGAATCAACAGTGAAAATAACAGTGAAAGCACCAGAGAAATCTCTGAGAGAAAGAAGCAGTGAAAGCACCTGTGAAAGTAAGTAGTGAACGCAGTAGTGAAAGAAGCAATGAAAGCACCTGTGGAAGTATGAAAGCAATAGTGAAAGCAATGTGAAAGGGAAAGTGGTAGCAGTGACCGGCAATGGGGAACTACCTAGTTACTGCTATTGCCAACAATGTGGGTTTGAACTCTGACCTCGCTTTCCCGGACCCAAGCTCAACTATCATAACACCAGTGCTTTTCCCTTCGAATGGACTATTGAACTATAAACCCATGTAACGTAAACTAAGACCATAGAGACTCAATGCGAAGAAAGTCACCATGGAGGATAAAGGCCAACAAGTTATTTATTTTACAGTTTCACTGAAAACTCTTTATAACAATATTAATATATAGTTAATAGCGCAACATTCTCTCGAAACAGGTGATTTTTCTTCTTCTTCTGTGAGGTGTTACTGTGTAGAGAATGTTCAGTGCTAAATCTGACACCATGTGATTCTTAAACAGGACGTCTGTCGTCGTGCTGTCTCAAAATCGGACTTATGAGTTCCTTGTCGTCGTAGCTCAGACTGGACGGGGGCAGAAAAATGCTATTCTTTGGGGTTTGGTTACAGTCGAGAAATCAATGTTAAAGCTACCTCCATGGTTAAAGTGATAACCATTGGTTATTGAAGAGTATAGTCAATTCGTTCCCATTATCCGGAGTTTTGAAAGTTTCATCAAGTCACGTTTTCGTTGTCTCGTTATTGTGGGTGGGAAGAGGTCTTCAAGTGCTATTTTGTCGACTTTGACAGTATTTCAGATAAGAGAACTGACACTGATTTTTGAAAACGGTGAAGATAAATGGAGGGGTTTTCCACTATTTTCTGCGAAGACCGATTAAGCTCAAACCTTCACAAGTTTGTTCATGTATATGTTGGGTCGCACCAAGTGCGGATAACGGTCTTTGACATTTACAAATATTGGCTGCATGCTTTAAAGCAACATTGGTAATTGTCAAAGACCAGTATCCACACTTGATGTGACCCCACATATACATGAAATAACAAACCTGTGGAACTGTTTAAAGCTAAATCGGTCTCCGGAGTCATGAGAAAACAGTGACAAACCCCATTATGTAAGTTCACTGTTTTCAAACGTCGGATTTTATAACCAGTAATAAAGACTAATTGTTTTACTCATTTCCTAAAAACTTTAGCATTTCAAGCAAAACTGTTTCAAGGGAAGTTTTCCACCATGACCATCTTTATACCATGTGAGTTATGTGCAAATCTGTGAGCATTTATATTTTCAACCTTACCAATGTTGTACTCACCCTTTAAAGGGAAAGTACGCCATTGTCTTTGGAAAGGTGAACTAACTTTTTCCATTATCTAGTTTCCAATAACACACCGTCCATCAAACTGTGAACATTTCATCAAGTTCGTTGATTACGCCGTCGAGGAAGCAACAACAAAATGGTTGTAAGTTTCCTCAGGAATTGTGTACACGTTCATGAGATAAGTATCGATTCGGCTATAGACATTTTTGCTCTGCTTCAATTTGAACCACTTTACTGTAGGATTGGTACTGTGATGACTTGTGAAGGAGCTTTTAGATTGAAACTGATGATGTATCCCAATAATTGCCAATCATGTTCTCAGTCTTGTATTGACCAGCATCATAGAGCGGCTCTATGCCAGCATGTAACCTACAAAAAGAGTGACCTTGTACATTCCAGGGCCTTTCTGGCAGGCGAGATACTGCACTGGTCATCTGAAATGTTACATTTGTCATCATTTCCACATAATTTCAAGCTTTTTATAAGTAAAAGCTGAACAAGTTTTAATATGTACCCCTTTCATCATATAAGAAGTTGATAAAAATCAGACACTGTAATCTCCATAAATGTAAAAATTATTTGTTTCTTCCAATGAGCTTTGTACAAATCTTGCCTGCAGGAAGTCCAGGCTCTGTAGCTCTTTTGTAAATCAAATGTCAGAGGTTACATTGGTATATATATTTTTTTCTCTTTTTCTTCTTTTCTTCACTTTTTTAACAGCATAGGCCTACTGACCAAGAAATAGCCACTGCGACCCGGAATCCAGTTCTGACCCGGGGGTTTCTAGAGTGCAAATTCACAGCAAGAAAAACATGCTGGGCTTGAAGTAAATAAATGATCAGCCTTATAAAATTACACTCGGTGTATAACTTTAGATTTAAATAAATCAAACTTGGGATTGCAATAAAATGAAACAAGTGTAGGTGAACAATCTCTGTGTCATGGATGGTTGAAACGTTATTTGGAAATTACTATAGGACTTCCGTATTTGATAACTTTTATTGATATAAAAGAACTTGTGAACTTGGTCAATACACGGATGCTTAAATAATTTATTAATTAAATTTTATATTTCCAATTTTTCATCATGATCTTGCTCTTCATAATGATCAAGATTTACGATCGACACGTGGTTCACACATGCACCACATCACACACTGTGTAACTCTGTACTGTTGTTGTTGAGTGTAACAGATATAATAGAGATAGTTCTTCGCCCGCCCGTAGTAGTCTGTCGACTGACCACGATGTGATGTAGCCGGTTAAAAAAAATCCTCGGTGAATATTATATTTGGATTGGACCCTCTTATTCTTGCTCGTCGATCGACTTTTTTCCCCAACGGAAGTTGCCGAATAGAGAGGGTTTTAGTGATGGGTGAAACACCGTAGATTTTTACATTATTACAACCTTAGGAGTTATTGCAGCAGTTAATGCATGGCGGTTAAGAAGCTGGTATCGGCGATGGTGCTTTGCTTGAATTAATTATGATGAGAGTAATAGTGAAGTTATACACATAAGGGTTTATCAAGCCTGGAATAGGATTATGTTATGAATACTAGCTTTATTATTTATAGGTGTTCGCTGGAAATGTCACAGTAGACTTCATGTGCGGTAAGTAGTCGTCCAAGCGTACAAGCGTATAAGGCATGAACGGTGCATTTGGCGGACATTTACACCCGTTAATCACTCTCGTAATCATGAAGGTGAAACGTGGTATCGGTAGTCATCTGGAAGCTCACTGATAACAGAGTTTGTACCAATGCTAATCCTCCACCCGTTTAAAACACTGACCGAGTCGAGAAAGTAGCATTTGAAGACCCCAGATTTCACAGATTATACCATACTGCAAATACCGGGGTGTTAAATTTGACACCATGGGTGTTGTCACATATAGATACCCAAAAAGAATCAAAATTTACACCATTGGGTGTTAAATAACACTAACTTCTGCCAACACAATTACTTTGGTGTTATTTTAACACCCTATGATGTTAAATTTGATTCTCTCTTGGGTATCTATATATGTGACAACACCCATGGTGTCAATTTTAACACCCCAGTTTTTGCACTGTAGGCCTATGGTATAAACTTCAGAGGGTCACGGTGGAACACGTCCGTTGAAATATTGTTTGCCTGAAATGATATAGTTTTTGAGAAGTGAGTAAAACAATTCATTTTGATATATTCTCGAGGCCAAAACTCAGAGTTTGAAATCAGTGAAAACACAAGGTTTTTTTTCCCCCACTAATTTTTCGTGAATCCATGACCAATTGAGCTTACATTTTCACAGGTTTTGTTATTTCATGTATCAAGTGCGATTACCGGGCTTTGAAAATTACCATACCAATGTTGTCCATGTGCTTTAAAAGAAGACTGATGGACCGGAGTGCATTTACTTTTCTTAAAAACCAACGATGTATCATGCATTGAACAGTTTCTTCATTAAGGTTGATGTGTCCCCCGAGGCCCATGCTGAATCTTTTCACTTTAAATTAACCACACGTGTGCCCTTTTCCTCGTATATAATTCCCTTCCCATTAAAAAATGCCCTTCATAGCAGTAGCAGTAGCAGCCAATTTGCGTAGCTCTATCCTGCATCCGACCGTCAGAGCTCGATGATTTCATAAAAGCAGTTCACGAAAAAAAGTTGCTAAGCGCCGGAAAGTTTTTCTCAGCAATATCGGTTACCAGCCAAAAATACAATGAAATAAACATCGCTTATATAACTGGTTCTCTTGTTAATGTTTGCTTAGCAACTAATTTCTCTAAGCAGTAGGGCCTGTTTGTCGATATACCGGTACAGCTTTAATGGAACCAGTGGTTTCAGCTTTTGCTTGAGCGACTGCCGACTGTTGAGTCTTTTCTCCCTGTGACGATAAGACTATAAAGGTCGTTTTCAAAACCATGACTTTTAAAGGATCTGATATACGTTTGGTGATGACTCTGAAAATTAATGGCAATAAAACTTACTTGGTAAGAAGTACAGCAGCTTTGGATAGTAGGCCTATAATGCATTTTGAGAAACTTTTCACCTCGAAGTACTGCGGTTTTGGAAAAAGATATCACTTTTTATCCTTAACAAATTTGAATCTGAGAAGCGTTACTGACAGTAACGTTTCTCAGATTGTGCATTCCAATTGCAGATTATTCTTTCTGCGTGGACAAAACTGCTCCAGATTTTCGGCAATATCTCAAAATATCACCTTCTGAAATTAAATGTACAAAGAATAGTTTTATGGTATATACCTACAACTATATAGGATTGAAACAAACAGTGGGTTCCAATTACCAAACAGATACAATCCCTTTATAAAGGCACCATCCGTCTTGCTGAGATCCCATTCAGAATGTGTACGTTTCCAAACTTACTGAAGGAGCCCCTAGCCAGAGCCGTGGTTTGGAGAGGCCCAAGTACCGCACTGAGTTATGAACTTGAGTTGTTTATAAATAAACATATAACTGACTGCATCAACAATGTTGAGACAAATGTAATTAGACATGAATGCATGTGCTTTGATGCGGAAATATAGTGTATGGAATTAATTTGAATTGAAATAACCGTGACAGTGTTTAGGCTCACACCATAGCTATTCTCGCCGGACTGACGTAAGAAGTAATGCGAAGCAAGTTTTGACGTCACAACTCTATATTCACAGAGAATGTTTGGCGAGAGTTGAGCACATTTCAAATTGAGCAAATTGCTCGCTACGAATTTTGTGACGCCAAGTTTCTCTTTGAATTCACATTCGCATGAAGTATGAACCGGACTTGAAGGGTGTGAATGTCACAATCACTCTCGGCAGCTTACGCTCATCGTGAACGGTGAAAATGACAAAATAGTCTATCTGTTATACAGTACCATTGTATTCCTGGCACAAAGAATAAAGAACTGGATAATAAGCTTTTCCAACGCAGAGTAAGGGAGGCAATAGAGATCAAGGCTCACAACACCGTTCCACAAGACATCGGATTCTTCATCAACGACATCTGGTGTCGATTTCACAAAACTCTTCCTAACTTAGGACTAGTCCTAGGCAATGCTGAGAGATAGGACTAGTCATAAGTACTGGTCCTAACTTAAGACTAGTCCTATCTCTTAGCATTGCCTAGGACTAGTCCTAAGTTAGGAAGAGTTTTGTGAAATCGACCCCTGGTCACCACTTCTCAAGCCCACACTTCCAGCAGCAGCTCACCACAACACTGACACACTCCAACGCACACACATCCAGCCAGCAACCAACTCACACGCTACACTAGACAAGAACAACTTGGATCCTTCCCGCCCAAATGTGCATCCCTCAAGTCATACATAAGCTCCACCACCACCAGTAGTCCAGCATTCTCCTGAAGACGAGCAGAGTATACTGTTCGAAACGTCGAGACCAAACCGGCTCTTTTCAGAGCCAACACTCCCTCAAAAGAGACTTTTACACATGGTTGTACCCGCAAGTTTACTATTCATATTTATATTTATAGTTACTCTTAAGCCTTTGCACGTTCAACAAGAGGTAGTGACATTTAAAGGTTTTATACAGGATTGGTAAGGATGAAAAACATAATTGTTTAATGTTAGTCTGAAAGCTTAGGCCCTATCTCATTATAAAGTTCATACTATAGGTATAAGAAAACATTTTGTCTGAGAAATATTTCCCTCTTAACTGAAGTCATATTCGAGAAAACAGCTGATTTCTGTTGTTACAACCAACATCAAGGACAATGTGTTTACATGCTGAAAATTGTGCATGGTTTTCCACAATTTTCTCCTGACTCACACTATGGATTAAGCTCAAATCTTCACAGGTGTGTTATTTCACGTATATGGTTGATCACATACGACTATTTTGTCATCTCTATCAATCCTAAACAATACCTTTAAAGGTGATAAGGTTGCCCCCGAAGGCTGCCCCTGCAAACAGACAACATAGTCTGGTTACCAATTGCACGCTCACGTTACCTTTGTAGTACTCTGGGAATAAGACTTAAAGATGGCTAACTCGTGAATAAGGCGAATGGAACTATAGGGCCGTATCTGAATTGGTGGCTACCGCTATGGCTACGACTGTTGCTAAGGGTGTTGCTGAGGACGTCCTATACTTCATGACGCGACGATCCAGCCGTAGCCGTAGCTGTTGCCGCCAATTCGGACGCGGCCTAAAAGTTGCAGGTTGTGAACGTCAATCATTACAGGGCAATATCATATCTGCTGTTGTTGTTGTTGTAAAGCTAGCCGTCAGCAATGATGAACACTGGACAATGCTATCGGTAATTTACCTGGCGGCATCTGTGCTAAACAATTAGGCCAACAGACAAGTTTGCATTTATTTAGTTGTTTAATTGTTTATTTTTTAAATAGAAGATAATACTGGACTCAACTGGAACTGTGCTAACCCTTCTTAGAGCATGTTAATATTATTTCGAATTTAAAGGCAGGTATACTTTTGGTAATTTGTCAAAGACCAGTGTCATCACTTGGTGTATCCTTACGTATACATACAACAACAAACCTGTGGAAATTTTTGCTTAATTGGTCATCGAAGTTGCAAGAAAATAATGAAAAGGAAAAAGAAAAAACAACACCTTGTTGCATAGAAATGTGTGCTTTCAGATGCCTGAGAAACTGAAGCCTTTCCCAGATTCAAATTTTGGGGTGGAGAATTACTTCTTTCTCTAAAACGACATTACCTCAAAGGGCTTCGTTTCGTTTTGTAATATCAACAGTTCTCCATAGTGCTCTTTACCAAGTAAGTTTTTATGGTAATTAATTTTTTGAGTAATTGCCAAAAGTATACCCTGCCTTAAACGGTATACTTATACACCTTAACGCATTTGAGTGGCACCCATGGGCCATGCTACGTAAAATAAGGATTACGGACAAATTCAAAAGAGCCACTCAGCAATGCTTTCATATAAAGAACTACATGTATTTATAAGCATACGCAATATCGACAGTAACGACATTTTCTGTGTAAGAATAACTGATGATATTGTCGTTGCATCGTATACAAAGTGTAGTGGTTGATTAACCAGTAACGATATTTTCTGTGTAAGAATAGCTGAACGTGTCATTGCATCGTACCATTGTAGGCCAACTGGTTTGATTAACCCAGTAACGATATTTTCTGTGTAAGATGGAATAACTATGTAATCATTGCACCGACACTCAGCCAGTCGGTTAGTCAGTCGTGGCAATGATCCTCTACTACACACCAGGTTCTCTACCTCTCTCCCTCTGCTCCCCCTGCCTAGCCCCCTGGGCCAGATGAGCGTCTTCTCTCGGTACATACACATACACACTGCGATGTATACAAATAAATGTTGAACACGCTGCATCGTCAATGTTTAGAGACGAGGATAAAACAACGGGGTTAATTTACTCCTCGTCACCTGCTCCTAGCGTCAAGCTCCGGTGTTTGAGCCTACAGTTTCCATGGTGATGGATTTGTAAAGCTGGAATTGTTTCTAAGGTCAAAGTAGGACTCAGGGGACATTCCCTTTAAAAAACATCAACAAATCCAACATTTTTGATCACATTAAGGTCGTCAAGTTATCGAATTTAGACCAATGGCCTAGATCAGTGTGAACCTCAACTTTACGCTGGCAGGTACGTGGTGCAAAGATAGACTATATATTTTGTGTATGTTTGAAAAATTACGCAAAAACATGCGACAATATTGGATCAGTGAATGGCTAAATCATTCAGAAACATACGCATACCTCATGCACCAATGTCAATTTAGGTCACACGGTGATTCAAATATAACTGCATGTCAGCTTTTCGTCTTTTATTGAGATATCATTGATCAAAACGACACTCCTTATAGCTTGATATAGTTATTGTTTCTTTAACTCAAATTTTTGATTTCTTTTACATTGGTGCCCAAAAGGCGTGCAAGTCTCATCCCGTATTATTCAACGATGCAGTGAAAAAAATAGGCTGGTGCTCATTTGCAAAACATGTGAATTCGAACTACTAAAGCGGGATTATTGTCATTTCATGTAGGGCCTATATACGTGGGAATCCAGACGTCACTCTTGTAGTTGACAGTGTCATGGGAGAATTATTGAGTATTGTTATAATTGAAAATTCACTCGGCCATTCAACCCAACTTAGCTTCTGACATCTGCCTGCGTTCTCTTTATTCCCACTGGTGTGATAGATAAGAGAATTGCATTATTATGTGTTAAAGGCACCACCTTTCCAACCGCCCAATTGCAGGGACGGTCCAAGTGATTTAATAAAATTAAAATAAATAGTAATTATTAATTTCAGTGGACATTATTCATAATAGTGAATGGAAATCTCTCACACTGAAGCTAGATTACATTCCTCTAAGTTTTAAAGATACCGCTCGATAAATTCTCTGATTTTTAAAAATCTAATAATATGCCAAATTACGGTAAATCTTTTATCTGTTTGTACTTGGCATTAGGCCTTAAAAACCTTTGAGTGTGCTTTCATTGTCCGAATATTCTATTATTTAGCCAAAACATAAACTAACTACTTAACTAACAGACGCAAGATGCGTTTCAGGACTGCAGTTAATTCATTCAATCATTTTCTATCTCCATCCCAAATCACCGTTTGGATACACGAGTAGACCACTCTACACGTTGTAATCTGACAATCGAGTGGGCTACACTCAGACGAAGATCTTGTGCCGTTCGGGAGCATGTCCTGAACCCACAGGGAGAGGCTTCTAACCATTCAACGGAGAACTAAAGATCATTCACGGTGCACAAACCACGCCTGTTCGCCTAGCAGCGGCACAAAAAGGGTCCAAGAGCACGAAAGAAGTCGAGCCATTAATAAGTCAACCCTTCACAAAACAAAAGGAGGGGTCGGGTGTTACGTGTTTTATGAGTTTGCGTCGATCATAAAGATGAGATAAAAAACGATAAGTAAGGATGTTCGGTTTGACCATGGTTTGACTAAATTATCCCGAAGTCTGTCTCCCTCTGCATTTTTTTATGAGAGCTGATATAGCTTAAAGACCCTGTACACTATTGATAAGATCGGAAAACACAAATGTTCACAGATTCACACATAACTTACATGATTTAAAGTAAGTAATGGTTGAAAGGGTTCCTTAAAATATTTCTGCCTAAAATGCTATCGTTTGTGAGAAATGAGTAAAACAATAGTTTTTATCACGCGCGATAAAAACTCGATGTTTGAAAAAACAAAAAACACATAAGGTCTCTTTTCACTATTTTCTCGTGACCTCGATGACCAATTAAGCTCAAACTTTCACAGATTTGTTTGTTCATGCATATGTTGAATCACACAAAATGTGGACACTGATTTTGAGCTGTTACCAAAAGTGTACAATACCTTTAAACCAAAGAGCAAGAACTTACACTTAAAGAGAATGAAAACATTTTTTAAATTTCTTTGGTGAGTAAATTATATAATTCCCATCCTCTAGTTTTCAACAAAGAAACCTACAAACAACCTGTCAACATTTCATGAAATTCGGTTGTCGTGTTCAGTGGACGAGAAACGCTTATCTTTTGCCATGGATTCTGTGCCCACTTTGCATAAATTATCCAGAATGTTATTGATAAATTTTGATTGTATAGTGTTCACGTGCTTCAGACGGGTTCTCCTGAGGGTTAAAGTATTTTGAACTTAGGTGAGGTTTCAGATTGAAACTAATCACTATATTAATGTCATTTCCGCTTCCTTCTTTGTAAAATCAGAGCTTCCAAAAACAGTGAGTGCACCTACAGGACTGGTTGGGTGTGGGGTCGGGGTGGGAGGGGTGAATATTGTGGAGGCTGGGGGTGAATGTCCAAACAGGTGATATTCTCATGCGAAAACTGCCCGACCTTAAAGGTGAACCACAGCAGGTGGCTAGAACATTTCGTTTTAACACCAATAACTTTGGGTTGAAAACGAAAAACACTCCAAGTTAAACCGTCCCTTTTCCCCCTTGTCCCCACTGCGTTGCGCTCCTTAGGTAGCTTATCATAAATCGCTGTGATATATTTCGAAAAATCGTAACTCTAGTTATGTGGTACCGGTAGTTTGTAGTGGGGTGGAAAACAAATCTAGAACTGAGCTCTTAGACCTTCGGTTCGTTTTCACAACCACCATACATCCTGCGAGAGATTAACACTGTGTTACATACGTCACACCTTTCGAGACAAAAATTACTACTGAATTATATTATTAGTGTTTGAAGAGTTGAGAACGCTGATGAAATAAGCCGATGATGTTGGCCTGTGGAGCAATCCTTATTATAGTCAACAATCAATCAATCAATCAATCAATTCAGATCTCGTCCTAACCTAACGTCTTGAGACACGAAGACCGTTGGGGTTTAGTGAGGGCAGTGTCTTGCCGGTAGCAGCATCGACGAGCTTGCACGTGCAGCCAAGCTCAGTTCTAAAATAACCGTCGCTTCTTAATACACACACAGCGCCTTGACACGCACACACGCACAAACCCGAGACATGCCTGCGTCTTTATGAATTCGCTATGAATTATTACTACCGTTGTAATGAACGATACATCAGGGGGGCAAGCAGTTATAACGCGTGTGTGGAGACCCCATCTATGACAGCTGGCTTTGGGTCACCGGTGTAACATGCTTCAGTAACTGAACAGTGAATACGCCAATAGCGCGATGTGGTGCAGGGGAACATGTGCAAATGCACGTACCATCAAGTTATATTATTACTAAAAAACGTTGTGTACATGCTAGATAGCTGTGCGCGCACATCACGGTCGACCGACACGGGCTAAAGGAAATATCTGATTTAGCATGGAGCAATACAGACCGTCCATGATTAACCCGCATGTGCACTGGAATATCGCAGACGGACTGCACGTACATATAAACACACTTGAGATCTTCAAGTCGACATGGATGGCGTATTGTTATCATCGATTGTTATCAGGAGAACAATAAGCGCTGCTCCCACAGCACCTCTTCACGTCAACATTGCCGAGGTGAACCAGTGATAATCGGTGACCGTGTGTTTGCTGCTGAAGATAACCGCTGTGTGACGTTGACTACAGACCACTGCTGTCTATTTCCATGCAAATCACTGTTGGTTGGTCACCCCCAGTTGTGTACTCATTGATTGGTAGTGGGTCTTGCCTGTGATGATGATATTAATAACACGTTGAATGCTATGGGGGCTGGCTGTAAGAGAGATGGGATATTATACCAGTATCATCCAGAGCAGCGTGGTGATCGCTTGTTAACGAAGTTCTTGCCATAAACTCTGTGAACAAATGCCTGCCTTGACTCGAAGCGAGCTGGGAAACCATGTGCGTTGTGCTGCGTGATATGCACACACCTCTTAACACACGACTTAGGTGGATCTACAACCCATGTGCACCCATCACTAGCTCTTCTGTGAAGGAGTTAAAATCTTCTTTTAGTTTATTATGACATCTGGAACGACCCGAGCTTACCTCCATGACTAAGAATTGGTAGGAATAATTGTTGATAAGTGACGTGGCCGGTCAGTATGAAGCTGAAACAGAGGGCCCTTGTGGCCATGGTGGGTACTAGCGTAGCTACAGCTGTTTTCCTCATGGTCATGGTACTAGACCTGAGCCCCGTGTCCATGCTTTACTACCACGGTGCACATGCCGAGTCGCCTCAGGGAGGTCCGGTCGGGGACTCCCCCCTGAGGCGGGACGACGAACCTGCCGTGCACCTACGGAGACAACTTGGAAAGAGTGCCTCCCGCTCTGGGGGTAGCATCATCAACTCAACCGTAGTGCGACACCCGCACGATCTGGACCCCTTATCAAACCCAGGCAATCCGATAGAGAGGCATGAACACATTATACAAACCAACTCAAGAACTATTGGACCACACCAGCCAAACGGCTCTAGACCAAAACGACCCGATGGTTTTCCAGACGAGGGTAATTTCTACAACTCCAACCATAAGTGGCTGAAAACACAACCGTCGAAACTGAAACAAAATACTGGGAAATACAAAAAACTTATGTCCATGCCTTCAGCTACAAAAATACCACCAGATGCGGATCCACTGTTACACTTACGAGGAAAAAAATATGTTGGGTAAGCAGCAATTCATTAATTTTGAGGGAAACGGATAGATTTGGATTTTGTAAAATTGATGTACTATGCGATGTTATGTGTGTCACTAATTGTGTTTTGGGCCCACCATTTGGCCGTTTGTGCACCCAACATTTGGTCTCCTCTACGCCACTCCGTAGATCAGTATATTTCATCTTCATTGATTGAAGACATCGGAGCATTATGAAAGGGGTTATATTATACATCAAGTTTTTAAACCACCTTAACTCATCTGAGATATTATTTACTTTGTGTTTACGCAAATTTAATCAGTTTCTCGATTATTATCCCCATGCAAGAAACATTAACTAAACAAAACAAAACAATCCTTCATGTTAGAATAAACAGTTCCGTTTTGTTGAAGAATCCAAATCACAAATTACCAAAAAATTGCAGCGTATTGTAGCTGTTATAGATATCAATATGCTTTCTACATTTTATGAACAGTGAGTGAATGCATTTCTCAAACAATTTCCCCTCGGGGAAATTTGAAACGAGGGCTGTATAGAAATCTTGTAATAACGACTTTATTTCCAAGTGCTCTGTATTTTAAGTGCTCTTTAGAATTGAGTCCCATGTTGTAGTTCCCGACGTGACCTTGTTTTAAACGACTGGAATAATTCGTCGTGACAATGTGACCTAACTATGTTTACTCAACCTTGTTGTTTTAGTTCTCTGAATCATCCTTGCTCATCTCGATTGCCGCAATTGATATGGGCGTGCACAATATCCCTGGGGAAAAAACCCCCAATAACCAAACAAAAACCGTTTCTCATTGTTTAAACTAATAAAAACGGGACCAACTGATTTTATGAAAATATTCATCTCGTTGGTTCGATGGTGTGTTTATTGAAAACTAGGGCATGTGCATTGATTTACTCTTTCAAAGAACAATGATGTATTATACTTTTAAGTGAAATCACAAACAATGCCTCCATAGGTTCTGCGGAATGCGCTTCAATATCAATGTTTTTCGAACATCGCACTGAGTTTGTGGCCATTACTGACTCAAACCATAGAGTAAGGACAGATATGCTCAAACATTTGTCAGTTTTGCGTGGCCAATTTATCATGGCAAGGTAGTGTGTGTACAATTATTGTCGTGGTGAGGTTCCCACTAAAGACCTATCTGGAGGTCAAATCGTTTATCGAAGTTCCGTCTTTCATTATAGCTAGTTGATGAGAAACCCCCCTTGCACACCGCGCTGTGTGCCTAGTCATAATTACCCGGTTGTATCACAGGCAGACGTCGTCGCCGTATACGTCTAAATAATGCATGTATGAATTTGTGATCAAGCCACGAGGTTGGTGTGAAAATAATAGTAGGTAATAATGTAGAGAGTCAATTCATTGCAAATGCCACCTCAGAGCACTATTATAGCCCCGTATGGATGCTGGTCACGTTCACTATTGAAGTCACAGGCATTTTACTTCTAGTCCTCCCCAAGCTAAACAAAATAATCATAACAAAATGGAAGTGTACCACAAATATAATGGTGCAACTGGAACCTTATCTCAAGTGTTATTGTGACTCGATGGCAACTTTTGACTCGCACAAATTCCCACCATTGCTTTCCAAATGAAACCAATTACTGGCAAACAATGGTAATGGTAATTAAATGTATAATACAACACTGGTCTTTGGAAGAGTGAAGTCATTCATGTCGTCTAGTTTTCACTAAACACCCAGCCTGTGGAAACGTCATCAAATCCGGTGATCTTGTTTCAGCGAAAACTAACGGGAACGGTTTGTTATTGTGAGGGATTTTTGGCACGTTCACAGCATTCACTTATGGAGGATTTGCACTGGATTAAACTTTATAATATCCAGTGAGCTTCCAGATTAGAACTTATGATTTTACTTCGATGATTGCCAATGGTTCTGCAATTTTCAGAAATGGTCACAAATACTTCATAATAGACGCTGCTAAACGGACCAGTACATACCATGTTCGTGTGTATTGTGTAGGACCATTATTATGTAGGGCACGATGGATAAACCATAGAGAATAGAAAGGACAGGATAAACTCAGCATTTTTGAAAGTGCAAAGGCAAACCGACACTCCTGTTCAAACAAAGCGGAAGTTAAAACCGGAAACTGTGATCCAACAACCCGGGAGTCTGGTGGCCGGCCGACAGGGCAAAACAAAACAATTTACAACGTTTTTCAGGCATTTAAAAGCAATATTAATTAGCCCTATATTCTGTTTCAAGTGAAGTGTAAAAGTTGTCTCTCGTGATTTATCCACCCATTCAAGATGTTGCCCTTAAAGGCACTAAACACGTTTGGTAATTGTCAAAGACCAGTGTTCTCACTTGGTGTATCCCAACATATGCATAAAATAACAAGCCTGTGAAAATTTGGGCTCAATTGGTCATCGAAGTTGAAAGAAAATGATGAAAGAAAAAAAAACCCTTGTTGTACAAATTTGTGTGCTTTCAGATAGGAATAAAAACTTCTTGCAAGAAGTTTTGTGTGAGAAATTACCTCTTTCTCAAAAACTACGTTACTTCAGACGGAGTCATTTCCTACAAAGTTTTATACTGTCAACAGCTCTCCGTTGCTTGTTACCAAGTAAGTTTTTATGCTAATATTTGTCTTGAGTCATTACCAAACGTGTACGATACCTTTAAATATATGTTTTTGGTCACTAGCTATGTAACGACCAATAATCGTGTCACCCAGAACTTTCACAAGACAGTATCTTAAAGTTTCTACCCATAGTCGGTGTCATTTGTATTGGACTTGAATTTGACGCCAAAAGAGGACGTGTTTGGGTGGTAGTTGTAAACATTTTTTAGTAGTTTCTAAAAGCTCCTATGATTGTACCAATATCAATCCTCCAGAGAAATGTTTCTGTCTGAGATGCAGTCAAATTTGAGAAAGTATAACATTCGAAGACCAGCCTTCAATCACCATTTCTTATTCCGATTGCCGCCGCAACCGAAACAAGCACGTTGTGTGTATAAAATCGTTGACAAGTCTTATATAAGTTGTTCCGGTTGTTTTCAAAGTACGTGTACATCGATTTATTTTAGGCGAATGAAATTTATTTTATTTTTGTTTGTACGTACGTGGTTGCCCAAGTGCAATGTAGTCAGGACGAACTGTCTGGGACGAGTTTGTGTTGTGCTTGAGTACAATATAAGGATGTATTTTCCCCTCTTTTTCACGAGCCTTGAAGATGCATCTTGAGCATCCAGGTGCGTCGGTCCATGGACCCTGAAGACGACTACTAGACCTAGCTCTGTTTCCACAAACAACTCGTGAATGGCAATCGTGGCTGCAACACATTGCATGGGTTAAATTCTTTCTAGTCTACCGAAGCTCGTGCTTACTGCGTCTAATACTCAATCTGGGTGCATACAGTTCGCACTTTGTGTTTACTTGAGAGCATTAGTAGGCCTTATTGGCTACATTTTCATATGATTGTCAACAAGTTACAAAAACAACTCAGTGTAAAAGGCCTGGTCATTGCCTTACCTTTTGTACCTTTGTATCAACGTCTGGTTTGTTTTTTGTTTGTTTTTCTCCGACCGGGGGAGCTTTCGCTATAGGCAATACGCAGGAACTCGTTCTAAAATGAATATATTATTTTTGTCGAATTTCTGGACTTCATTAATTGTGCGTCTATCAACGTAAAATGCTTAATTGATGTTGTAATCCACGTACAGATGCAGTCACAACAATCTCAACAAAGTAAAACCTCTTTTGTTTTTGATAAAAAATATTGCAATGAGGTTGATTTACTTCTGGGCAAGGATCGTTGTTTACTAAATAATAAAACAGACAAGTTACTGCATTACGGGGAAAGTGTACATTTACCTCCTTTAGTTTCACTGCATCTTCGACTAGTGCAGTTCACCCCCCGCCCCTTCCATCCCCCTTCCATCCCCTCCCCTCCCCTCCCCTCCCCATTGGAAGCATCGACTGTACGTAAAAACCCTTTCTCTGTGATAAAACAACAACCACCGAAAAACGGATCATATACTCCGGGTGTGTGACTTGAGCACCTCAAGTTCATCCAAATGACCTCAACATTTGTTGTTAAACCATCAACATTCATGACCCTAGCTGAGGTATGTGCTCTCATCATTTCCGGTTTGAATTTGTGGAAGGGAGATAACTACTCTACACAATCGATTCACACAGGACAACCTTGGATCATACAGTTACACTATTTACTACCTGTTGCGCAAATTCAATATCGATGCTCAAAGTGCCTAGCCAGGTTTTTTATTTCGATTCTTGGTTTATTGAAATCTCTCTTATACTCTCTGTTTATTTTCTACCTCCATTTTCTGACCATGTATAATGTGACATCATTGTTGGTGTATGCATGGAGGCTACTTGTAGTCGTAGTACATTAATGTACATGTACACATAGTCATATGCACCGTTATCCTGTGGAACTGTAGGCTGCATAACTTTTGTAGATGAAAACTACAAATGCCTTCAAAAATGAGCTCGACGGATATTGGAAGGATATGGGGGTATTTAAAGGCGTAGCCTATCATTTCCCATTAAAGGTATCGTAATAATAATAATAATAGTGGCTTCTTATATAGCGCACATATCCGTCACTCAGTGACGCTCAAGGCGCTTTAACGTTCATTATTTTCCTGCAAGGTATTGTGGAGGTACGTTTTTACACGTTTGGTAATGACTCAAAACAAATATTAGCATAAAAAACTTACTTGGTAACAAGCAACGGAGAGCTGTTGATAGTATAAAACATTGTAGGAAACGACTACCTCTGAAGTAACGTAGTTTTTGAGAAAGAGGTAATTTCTCACTAAAACAATAAAAACTTCTTGCAAGAAGTTTTTATTCCTATCTCAAAGCACTCAAATTTGTACAACAAGGGTGTTTTTTCTTTCATCATTTTCTTGCAACTTCGATGACCAATTGAGCCCAAATTTTCACAGGCTTGTTAATTTATGCATATGTTGGGATACACCAAGTGAGAACACTGGTATTTGAGTTTGACAATTACCAGACGTGTACGATGCCTTTAAAAAATGAGCTCGATGGATGTTGGAAGGATATGGGGTATTTAAAGGCGTAGCCTATCATTTCCCATTAAATTGTAAGTGTTAGTGTAAGTGTATAAGTGAATGGTTTCGAACGGGTGGTCAGACTTGCTGACAAATATGGAAGGTTTTAAACTAAACAATTCTTCACTTATAGGCAATGGAGTTGAATCGTTTGACCGTTATGTATTGGCAATAAAACCAATACTATATACACCAAATGTGTCAGTTCACCACATTAGGGTGTGAAACACATCACAGAGATGTAAGGTCAACAAACCACACTGATCATTTCTTTTAAATTTCCTTTGAACTAATTTGACTCATAAAACCACACTCGTCATATCAGTAGGGATTCATGGCGGGTTTGTAGTTCAAGAGCATCAAGAGCATAACTTCCGTGGGTGTTGGGTTGATCATGGACGGTCAGGCTGGCCTGCGACTACTACATGGTGTAGTGCGAGTAGACCTATACCCTTTAGAATGCCAGCCGGATGTTACTCTCCCAGGACCCGGTCTAGTCGTGCAGAGAGTGTGACTCATGTTGACGTATACCCGGTCCCATTTTCTTTTGGCAGTTGACATTGGATGATCTAGTTCAGAATAAATGCATAACTTGGGGAAATCTTTTTTTTTTCAAAGGCTCAAAGGGATTGACTCAATAGATGTCACAATTTTGTAAATTCATTCAATTTCATTTATTAATTTCACAGGTACAAACATTGCAATTGCATTACAAAAACCACTTTGCAGAAGAAAGAGAAACCATTGTGTCTTTGCACAACTGTCGGAAATGCAGGACCCAGTTACAGCACTCAATCAATCAAGAACAAAACCATGACGTCATCAGTGCATGGTTCTATTGGCCTCAACAAGTTTTCTCCATTACTTAATTTGGTAGTATCTACTTCAATTTTTACACAAGATCAAATGAACAAGCTCCTTTAAAAAAGCACTGTATTAAGGATGAGGTTTCTAGCAAAGTAGAGGATTGTAAAAAAACCTTCTAAAATCAAATGTGCAATTCCTTTAATATATGGAATGTCTCTTGCCACCTGGAGGACTGGAATGAATGTGCTTACATAAAAATGAATCATAAAAGTTTGATGTGCCATCCCTTTATCCTAGTGTATTTGCAAGCTATAGAGGAATTAATGCACTTTACTTCTAAAAACCTATTTTTTCTGGCATCCCTTTATGGACCATTGCCAACTAAAGGTTATGATTGAAAGTACTGATACGGAGAAAAATGTGAAGTGTGTGTCATCCCTCACGATGCTTTCCTCACCACACTTTGGGTTTGGGATAAATACACCCTTCAAAAACCAGTGATGACGTCCCTTTATTATGGTATGTTTTCTTACAAAATGCTTGATTGAAATGAAAATACTCTTCTAAAAAATAACGATTTGACAACCTGTTCTTAGTGGGATGAATGTGTTTTTCTCCAAATCAGGAATCTGTTAAGTGAAAAAAAAAGAGTTGTCACTTTATAGGATTGGGGATGTAAAAGTGCTGTGTGAGAATCAGGCATTTGATTTGTCAGGATTTTTCCTGGTTTCAGTTTTTTCCCCTGCACCCTCTGATTTTCCTGAAAGAGGCGACATTTCCATCACTAAGATGAAAGACTCGCTTGTTGTGTTGACCAAACCTTCATATATCTAATTGAAATGATGAAGAGAGTCTGCAAACCTCTTCAAGGCCTATTTAACATTTTGCGATTCTATTGACTTTATCTTTACACAGAGGGAACATGTATCCAATTTTCAGGATTTTTTATTTTCATATAAATATATCCCCTGAAGGGGGAGGTGATGTAACCTACGTGGACAGTGTTATACTGCCATTGTGACGAGGCAATGGAGGCCATTGTTTCCACGTCCCTACTCATTGCCTTGGTGCCCTTTGAATTACAAATTGAAATTTACATCAAATAAGAAGCCCTTAACTGGGGAAAAAACTGTCTTGTCCTTACACAAGAACGAAATTTGTGGTCTGCTGAAGAGCTGTCAGTTATACCATTGGATCGACGTAGGTACTTTCAGAAAGACTATGGGTATTCATTTCGCTGGTGCTCAGGGATGTCACTGTCTCCCTTGGAGATATGTGGTTAGCGTCCAATACGTTGGACTTAAACTTCATCGGCAATGCATCATGTTCGGTGATGCGTCTATTGGTGATGTCTCCCCATTGTAAATCATTGTACCGCTGCTTCTGAAGCGTCACTTAAAGGGATAATACGCAAAGGGTTTTGGAAGAGTAATATCATTCCCTTGCTGTAGTTGTCAATAAACACACCAAAGTGAACAAACGTAGAAAGAAAACCACCAATATTAACGGTTCGTGTTTTGTCATTACCGGTAGTTTAGTACAGTGCTCATTTGTGATAATTTCGATTCGGTAATTCGAGTGTTTAGGACACAACCCTATAACGGACTGATTTTTTAAACATAAATATATCTCAGAATAATTGCCCTTGGTCCCGAGGGACATCAAATGCACCCAACTCGTATCACAGCCTTGTGTTTATGAACTTGTTATAAGTATATGGGACACAGCTTTAAAAAAAGATTACCGATTTAGAATGCGTTTTTAAAACTTGTGACGTGTGGCAATTATTCTGAACAATTTCAAAGATTCTAAATCGATCATTGTTCGAAGCTATGTACTACGCCTTTTATAAATACTTAATTACACCTAAGGCTGCGATACGAGTTGGGGTGCAGGGGTGAATGTGGAGTCCCTGCCCAAGGTTGACTCCACAGTACAAGTCAACAGTTGAACTTGACTTAACATTTACATACAATCTAACGTTGAACTCTGATGTATTTTGCACTTAGGTCCCTATACGTTTTCCCACTGTGTTTGTTAGTACACCACGGAGGTGACTGCAGAACGATTTTGTGACATTTTAAGGTTGAAAATAACTGACTCTTTAAGAATTTCATATAGAAGACAGTAACCCCATAAATAAACAAACAAATTAAGTTATCACCCGACAGTCGTAACGTTAAGAACCCTCCTATAAAGGTGTTACATTCGGGTACAATATTTGGAAACCACTTTTCCTTTGAGACGTAAGCCATACAGGTCCCGTGTGTTGTATAATGCACTCAAAAGAACCCATTTACACTTATAAGAGGAGGGAGGGGTTTTTGTTTCTGGCAGTGGCTGCTGAATGTACCGCAGCACCTTGTAAACCATTCGAAGGTGCTACATAAATGGGTCTCATAATTCAAAACATAGCTCTGCTTATCCTGTTGAAAAACAAATAATGAGCACTTTGATATGCCCCTTGGGGTGTGATAAAGTGCTATATAAGAACCCAGTATTATTATTATTTTTTTATCGTAGGAGAACTGTTTATAATTTTTTTTAAATACAAAATCACAGCCCTGATAGGGTTTTCATGAATATGTATAAAACGACATTACCAACAATGTGGTCCAAACCATTTAAAAGATGAAACTCGGCGCGACGTTTCGTGACATTTTTCTTATTCGTTTTAAAAATGTTGTATAGATAACAATGCTTCAAATTATACACGATCGGTCTAATAAAAATACGATACACCCCCAAGCGAATGGGGCATTGGGCACGCCGTCTTTTAATCAAATTTGCCTGCAGACATCTGCCCGAATCCCCCGCCAAATGTCGATAGATCAATAGCAAAAATGTGCAAGAAAGAAAACCGACGAATAATCGCTCGTTGGACACGTTCTGCGGAGCGGCTCTCTGGCGAACGAAACGACCGTTGTGAAAATTCGCAGACGAGGGAGTAAAATGCGTAATAGTCCCATAGCGCTTGCGTGTATAGAAAGGCTATATACTGACAATGATGTGTAGAGGTGATTTGTTTTGTAGCTTGGTCCCCGTACGGTCATATTGAAGAGACAAAGAAGCGAAATTGTTCTTAATTATGGCCGTGGCTATGAGGTATTTATGTAAATACTGCCCCTGTTATATTAAGAATTGACATTTCTATAATGAGAAAACCTCCATTGTAGTAACAGTACATTTCACAGGGTCAGGTCACATGCTGACACGCAGTGCAGACATTTTCATTGACATTTTGGTATATCTGCGTGAACTTGCAGTAGACTTGTGTGTCTTCACTGTAGTCAGTTACATACATACATACACTGCAAAAACTGGGGTGTTAATATTGACACCATGGGTGTTTTCACATTTTTATATCCAAGAGAGAATCCTAATCATAGGATGCTAAAACAACAACAATGTATGTGTTGGCAGAAATTAGTGTTATCTTGACACCCTATGGTGTAAATTTTGATTCCTTTTTTCGGTATCTATATGTGACAACACCCATGGTGTCAATTTTAACACCCCAGTTTTTACAGTGTATGCTTTGCCAGATCCGGATCCGCCATTTTGAATTTTGAAGTTGTGAAAATAATGTCACTCTGTAGACGACTGAGTAGACAAATCTTGAGGCATGACAATGTTTACTTTAATCACAGAAACCAACCTCTCTTAATATGAACAAGGGGAGGTAACTCTATTTTGAATTCCACAAATTGTCAAAAACTGTTTCAATATTATAAGGCGTCTTAACTTTATATACCTATATATGAAAGCGACCTGTGCATAACATGCCATCCGACTCGGCTCTAGTGTTCAATATGCACCCGTGTATTTACACAGTAACGGCCGAAGCATTATTTAGTCGTTTACAATTGACATATAAGTGTGTTGACCAAACCAATTTGCACAAGTCGTTGAAAGCGGAATCAGACTCCGTTCCAATGATGCCTTGTGTCGTGGTGTTGTTAGCAAATATAAATGGGGAGGGAAAACGCTGTAGCAGCGCTTCACCAAACTTAACCTTGAAAATAACGAAACCAAAATCTTCACTTTTGGTTTCTAAACAGCTTATTGTAGAAAAATTGATACCATTATGTTCGTATTATTTAGCTCATTAAAAAGGAGGTTTTATTATTCTTAAAAATTATTTATTATTAAAAAGGAGGTTTTATTATTCGGTACCTTACACAGGTCTCCCCAGGCATGATATTCTTGCTACTTTTGTCTGATTTCCGATTGTTTTGCCTTTGGAAAAATCAGAAAAACTGTGATTAAAGGGAACGTATATCTTTGTTTTTTGGAACCGTTCGATTGTTTTTAATCCTATAAATGAAGATATATAATAAAACTAACGTGTGAACATTTCATTTCAAAAGGTGGTCGCATTTTTGAGATATCACCGAAAATCAAGAGCGGTTATGTCCACCGCTTTTGAGGTGTTAATATTGACACCGTGAGTGTTGTCACATATAGATACCCCAAAAAGAATCAAAATTTACACCATAGGGTGTTAAAATAAGACATTAATTTAGGCCAAAAAAATTACACTGGTGTATAACACCCTATAATGTTAATTTTGATTCTCTCTTCGGTATCTAGGCCTATGTGACAACACCCATGGTGTCAATTTTATCACCCCATCAGTTTTTGAAGTGTAAATGTACAGGGAAATGTTTTCGCATTTCAAAATGTAAACAGCGGGGGAAAAAAGGAGAAAAAATCCATTTACCCCTTGTCTTTGGTCAAATTCATTATGATCTCACATTCAAAAAAGTACTTTCCCTTATCATCAAGAGAATTGACTGATTGGTTGAAAGCCGTTCACGCTGTTTGTGAAAATAAATTAGTAAATACACGCAAATGTACTACTGACGATTTTATCGTAAAATGTTATAAACAGAAATCAACATTGAACCCCCCCCGAGATAATGACCTATATGAATATTAACTATAACTTTATTATTTCAATGTCATTGAAAATAACGCCACGTGTATACGTTGTCACATTAGGAAGAAAAACAATAGCGAAGGATGGGCATTGTTTGGTATTTACAACATCTGTTGGGATTTCGACACGTACTAATTTTGACCATTGTTACCAAGCCATACGGTATTAAAACTACACACTTTATGAAGTATTAAATCAATTTGCTTATAATAGTCACACCTACAGATGGAGCATCAGGTTTGCGGGAGAGATTTACTTAGACAACCCGTCTGGAAAGAATTCCTTAAAACATTTCATTAAGCTTGATTTCCACGGTTACTTTGTACACAGTAGGCCTATGCCCTGACTATGCTATGTCAGTATTTTGTGAATTGATTTGTTCATATTTTCAACGCCATAAGGTGGAAATCAAGGCGTTTATTTCTGAGACGTGTGGTAAATGCAGTCGTGATAATTGCTTCCATGCCCCTGGTCATTGCCTTGATGCCTAGTGTCATTGCCTCCATGCCCCTGGTCATTGCCTTCATGCCCCTGGTCATTGCCTTGGTGCCTAGTGTCATTGCCTCCATGCCCCTGGTCATTGCCTTGCTGCCTAGTGTCATTGCCTCCATGCCCCTGGTCATTGCCTCCATGCCCCTGGTCATTGCCTTGGTGCCCAATGGTCATTGCCTCCATGCCCCTGGTCATTGCCTTGCTGCCTAGTGTCATTGCCTCCATGCCCCTGGTCATTACCTTGGTGCCAAATGGTCATTGCCTTCATGCCCCTGGTCATTGCCTCCATGCCCCTGGTCATTGCCTTGGTGCCTAATGGTCATTGCCTCCATGCCCCTGGTCATTGCCTTCATGCCCCTGGTCATTGCCTTGGTGCCTAGTGTCATTGCCTTCATGCCGCTGGTCATTGCCTCCATGCCCCTGGTCATTACCTTGGTGCCAAATGGTCATTGCCTCCATGCCCCTGGTCATTGCCTCCATGCCCCTGGTCATTGCCTTCATGCCCCTGGTCATTGCCTTGGTGCCTAGTGTCATTGCCTCCATGCCCCTGGTAATTGCCTCCATGCCCCTGGTCATTGCCTTGGTGCCTAATGGTCATTGCCTCCATGCCCCTGGTCATCGCCTTCTTGCCCCTGGTCATTGCCTTGGTGCCAAATGGTCATTGCCTCCATGCCCCTGGTCATTGCCTTGGTGCCTAGTATCATTGCCTCCATGCCCCTGGTCATTGCCTTGGTGCACCATGGTTCCAGTAGAAATGTATGTTTCCCCTCCTATAAAGGTGCCCTTTACATATGGAAAAACCTGCCTTGCCCTCATGCCTGCAATGTAAATAAAGAAACGATGTATATTTCCCTAATACTAAATTATTTGTTAAAAGAAAGGTTTTCCCGGTCAGTTTCAGCGAATGTTTTTATACAATTTCATTAAAACGCTTTCAATAATTCAATTTCCCCTTATTCAATCAAAGTATAGGGTTTCTTTTTTAGCTTGCATTCAAGTTTCATTTTCGTGCACACATGGTTTCGTTCTTCTCATTCGGGTTCGTTTTTATTTCATTTATAGGCATTCAAGACTACATTTTCATCATTCTTCAGTTGAATTTCTACTACAATTGATGAAACTGAATGGTTGACAAGCCTCTTGCTTTTGGCCTTTACGAAATTGAAATATCTTTTCAACCTACGATCTTATTCTATCATTGCTAAACTGTTGAAATTTAATTGCTCCTTTGGACTGTTGAATGCTGATGCAACGGAGCATTCACTTTCAAACGAAAAAGAATGAGCCGGGTGTTAAAGGTATCGTACACGTTTGGTAATTACTCAAAATATATATAAGCATAAAAACTGACTTGGGAACAAGCAACGGAGAGGTGTTTATAGTATAAAACATTGTGAGAAACGACTCCCTCTGAAGTAACGTAGTTTTTGAGAAAGAGGTAATTTATCACTAAAATAATAAAAACTTCTTGCAAGAAGTTTTTATTCCTAACTGAAAGCACACAAATTTGTACAACAAGGGTGTATTTTCTTTCATCATTTTCTTGCAACTTCGATGACCAATTGAGCCCAAATTTTCACAGGCTTGTTATTTTATGCATATGTTGGGATACACCAAATATGAACACTGGTCTTGGACAATTACCAAACGTGTACGATGCCTTTAAATTGAATGAGTTTTTGTTAAAATTGGCCGGGAAAATCTATAAAATCATAATAAATTGATTCAAATTTGGCGAACGTGATGGAAACACTTCATCTGATTGTTACCATGGTAGTAGTAACGAGTGAAAACCTTCGCACCAATAAAGCTCTACAGATTAAAAATCGACAATTCATTCGGATGCTGTAATCCAACTCTATGTCTTTAATAAACTTGACGGTCAACGACCTGGAATGTGGGGTGTTAGAACCCTGTACACACTAATGGCGAAATCATGTCCGCGTTCCCTGCGTGCATTATCAATGAGTCCTATCATACCTCAAAAGGGGGCCAGGCTATTTTGACCTGCAAAATGTAGTTTCATTGATTTGAATGGGAGGAGGGAAGAACAAGGTTGCTGCAATGTAATGAAAGTATACACAGACTCAACAGCCGGTGTAAACTCTGATTTTTACAAAATATAACCACCGGAAACACGCTCAAAAACAACATAAGGAAATTGCAAGCGGTTACATATGGTGGCCCTGAAGGGACATCAAACATATATATTTACGTGAATATTTACGTAAATATTCACGGTTTTTGCCGCAATTCGCAAATATTACGTAAATATTTACGTGAATATTCACGATTTGTGCCCCAATCGCAAATATTGACGTAAATATTTACGTGAATATTTGCGATTTGGTGCACAAATCGCAAATATTGACGTGAATATTGACGTGAATATTTGTGATTGGGGCACAAATCGTGAATATTCATGTAAATATTTACGTAATATTTGCGAATTGCGGCAAAAATATATGTTTGATGTCCCTTCAGGGCCACCATAGTTACAGGTCTACACACCATTTTAAAGACACCACAGTGTACCATTTCGGATAACAGTTTTCCCATCTGCATTTCCAGAGAAATACAGGTTTTAAAGACGTCACTCAAATGTTCTTTTTTTTGAGAAAATGTATTAACCCTTTACATTTCAGAACTAATACGGTTTTAAAATGCATCACTCAGAAAGGGTAGTTTTTAATTTTGAGGGGAAAGAATTAAAGTAAATATAAAGCTACTAGACGGAAATTTTTAGTTTTTGCTGTTTTACGTTAAATCCCTGTTTAATGTGATAAATGAAAGTGCAGTCACCTAAAACAAAATAATTTACTGCTGGACCCACAAACAAAGAAAAACAAAATAAACCAAAAACAAAACAAAAGTCCGCAAAAACCCCAGAAACAAAACAAAACATAGTCCGCCCCCACCAACAAAAAAATTCACATCGTAACTGTGCAATTTGCATAGTGCAACAATGGTGCACCAAATGGCATGAATTGTGCCTTGATTTTTCAAACAATTTCCAGACACCCCCCCCCCCCGCGTCGCTGCGCAAGGGGCGACGCTAACGCACCAAAGTACATTATCTTTCATATTCGCCCCAAGAAATAATTCCTGGGCCCAATTTCATAGAGGTGCTTAAGCAGAAAATATTGCTTAACAATTTTTTGCTTAGCAGAAATGAGCAGGACACCAGTCACAAATTGTACATATGACATGGTATTTTGGCTGGTAACCCTGTTTTGGTAAGCATAATTTTGTTGTGCTGAGTTACTTTTTGTGCCCAAGCAGCTCTATGAAATTGGGCTCTGGTTACGGGCCTGGTTAAAATAACACCAATGTAATTGTTTTTGCAGAAAATAGTGTTATTTTAACAACCTGGTGTCAAATTTGATTCTTTTTTGGGTATTTATATGTGACAATACCCATGGTGTTGTCAATTTTAAAACCCCCAGTTTTTGCAGTGTAAATGTTCAAGAGTTGGTGGCATCTGTTGATCTTTAGTCAAACAGGAGTCACTTAGCAACAATCAGCTGTTTTGTAATTCCAACTCGGGACTGAGCAACCGATATTAATGTGAAACCAACGTAGCATGACGATGTAAAACCAACGACTTTTGCCTTTCCCTGGACGGCCTCTGCTTGTATATTGTATTGTCCAAAGAATTAAATTAATTTAGAAAATGTAATGGAGTTACGCTTATCTTTCTACCACCATTTTTGTCACGTCACCGCTATACAACATTTATCATAAATTAGCCTTGTTGATAAACGTTACAACCTCTTTCCCACCGTATAGGGTTGTAGCCAGTTTCTGTTATTTCTGCAGATATTTTCATGGCAGATGTGCCACCAGTGTTTCCGACATGGTTCCTCCTATCGGGGTATATGAGCGTGAAACCAGGTTTTCTGCTTCTTCTCACCCATACACTCATGCTTTGCTGAGATGTAGAACAAGGAGCCATTCCAACAGCTTTATTCCACGTGCTGCATCTCTTTGGAACTCCTTACCTGGTGCATGTTTCCCTCCATCCTACAATCTAGACTATTTTAAGAGGAATATCAATTCCTACTTCAGCTCCCCGAGTTATTTTCATCTTAAATGTTTTCTTCTTGTAGCCGGGAGTGACTTTTAGCCTTGTTTGGGGCGAACTTGCATATTAAAAAAACCATGTGCGGAACAAAATAATTTGGCAAGATTGGAGTTTCTTGGAAGCTTGCTTTGGTTACAATTTCTTGTTAATACTACGAGTAATTAAAGTGCAGTTACCTTTTCATGACTTGTTTGTATAAAAGGGCACTTAATCCTTTAGACTCTTATCAGCGCCATTCTGGCATCGTTCCCAAAGAACACGTCGAAATATTTATGGATTACGAACAGCTGAAATTATTCCAAATTTAAATTTAGATCTAATTGAATTAGTTCACTATACGTTTCATCCACGGCCTGAAATGGAAACCCGTTTTTATTTTATCTGGGAATGGACTCCATTCACACTTTACAATGTGGTTATTGAATGTTTTGTTGTAAGGTTGGGTTGGAGGGAAAACAAAAATGAATAGCCATGCAGTGTTGTTTTCCCAAAACCTCCGGTTCTGTTTAAAAGCCGCCTTTGAATCGCGGAAAGAATGGGTTTTGAAAACATCTGTGTTTTTTGTATGTCACGGTTTCTTGTGTTTAAAATGAAGTCGTCATCGACAGTGGGGCTTTTACTTGTGGAAATTGAAACTGACTACGTGTTTCGATCCGGATCCAGAATAATGCATCACTCTGCAAGGGCTTTGTTAGCCGCGGCTGCTGTAAATACAATATTGAATTGAGGTCGACGCGTTTGTTGTATCGATCCGGAAGAAGGTTTATTTGCACATTGCATTCATATAAGTGTGAGAAAATATACGTTATTCTCTCTGTTTACAGGTTGGAGTATTTAAATGTCACCCGAATGCAATGGATCTTACGCTTCCTTAATCAACTATATTTTCACTTTTTATTTTTTTATTTTTTTAAGAGCCGTGTTACTTTGTCTATTTGCCGAACTGGGGGTGGGGGAAGCATTTTGCTTGCGTAGGTTTTTCTTCAATATGATACGCCTACATACCCTTAAAAAAACACCTCTTGACAAGTTTGGCAGAACTCATTTGAGAGTTTGATCATTCTATACAGCCGAATATTAATGACCATACAACTCCGCTTCTCGCCAACACTCCTCTGAAATCGTTCAATTCATTCTTCAAGATAACCCATCTTTTTGTAATGATGTTGATTTTGTCTTATCACAATTTTACACACACACTCAATGGACAACAATTTAATATACATGTTTGCCTTTCTTTGTTCCCGTGGTAACGGTGTACGAGCCGGGGGGGGGGGCAGTAATGCATGTCAGGGTTAGAATAAATTATAAGAATGATGTGTAACCAATGAAGCTAGCTCAGCTGTGACTGGTGGCCTCATATAGGCCGTGTTGAGATATAAGCAGACAGGCAACAGTAGTCGTAGCCAGATGCATCTTCTCTGTCAAGCTTTAGTTTCGTCTATACGTCCATCCAGCTCAAGGCACCAGACTGGTTGCTGCATTGATCACTTTAGCAAGCCACAACCAAGAGAATTACCCTTCATTAAACTGCAGCCTATTGCAGGCGTGTATTTTGTTCTGTGTTCAATGCATCAGCATACTGCACGACAGACACAGCAATTATTGTTACGAAAGATGAATTGGCGATATCAACAACGCATCCATCACAATGGCAACAGAGTATTGCCATGGTAACGCAATATTTACTGTATAATCTTCACGATACCGTTGAAGGCTAATAATAAGTTTGGAATTCTACCGAAGCGCAGTTTCCGTTTGGTCTAGGCTTACTTTTCTGTAAAGCCCCCGTTTTAGAGAGATGCTGACGTCTCACGATCGCCTCAATTCCAGAATACAATGACTACTGACTGATGAACGTTGCACTCTGCAAAGACATTGCAAAATGATGATAAAACTGTTTCATTACAGAGAACCTAGGGTTGGAGGTTCCACACACAACATTTGACAAGTAAACAAGACTTTAAGTGGTATATAAATCATAATGCACCGTTTCATCACCTGATCCACGCCCCCGGTGACGATTCCATCAAATATACCTTGTTTCGTTTTCATTGTCTTTTTTTTGTGTTTGTTGATGAAAACTAACTTGTTATAGGACTCTGAAACATGTGATAAATTGAAGCAATTTGTGAAATTGGTTCAGGTGTGTTCACATTGCCCCACTGTGCCTACAAAGAGTCATTGTCCCTCTGATAGTCGCAAGGTTGTTTAATCACATTGCCAACAACATTTCCGAAAAACTTGAGTAATTGGCAGTTTTAATAAAGAAATGTGTCACCTTCCCACGCCATCCTTACATTTAATTTCACCCTTTATTTCTGTTTCACAAAGTGGAGCCTTTATATGACAACATTATTTTTAAAGCCAAACGATCTGCTCGTGTGTGCAGTTTCTGACATCGTCCAGTGATATCATTTTTACGCTAGACAGGCCGACCTTTTGAATATTTTAGATCGCTTCCAAATGATTAACCCCGACGTATGTTTATTATTTCCCCTGTTTGTGGTTAATATGTTGAAATTTATGTTCAGTACTGGTTTCTGACAGAATGTCACCTCCCTCCCCTCACCCCCCACCCCCCAAAAAAAAAACACACACAAAAAAAACCCCAAAAACCCAAAACCCCAAAACCCGGCGCTTTTAGGGAGGTTTCCTATTAATTACGGAGCACCGTAAGTGCCACCAGGCATTTTGTAAAGATGATTCGTATATTATTTGCCACGATACTAATATTACTTGACTTCACTAGGAAGATATGTCGCCAGAGGCGGTATAAACTGTCTCTTTCTGCTTCCCAATAAGTCTGGGCACTGCATTCATGTTTTTTGTGAATCAGTTTGTAAACGTATCTATTTTTTTTAAGCATACAATTTATATAAAGTTTCACAAAATATCGAGAAATTCCTTCAAATAAAATGTTGTTTTACACACGTAAACTTAATTGGATCCATAAATAAATATCAATGATTTATCAATTGTCACAGAAAGAAAAGGAAAATATCAAATTCAAATTAGTGTTATTGATCTCTTTGAAATAAATCTTACTTTTCGTTTGATTGGTGACTGACAGTCGTCCATGTTACTGCGGTTGCATTTATACATTTGATAAGGTTTTTAGGAGTTAACTCGTAATAACAACACGATCTGCTGTTGTATTAGACATTGTTTTAAAACCCCCGAGTATAAGTTATTGTTCAGGAGGCTTTTTGATAACATTTGAAAGGCACTTCTTTTAAGCTCTGTATGGTCTACTGCTCATAACCATACTCTGTGACTATGGTACGCCATACTTATGATAGCTGTAATTTTCAGGCAATTGAATCGCTGCTATAACCATAACGCTCCTTCAATAACATGAAGACATTTGCCGTGGTTGATGTTCACCACATATACTACACGCTGAACACTTCAATAACAATCCAATTGAATGTGTGCGTTGATATTAACTGATCGCTTCTGTTGCAACTTAACCAACAGAGGTCGCTCTTCATGAAAGATGGCTTTCGATGGAATTGATCAGCGCGGGATGGTTTGAAAAGTTAATAAAACGAGGGGACGCTTCGTATATTAGTTTCGATTTTCGCTGGGGACACGAATGAAAGATTGAACCGTTTTTATTGATGAAAAATGTAAGCCTTGTTGTGGAAAACGAACCTTGTTGTAGATATAGGATTGTTGTTGAGACAATTATTTATTTATCTCTTATTTATCTCTTTTTTATTGATCTTTACAACAGAAAGCACGATCTCAAGATTTGGGAGGCATTCCAGCATAAAATCAACAGATATGAAGTTTACTCCAATTTCTCCGAGATCGATGAACTTTTAGACTACATCGTGACGGAGACAATATACGGAGTTGGTAAGATTGGCTAATAATCCGTCCATTTTTTTGCTCAAGTGGTTTTAACCCAATGTTTAAACTCTTACAACAATCCAACTGCTGGTTTTGATATCTGTCAGACTAAATATAGATTGCACTAAAAGTGAGTTTCCTTTGCATGGGATCAGGCATACTACCATAATCCAACAGTGTCCAACAGTTTGGGTGTTGAATTACCATTTGGTGTTGGATTTTGCTAGAGAACAAATTATTTTCGTAAAGGTATGTTGCAATGTAGATGTTCGGATGAGAAAAATATTTCAGCTCTTCTATTTTTCAATGAACACACCACAGCGAACCTCTGAAAAGTTTTCATCAACTAAAGACAAGATTGTAAACTTTTTGACGGGGGTTTTGTGCCCGGTCATTTAATGTTTGTGCCATTGATACAGATTCGAAATCGAATCGAAATTTTCTCATGTGGCTGTTTTTCATACGGAATATTGTCTTTAGGACGAATTGTTGCTGATATCAAATAAGGACGAATTCAGATCAAAAATCGTGCATAAGATGTTTGGACATTACCGACCCATGTAATGTACAGACCTGTAATTGTATGCATTTAAATCTACATACAGTAGCCTACCTTTTAACAATTCACACTCCTATGTTTTTTAGACCTGAAAAGGTAATTTCTTGAAAATATTAATTTTTTGTCAACAGAACCCTTAAAGTACCGTGCATAGACCATGTTACCTAATGTGACATCACATATTACAAAATAACCATATAGCCTGGACTTCCTGCAGGCACGATTTGTCTGATTGTTGATATGAATCAAGGGGGCACGCATCTCAAAACTTGTTCAACTGTTACTTTTATAACTCTTGAGTTTACGTGGAAATGATGACTCAAAGTGTCAAATTCCCCCGTATGAGCAGTGCAGTCTCCTGCCTGCCCGAAATGCTCTGGAATGTACATGGTCACTCTTTGTGCAAAAATTGGTTACATAGTATATAGTGAGTCTACTTGTGTTTTTATAACATGATGCGTTCTTCAAGGAATTGATAAAAATGGGAAAATTTACAATATACAAAAAACTGAAAGACTTCGTGCCTAAACAGCTGGATTACAACAGTAAACACTGGATTACAACAGTAAATAATCACATGAGTATTAATTTGTGAAACATAATTATTCTGTTTATTTGTTTTTATTCCGTGTATTAGATGAGAAATCTGGTGGTACTCAAGTGAAACTTATTATTACATATGATGATGGAGGTCATTCACTCTTCAAGCCTTGGAGGTAAGTGTTCCATACCACAAGCTTCCCCCCTACGGTCGCTGCTAAGGTCCAACATTTGTTCTTGTTGACGGTAACAAAAGATTCCTAAATTATTGTTATTTGTTTCACCGTTTTCTCCAAATTGCAATGCTCTGGGGAGCCAAAGTTCTTGATATCCTAGACTGGGCTTGTCCACATATCTAAACAAACAAGAATTTTTGAGGGGCTGACTTTTTTTCACTCATAATTATGTTTCGTGCACAAAATTGTACAGACACAGACCTACCCAGATCTGAACCCTCTGATAAGTGGAGCCATTAGCAGGCTTCCCCGATGTCTTGCTGACAGTCCCCGTCCCGCCAATCAAAATTGTTGGCTTTCTGGGGTGCCAGTAACTAGTGGAACCTTCCAGCATTTTGTGTTTTTCCTGGGGTTACTCCCTCACCTATGGTTTTGTACATAAGCACAGTGGCCACAATAATTCAATACAATGTTTCTCTTGTTAATGACAGGGTACCGCGAGAATACGAAACATTACCGAATCATTTCTACTTCTCGGATATTGAGCGCCACAACGCTGAAATAGCAGCATTTCACCTTGATAGGTAAGCAGCACAGACACGAGAGGTATAGATGAATAGTTATTATGCAGAGCCAGTATATAGTAGAGCAGAAGAACATAGCCACCATTTCGTCTTGCTCCCTGTATACTTGTACTGTGTCCAGATAATATGCAAAAACGGATCCAGACTATTTCTCCTTTGTAAGCCAGATTTGTTTCAAATGGCCCTTTGCAAAACTTCGGCTTTGCCTTCGGCCGGCTCCGGCTTAGGCTCAGTCTGCCTGTTTGAAGTACACTTCCTGAAAGCACACGAGCCAAAACCGTGGTTTCGAAAAAGCCCATTGAACCGAAGAATGACGTATGGCTGCATTGTATATAGTTTCATAATACACAATACAGTTATCCCCCTCTTTGCACAGATGAGTGACACCAGTTCAAGGCAATTGACTGTACATCATTTTTAATGCATTACTAAACCTTCATTAAAAATCAATTTATAATGTGCCATACAAAACGTATTGTATCACAATGTTCTCCCGTTTTGACTTATTGACATGTACAGTACTTCCTATTTTTGCATTATGAAATGTTGAGCATATACAGTGAACTTTATTTGACTTCTATCAGAGGGGAGATTCGGTTGCATTGATGGGCGACCTACAGACCGTTGTTTCGGTTAACATAGAGTTCTATGGATGTTATCAATTAAAGTAGTTTATTTATATGCCTTTGTTTGTTTGTTGGAAGTAATAACGACCGAGTGCACGAGTAACGGTCTCGAACTTTTGTAATTTAAATTTGTTTTAAATCACCCTGTTTATTTTTGTCTCCGTTCTGTGCTGTCAGGTTTGCAGTTAAAAACAGAAATCAATTAATTCTGAAACGATTTCAATATTAGTCGAGTCTATTAAGGGGAGGAACAGTCAAATAAATAGCAGAATATATATGTAATTTAATAACACGCAACTCTATAGTTAGCGCATACTTAATCGAATTACAAATTTAATTTAAAGGTAGGGTGTACTTTTGGTAATAACTCCACAAGTTAATGACCATAAAAATTTAATTGGTAAAGAGCACTGGAGAGCTGTTGATCTTATAAAAAATTGTTAGAAACGACCCCTTTGAAGTAATATAGTTTTAGAGAAAGGGGTAATTTTTCACCCCCAAATTTGAATCTGAGAAAGCTGAAGCCTTTCTCAGGGATCTGAAAGCACACAACTCTATACGCAACATTTGTGTTTTTTCTTTCATTATTTTCTTGCAACTTCGATGACCAATTGAGCCCAAATTTTCACAGGCTTGTTATTTTATGCATATGTTAGGATACACCAAGTGAGGATACTGGTCTTTGACAATTACGAAAAGTATACCCCGCCTTTAAACAGCAAGATTGACATATAGAATCATTTAGTAAGCCTTTATGTAAATAATTCTTCAAAAACCCAGGTTGGTTTCTGAAACCCAAACTCACTTTGTAGTTTTAAAGATAAGATAAAGGCCTAAATGTAAATATAAACCGCGCCAAATTAAACCCCTATCGTCTTTGAATGACCTTTGATATTGTTGTTGTTTTCCCAATAGAGTTTTAGATTTTCGGAGGGCGCCACCTGTTGCTGGTCGCTGGTTCAATTTGACATCAGATATCTATGATTTGGCCGATTCGGGACTCCGTAAAACATTTTTTCGTTCACCTGGTAGGTCTCTTGATCGACCCCCCTCACATTCTAACCTTTATTAATGCTTTGATTGAGACTGGTATGAATTGATTAAATGCTCAGTAAAACATCCCCTGCCTCCTTATGCCATGAAAAAGTTTGCACACACAAGAACTTCGGTGATTGGTTGTTGAGGGCCTGCTGATTCTAAACGTCATTATCTCTTAACCAATGAGACGATTTAACTGATTGCATACTAAATGAACGATTGTTTTTATGCACAATGGATACATTCATTACGGTATTGTTATACTTTTATTTTAGATTCCATGAAATCAGAAGAAAATAAGTATGTTTAGGTTTCACTGATACCTTGATATTTCTTATTAATGTTTTTTTAGGTTATTGTTTTGGATAACAACAAAACCCAGTGCCATCAGCTGCCGTTTAACAAAAAGGAATCCGGCAGTTTCAGTTGTAGTATCACAATATTGTGTGAATACTTTGTAATTACTTGAAAGGTGACCAACTAACCCTAATCTAGTTTCTGTCCTACTTTATTTCCAGCTAATAATATTTGTTTCGTGGGTCATTGTTCCTACTATTGCGAAACCGAGACGGCTGTTTGCGGTAAGCCAGATATGATCGAGGGCTCCATAGCGGCCTACCTGCCTTCATTCAAGTCAGCGCCCCGTAAAACGTGGCGGCACCCATGGCGAAGATCATACAGTAAACATAGAACAGCCGTGTAAGTTAACTACGAAATCATCCATAGATTAATGATGCAAAACATCTCTCAGATTGAGGCGGTGGAAAAAATGAAAACAAAAAGTTACAGAGGGAACACAATTTGGGGCATTGAGGCATTTCGCTTGAGGCACTTCTCCGGCATTGTGCTTATAAATACTTGCTTAATATTGAGAAATCGTTTGGTAACTTTTCACAAGTTTTGGTGCGGCTTTGGTACATTGAAATATTCATTTGATTAGCATCAAGTTTATTATGCTTAACTTCCAGTTTAAAGTGACATTTGAACAGGAACTTTAAGACTCATTTTTAAAAACCCACACTCAAAACACAAGTCATCCTCGCAGTCACGTTACGCCTACCTCCCTGCCTTGCCCTGCGGCTGTGCCGTTTACCCCAGTCAGCCAGCATGCCCTTTATGTTCAATCAATTTTACATAAAAATAAAACCAGCTGTGCATTTTACTGAATTTCAATTTCTGGTTTGTAGATGGGAGCAGGATCCGTTGTACTGCGAGCGGGTCGTCATGAATAAACACCCGTATAAAACTGGCCGGAGACTCCTCGACCTTATGGACATGTGCGTCTTTGACTTTTTAATAGGTAAGTTGATTTTAGTATACACAATTAAATGTAGGATCATCGAAGAAAACAATGATGAATTTTTAATCTCGCTGTGTACACAGTACTAGTGCCAATTCTAAAGATAAAGGTTTCCGTCTGACATAACTGCCAGATGAGAAACTAGAAGTGTTAAAACACCAAAGAATTCACCGATCAGCAATTAAAATAACTGAACGTGCACAAATTCTTCACAAATCAAAATCCGTTGGGCGTTGTTTTTACTTGACCACCCATACAACTTGATGACATTTTCACAGGTAGGTTGTGTGGTATGTGTATTGAAAACTAGAGGGCGAGATAAATTTACGTTTCCCAAACACAAGTTATGTTGTAATCCCTATAAGGAACATCTGACGTCGTACAGTAAAAGACAACATTATCACTGACGGTCTGCTTTCAATGGTTGTTGTTGTAATGGATGGAAGAAGTGATTGCAAACTAATTGAATAAAATATTCAGAACCTTGGAATATGGTTCATGCTTGATTGAATCTGGGATGGCGCTGTTGATAGAATAAGGTTGGGTTTTACCGGAACATCAACTACAAGTCTAGAAGTAAAAGAGCAGCTGATGACGTAACTGACGGCTTGTTCAGGCTGATCTACCGTTCTGTTTAGAGGAATATTTCTGTGCAAAGCTAACGTGATTACAAAATCGGAGCCCGGGTTGCTGGCTCCAAATTACGTGGGAGGTTGTCTGTGATTTCCTGTTAAATTGTTTAATATGCAAATGTGACCCTCTCTTATTCTTGGAATCTTATTGAGGATAGAGGCTTCGGCAGTTTGTTCTCTTTATAGAATGACCTTTTATTTCTGTAAGAGACGATGACATAAACGTGTGTTGAGGTCTTCGTTGAATTGCACTATCAATTAATTTATAACAAACTATCAAAGAACAACTGTACATTTATATTCAAACAGTAAAACAGGAAATCGTAAATGGCTAAATACAGCTTTGCTTCAAATCATGACATGCATGACGGCATTCGCTATCTTGGATTATCGTTAGACTACAGCTACAAAATGCAAAGAAAACTTAACCGTTGCTCCTGATCGGAAATGTTTCTAAAGAGCAAATACTTATAAATAGCTTTTTTTCAAAGAAATCGAAGAAAGGAGTTCAACATATAAATTAATAAACTTGTCTTTAGAAAACTTTGTAATCGGCACAGTATACCTTTAGCTCGGCACTCGATTTTTTACTTTAAAAAAGATGATTGAAGACAAGTATCATTTTACAATAGCGAACTTAAATGATAATAAACTGAAACATTATTACTTGTAAAAGACGAAGACACAAACGTGTGGTCTTCGTTGAATTTTAGTACGGGGTGACGGAAGCGCCGCGCGAAAAAAGTCTATATTTTGTCAAAAGGGGGCGCTTCTCTTGAATAATTTAACAATTATTTATACAGGTTAAGGAAATGTTACATCATAGATAAAAGTACCGTACTGAAACAAACGGTGGTGGTACATTTTCTATGACCGTCGTCCGTCACACATTACGTGCTGTATACGCAGTCATAGTTCCTCCGAGGGACGTTTCAGTGAAGTATGTATAGATATGAGATGAAATGAAAAATATCATAGCTTTGTAAGACACTGTGTGGCGTTAATAACGCGTTCATCATTACTATGATTAGGGAATGGAGAATGGGGGGATATCGATACGGGGCAAAAGAAGGCAGGTGGACTTTCGCCGCTTCCTCGTTATCACGGTGGCGATAATCAATTGGAAACTGGGGAAGTAGGAAATGGCGTGGTGTTGTGACAGGTATGCAAAAGACAGGTGGCTCTCGCTGAAATAGATTTGACGAGTTGGTCATTTCATTTGGCTCAAGAACCATAGACCGGACATTCTAACAGTGACCGTGTCCAAAACGTCAGTCGTCTGTCTTTATTAACTACCACCTTGGATGATAATGAGGAGGGATGTAATAGTTGGAGAACACACTATTGGTTTTTAAGTGCCATGATCACACGAGGCAATTTTTACAGGCAACATGGAGGCAACTAACTGCACTGCAAGCAAAGGAACACTTAGTAGCAACAAGAAACCAGTGTCCTATAGAATATTCGTGAAAACTAGAAACTGAATGTTGTTGTATCTTCGTGGTGGTTGCCTGGAACTGATTGCCTGTGAGTTGCCTAGTGATGTGAAGCCGTCCTAGAGAGTAGATTCATTCCCATCATACAGTTGTCAATAAAACACATCAAACAGCAAATCTGTGAATTTTTTTATCTGTTCTCAAGTTTTAGTGGGAAAAAACCCCCGACGAAAATCGCTTTATCAGTGGTTTTATGCGCGTTCATACCGGGCTTAATTCGACTGCTAGCTGCAATAAAAATTAGTGAAGGTGATTTGGATGTCTCCCATCTTGTTCTTTTATCGGCAGATAGTTCTGTGCACAGTTGTAGGTTGGTTCAGTTCTGATTGGTTGGTCAACTAATTTACATATTATGCTATGGAAAGTTGAAGGGTAAACGTGATTTTTAAAAGTGTTTTTCTTTCTCTTCCTCGAACAGGTAACATGGACCGCCATCATTACGAGACATTTGAGGCCTTTGGAAACTTTACATTCCCGATTCATTTAGATCACGGAAGATCGTAAGTACAATGCATAATTCCCCCCCCCCGGAATGATTTAGATGATTACACGCCATTCGATACACCCCTTGCGCCCATCAGAGGCTTCAGAGCAGTACCACATCAGCCCAATTTCATTTTCTTCTTACCATAGAATTCTACTCTTCACGGTGCCCCTTTATGCACAGACTACAATGGGCCATAAGCTGGTAATCAGGGCATTGAAATTTGTCTCTGAATGTTTCATAAGGTTAAACAAAAAACAACAACGACTATTACAACGACAACAGCAAAACGACAACACCAACAAAAACAGCGACAGAGTCAGCAACAGTGACAGCGACAGCAACAGCGACAGTGACAGCGACAGCGACAGCGACATCAGCACCAGCACCAACAACAGCAACAGCGACAGGGACAACAACAACACCTAAACCAGCATCAACACCGACACTGACACCGACACCGACAGCAACAGCGACAGAGACAGCGACAACACAAAAACCAGCACCAACACCAAAACCAGCACCAACACCAAAACCAGCACCAACACCAACATCAACAACAACAACAACACCAACACCAACACCAACACCAACAACACCAACCCTTCACTGGAATTAAATCATGCGAGACTACTTTGTTTTTCCAAACCAGATGTTTATTTTAATAGAGCCGATTGAAATAAGGATATTATGAATGTGACAAAAATATATGACTAAACAGAATTGTCAGTTGGTATTTTTTCTCGAAACATTTACCACCAAACGGACTGAAATGATCACCGTGGTTGTGTGGAAGAATGAATTTACTCTTTCAAAATACCACTGATGCATTATACCCTCGAAGTCATCGCAGTTATATGCATTTAGGTAATACACTACATGACTTTTTCTTCAGATTGTCTTCGCTATCATTGAAATTGTTATTTTAACTAATACTTATTTTCACTCAATTTTTTGTCTCAACTAGGTTCGGTAAACATCATCATGACGAGTTATCCATTCTCGCACCACTATTCCAATGTTGCCTGTAAGTGTATGCAAGCACATCCGTGTTACAATATGCGGGGGATTTGCAAAAGAGTGCGCCACCAATAGTTTTCCTTTGAGAGGTCGTTTTCAAAGACAACACCCAATGTAGAAGACCCACCGTGCGTGCGGTGCTTTTCAGTTGATCACATGATTTTAAAGCCTCCCATATAAACATCAAAGTTACCCACACGAACGCTTGTCACAATATAAACTTCAAATCTATGAAGGTGAACTCCAGTTAGCAAATTAAACCGACGTTTGTTCGACTAAAATAGAAAGTTGCGTCCGCTCTCGACCTTTTCCATGATACATGTATAACAAGGAAAAATAAAACCTCTCAATAGTAACATCTTGTTGATGCACTGTATTGTGATTCACCCAAATTAACATGTTAAGGGTTTTTGTAAATTAATAACCTAGTTAGGAATGAATTAACATTTTTGATCACATTAGAAATCCATTTGTATTCGTAACTCATCACGATCTATTGTAATCGTTTGTAAAAACGTTTGTAAAAAGAACAAAACAGGGTTTAAAGGTCTAAGTTAACATATTCCTGTGTATTTTCACATTCAAACAAAAAGGGATCCACGCTGTGTGACTATCCGAGGATGTCCTGGGATTGATTGTTGTGTCCCAAACTAAAGGGACGTGACCCCAAAATGGAGAAGTCCTCGGGCTAATGTTACAGGGGACACTAATAAGTGTAATGTTAAGTGTCACCCCCAATTTATCATTTGGTGTTGTTTTTTTAACAATGCAAGCTCACATTTTATTTTGTAGAGCAAATCAGCTGTGAAGTTTGAGCTTCTCGTCTTTTATACAAATCAATTTGAAACTTTTTTTTTTCAGTTTACGAGAGACGACCTACGACCGGCTGAAGCTGCTGGCCACGGAGCAATTTAAACTGAGTGACGTCATGCGCGAATCACTCTCAAGTGACATGTTATTTCCGGTCGTGATAGAAGCCCACTTGGAGGCGATGGACCGACGGCTTCAGACAATCCTCGGCCAGGTCGGGAAATGCTTCCAGAGGAAGGGCAAGGCGAAGGTCCTTCAACCCGAACCTCAGTTCAAGGATTACATAGAACCCGAACAGTTAACAAAAGTCGACAATTTTGAGGACGAGTACTGAACTCTATGACCACTATAGAAACAACTACACACAAATACTGCTGCCGTGTGTTAATTCCAAACTATTAACAGCAGACAAGTTTTTTTAAATATTGGATTTAATTAAATCCTGATTGAACAAGGGTCTATGTGCTTTTTACTTTTGGCAAAATACTTTAATTCTGTTGGAAATGAGGTAAGTTATGTGCGTTCCTGAAAAACATCGACTACTAAAACGAGTGACCGTTTTTTGTTTTTGTTTTTAACAATGAAAAAAGATTTTGTCTTAGTTTTTGAGGTAAGGGATATTTTTTATATGGATACCAAAGAATCCAAAGGAAAGTGTGTAGCACAAAGGTAAAGGAGTTCTATTTTTTTCTTGTGTGAAGTTCCGAAGTACTCCGCAAATTCCAGGAATTCCATTCTAAAAAGAATTTTTTTTAAATACTTTGTTTTCAAAGTTAGTGGACTAAAGAAAAACACAAAATTTAATTGAAAATACAAAAGAATTGAAACGTTTGATTTGTTGTTAAAGTCAGTAAATCTGTCCATCTTCCGTTGAAAAAATATTTCTTTACTAAAACCAGCTTATGTTTCTTTTTTTCTTGGCTGGTTTTCGTTTTACTTGCATTTACAAAACAAAATCCACACAGATTGTGTGTGTGAAGGTGGTTTTCTGCTTTGAGTAGAGTTTTATATTCTTTGTTTTCTCAAAAGAGTTGTTGTTTTTATGCTGTTAAAAGCAATTCGTTTTGTTGCCAGGGAATCTTAGGTAACAATCATTCATGTTAAATTTTTAACCCACAATTTGTGTGTGACAGAAATGCTGTAAGACAGCAGTCAATCACAGCACGTTGATGAGTGAATAAGTAAATCCACTCACATACACGTTTTCTATATTAAAGAAATTGACATTCTCAGAATGAATTGAAATCATCAACTATGATGGTGTCATCTACCTACTTTGCCCCATTTTTAGTAATGGTTTTGTCGATTATTTTAATATTTTGTGTGACAATGATGTCGCTTGGTGACAAATAGGGTCACGTAAATACCAGTGATTTTTTTAAATTTTATAAACACAACATCTCATTATGGTTTAATGGGACTCTAATGTTACGTCATTGATGCTTGCTGTAGGACTACAAAATGGAGACGTAAGCATCGATGCTGCCATGTTGCCACTCCCTCACAGAACACAGCATTGGTTACAAGAAGAAACGCCCTCTCCTTTATTTGTGTTTCTTTTCTTTTTTTAAAAACAACTGCCCGCATGGTGGCGTCATTGTAGTTCAGTGCAGGCCTTCTGCACAGTCTTTGGAAATGTCGACATTGGCATTCCTTCAAATTAGCCAAAGCCAGAACTGTGGACCGGAACTAAATCCGTTGTTTCTAAAATAACTAATTCCGCTGTTTCAACGGAAACAACGAAGCTAGCGCTGACAGACAGAATGATGTAGTTGTGCTGCTTGTATTGGCTTCTCGTTTTAATATAATTCATTTTAGCTTCTCACTCTGCGCTTTTTTTTAATTAGTTTTTAATTCTGTGGGGTGGAAGTGTTTTGGATAAAAAATGTTTAGTTCAGCTGCTTAATAACGCCATCTGTTTCTTTTCAGCTTAACTCACTTCTTGCGCAACTCTCTTCTTCATATTGAAAGCGTGCCTTTTATATTACCACTATGAATCTCCATATTTGCGAACAAAATTACGGTACAATTTCTCAAGATTTGTTTTTGTCTCACCACAATTTGAACGTCGCTCATGTGTTTAAGTTTCGATTATTTTATTAGAATTTAATTAATCGATCAGTTAAAGACAACGTTTGGAGATTTGTTCATTTTGTTTTGATTACTGGAAATTTGGAAAGGGTTCTCTTCTACCTTATGTGCAATTAGTAGTGTTAATCGATTAGTAATGTTGATCGATTAGTAATGTTATTCGATATTTTTGCTTTATCTAATTTCTAATAGCTCTGGTTTTCTTTTAAATCATTTATTCGGTATTATACAATTATCGAAATCTCTCTGTATATTGAAATGATTGCTTTATTTTAAGGTATAATTTTGAGAATATATTGATAATAAATTGTATCAACTTTATATATAAAATAATATAAATGAAAAGAATGAGTGTTCTTTATGATTGTTAATTTCTGATCCCTCCTTCGGTTAAATGAAAGCCAAATATAGGTGTGAATTCGATGATGGGAAAATAACGAAAGTAATTAAAAATACTAATCATTACCAATGAGAGTGTAAAATGACGTTTATATGTCACAGTAATTTAGGTGTAAATGTATTTGTTTAACATACCCGTTGTATCACTAAAGTAAATGTGTGTGGAAGAGATAACACTACAGTTTATACACAACATGGAAGTTTTAAAGGTCAAGGTTGTTAATCAAAATAACACGACACAACAAATACACAAGTTATCAAGCCGCCATCTTATAGGTAAACCGGTGATGAAACCATGGAAACGCCGCAGATTTGTACGCACGCGCACATTTTTAGCCAATGAACAAACTCCTTTTGACCTCTAGGTGAGGGAGCCCTACTCAAATAGCCTCATATGCATAAGGTCTGTTAAAACTAATTTACTCTTTTTATATCAAAGTTAATTGAGCCATGTGCTGTTGTTAAGGTCAATTTTTGTATGTGCAAGATTGGCGCAACTTTTTACCTCATTTAAAAACTATTTACTCTTTCAGGAAACTTAATTATATAAATTAATTGAGCCATGTGCTGTTTTAAGTTCAATATTTGTACGCAAGAATGGCACGGTAATCGTTAAACAAACCGGGTATGGTTGAAAACACAAGGCCTCATACTATTCCTTAACCCCGGACCATAATATCATCTTATTCAAACTAAACTGGCGACTTTAACATTTGTTGTCACGAGGCTTCTGCTCTGTGTGTGCTTCACCACATTGTTTACTCAGCTCTCTAGATTTTTTTAAATTTACATTTTTGACATTTTAAATCGACCTAAGGCCATTGCATTGACGTCATCAAGCCGCCATCTTGGAGGTAAACCGGCGATGAAACATTGGAAACACCGCAGATTTGTACTCACGCGTACATTTTTAGCCAATGAATAACCTCCTTTTGACCTCAAGGCGAGGGCGCCCTACTCAAATGACGTCATATGCATAAGGTCTGTTAAAACCTTACTCTTTCATATCAAAGTTAATTGAGCCATGTGCTGTTGTTAAGGTCAATTTTTGTGTGCAAGATTGGCGCATTTTGTTACTTCATTTAAAAACTATTTACTTTCACGAAACTTGATTATCAAAATTAATTGAGCTATGTGCTGTTTTTAAGCTCAATTTGTGTACGCAAGAATGGCGCGGTAACCGTTGTCTGTGGGAAACATTTGTAGGGGTACCCCCTGGTGTCAAGTGGAGGTAAGGAGGAACGATCCTCTATCTACTAAAGGATGAGCATCCGCCAATAAAATAAAATGAATCTGCAAAAAGATGTTTAAAATAGAAACATATAGTTATTCTCTTCTGCAACCGATTTAATACAAGAGAGAAGCAATTCACATGATACTAGTACTAGTACAGCACAATCACCAATTTAATATAACATAAATCAGTAGAGCGCACAATAATCGGTAAATGTCGTACCAAAGGTCGAAACGTGGTTGCCTTTAATACTCAGCTACCACACACAACTTTAAAATGTCGATGTCGATGAAGTATATCCCCCAAAAAGTGTTATTTCTACCAAGCAAAATTACTTGCTAAAAGCCACCGGGATACTAAAAACTGACCTCTCCGAGATAGTAAATGTTAGGAGGCATGGCAAGAGCCATGCTCCCTTGAAATTAGAGAGATATACCCAGCTAAGAGAGGTGTGCCCCTCATGTTCAGAGTGAAACAGAAAAAGAGAGCGAGTTCAAGGGTCGTGGACCACAACTTAAATTTCTCACAGAAAAATATGCAAATCACAAAAGCTTGAACGCTGAGGGCGCACTTGGGTTCCCGAAACAAATTTAATTGGTGTTTTGAAGCGTGTACCATTCTCTGGCTATTCTTACCAACGCACATGACGTACATGGATTAGTCCGACGTAAGTCCGAAAATTTCATGCAGACAAGAAAGACATTGTTATTCATTACCGTACCGATTCCTTTAAATAGTAACAACTTGGGGCAGCTCAAATAAAAATGCGGATCGCAATCCTCTGTTTTGCGTTTTTCATCTTCAAGATGAATTCCTCTATTCCCTGTTCACCCACATGGGCAATATGGAAGAACACAGGGTACTATGTCCACGCTGTACCTATGGAAATGCCTAAAGCTAAGGCATTCTGCGAAGAGATAGCCGGGACGCTACTTCTTCCAACATCTTCAGAAGAGAATGTGTTTGTGAGATCACTGCTGCAGAAACAAGGGGTGTCCAAGGCATGGATAGATTGTACCGACGAAAAAGAAGAAAATGTTTGGCTGTGTGCAGTGAATGGAGAATACCAACAACCAACGTTTGTCGAAGGCGGCGTGCCCGACGGTGGGACAGACCAAAATTGCGGGGCGATGCTCGTGACAGACGGCAGATGGTATGATGAAAAGTGCGATGAAGAATACATTGCTGTTTGCATGAAAGATTTGCCTGCAGGGGAAAAACCCACCGATCCAATCTACTGTTATACCTTGGACGAAGGAGGCCGCCCAGTGAATGGACAATGTGTTCATAACCTCAACCCGCTGTAAACGCTTTAGATGCAGACTGTTTCCAAGTTAGCGGACGCAAGTTACCCATGCACAACATGGTCGGAGTTGATGAGTCACAGGGAGCTGGACTCACTTTCCAAGTCAGCTTATTACCAGGAATTTGAGTCAGTGACATTGTTTTTGACTCTTATACTGAGGTCACGCTGACCACCAACGACATTTTAAACATTTTAGATAGTTATAGAGGACACTGGAAAGTAAGTGCAAAATACCTTTTGGATCCAAAGTTGTCCACTGCAAATAATACCTTCAAAAACAGAATAGTACATTGAACTTTTACGCAGCAACAAGAGTCATTAAGCATCTATAAATAATGAATTTTTTAATGTACTGAACATGGTTCAATGGCTAGATATCTTAAAGAGATTAGTGCACTGGTCCGGGTAGTAAGAATATAATCCCAGTAAGCTTGTAATGCAGAAACGTGTCTTTTGTCGGATGATATTGAGATTAGCGTCAAGGAGTTAAACTTTTTGAAGGTTTTTGAAGGTTGAATTTCCAAGCTATTCATCGCGGTCGTAGCAAATTAGAAACACCATTCACCTTAGTGTTTTCGAAGGAATTCACTCATTGCAACAAACTGCTCTAGTTTTATTCCATCAAACCTGATCTTAATTCCATCACACCTGACCGTAAATCCATCAAATTTCACTGGTTTTCGATCGCGCAAGAGTCAACAAAAGAGTTATCGTTCTCTTGTTCCAAGGCTCACCGTAAAATAGCTACTGGAATTACAATTGACACCATGGACGAGCTCCAAGTTAGTTCTCAATGCAGACGATTGCGATCAGAATCTACCTCCTGTTCACTTCACCTTGTTGAGCCCGGAACTCATTGTTCGTCTTCGCTCATAGAACTGTCCATGCCTTCTTTAGTGAACTAGTTATTAGACTTTCGAGTGACTTTGGTTAATCCCATTCCAATTATGTATTGTTTGTTTGCTGCTGCTGTTGTTGCTGTTGTTGTTGATGTTGTTGTTGTTGTTGTTGTTGTTGTTGCTGTTGTTGTTGTTGTTGTTGTTGTTGTTGTTAATGTTGTTGTTGCTGCTGCTGCTGTCACTGTTGTTGTTGTTGTTGCTGCTGCTGTTGCTGCTGCTGCTGTTGTTGCTGTTGCTGTTGTTGCTGCTGCTGCTGCTGCTGCTGCTGTTGTTGTTGTTGTTGTTGTTGTTGCTGCTGCTGCTGCTGTTGTTGTTGTTGTTGTTGTTAATGTATTGTTTATCCAAACTTCTTATTGTAACACTTGATTTGTAAAGTGAATTAAAACATCGACCTCAATGTACTTGTTATCATTCTTTTTAAATAATGGTCTTAAACACAATTTATATTTCCATTCCCCGTTGGATAAGAACACATCACACGCAACCATTTATTATTGATGGGAGTGGTATGGTTGGGTTGGGGTAGGGTTGGGGGTAGGGTTGAGGTAGGGTTGCGGTAGGGTTGTGGGTATTGTTAGGGTATTGTTGGAGTCCAGTTGGGATATCGTAGGGGGTAGGGTTGGGTTTATGTTTGGGTAGGGTTGGGGTAGGGTTGGGGAATTGTTGGGGGTATGGTTGGGATATTGTTGGGGTAGGTTTGGGCTTGGGCTAGGATTGCGGGTAGGGTTGGGGCCTGTTGGGGTAGGGTTGGGTTAGGGTTGTGGGTAGGGTTTGGTGTTATTTGGAGGCTATATGGTTACTAGTTGGATCATGGAGGAGGGGTTGGATGGCATATTGTTGGGGTAGGTTTGGGGTTGGGCTAGGGTTATGGATAGGGTTGGGGTACTGTTGGGGTAGGGTTGGGGTGCTGTTGGGGTAGGGTTGGGGGATAGGGTTGGGGTGGGGTTGGGGTATGGTGTTGGGTAGGGTTGGGGTGTTGTTGGGGTACGGTTGGGGTAGGGTTGTGGGCAGGGAGGAGAATTGTTGGGGTATGGTTGCGAGTATAGAGTTGGGATAGGGTGGGGTAGGGTAGTGGGTATTGCTGTGGTAGGGTTGTGTGTACTGTTGGGGTAAGGTTGTGGGCAGGGTTTGGGGGAGGATTGGGTAGGAATCACTGGTCTGTGACCCCCCCCCCCTACATGTTGATGTTATCACAATTTACATGCTATAAACTTTAAATTATTCGTGTTTTCCTTCATTCTATAATCTAGGGGCTTAAGCGATAATTTGTTTTGAAACAACGGTAACATGACGTAATAAAAAACACGAGAATTGTATGATACAAATTCGAAATGTGTTTTTCAAACACTTTCACTCTGTGCAGAAATATGCATCGATAACATATTCAAAAAAATAATCCTATAATAAAGTGTAAATAAATATGACGACCATATCACATGTTAACATATTTAATGGTAAATTCTTCTATTCACATACAACCAATCTGAATAACAATCACTTTATCAAACATCCATTCGTATTAAAGGTATCGTACACGTTTGGTAATGACTCAAAACAATTATTAGCATAAAAACTTACTTGGTAACAAGCAACGGAGAGCTGTTGATAGTATAAAACATTGTAGGAAACGACTCCCTCTGAAGTAACGTGGTTTTTGAAAAAGAGGTAATTTCTCACTAAAATAATAAAACTTCTTGCAAGAAGTTTTTATTCCTATCTGAAATCACACAAATTTGTACAAAAAGGGTGTTTTTTCTTTCATCATTTTCTTGCAATTCGATGACCAATTGAGCCCAAATTTTCACAGGCTAGTTATTTTATGCATATGTTGGGATACACCAAGTGAGAACACTGGCCTTTGACAATTTCCAAACGTGTTCAGTGCCTTTAAAGGTAGGGTCAAACTTTAGTAATGACCCCGACAAAAAGTCTTATTTCTATTTGAAAGCTTATAGGCCTACTTGTTATAAAGATTGTACGGTAGTAAGCATCCTGTGAAATTCAAATATGTTCGTCTGAAATGCCCCACCGTTGATTAAAAATAAAAACAAACATTTTGAATTTGAAAAACAATTCATGCATGAATCGTTTCTCAGATTTCTGAGGGCTGGTGTCCGTTAGCAAATGCTGCGGCCAGAGATGCGGTTGGTTCACGCTGTCACCTCGCTGAACGTGCATGGATTCTACGTTTGTATGAAAATACCGTGCAGTTTTTTGCTTTTTTTTTCTCTCAACAAGTGGACACTGTGTTCATCAGCTGAAACTTCCACAGGTGACTTCTATTGTATCTGGTTAAATAATTTTATCAATAAATCAGCATTGCGTTGACAAAAAAAATGCAATGACGTTATCTATAAAAACTAAATCTTTTAAGTGAACAATTAAAAATGAATAACAAGTATAGACCTAACAGCATTTTTAAAAGTTCTTCCATTCGATTCATTTACAGCCAGTCCAAAATGTAATTGTTCACCAAACTATTATAGGTAACCAGTTCGTTTAAGGTAAACAGAAATTAGCAATTAGAAAGAAAATCAAAAATCTACGGATTTGCACAATCTGCAGATTACGCACGATTTTGCCCAATCTGCAGATTGAGCTGCCAAATCTGCAGAGCGCAACCTGCAAATTGTGCCGTACATTGCGCTCAACACACACTGAGCGTGGACGCACAAAGTCACGTGGAGACCATTTTGGACATTTCGCCGAAAGTTGCTCTTTTTAGAGAAAGGTATCGGATACAATATTACAGAGGTCTTTGACGGATTTTGGAGAATTTTCTTTTGTCACTCCCTTTTTAATTTTTTTTATTGAATCACGGAAGTGGGTCATTTTTACGCAATCGTCAAACTTATTCGAATGTAAATTTCCGTTCTACCGCCCATATTTTTCAAAATGGAAACAAAACTCCAATTTCATTTAAAAAAACAACCAAACATTTTAAAGGTTAATTCTACTTTTTAAAACTAATAATAGCGATATGTTTTAAAGACAATATTTTCCATTCAATTCAATTATAACCAGTCTAAATATAAACCACCAAAGAGTCTTATTAATAGTGAAGCGCCAAATCAAGCATTACTAATCGCTAAATTCGCAGCTCTACATAACCGTATAACTACCTGGTGGCCATGAAGGAACAACACACATCGCAAATATCTTTGCAAATATCTGCGATGTTACAAATTACAAATTATGTGCATGTCGCAGGGAACTTTGCCAACTGCGATGTCGCAAATATTTTCGCAAACATTCGCAAATTTGCAAATTTGCAATTTGCGATAATAATGTGAGATCGCGAATGTATGCAAAGACAATGCGATAACATTTGCGACATTGTACTTTATTTTCGACAGATAAGATATTTTCGGCATCGCAAATTTATGAGTTCGCAAACTGCGACGTGTGATGTCCCTTTTCAGTGTCACCATAATTACCCATGCTTAAAAATACAACGCAGGAAAGTGAATTTTGATAACTGCCTGTCCCTACCTCACGAAACCATCATTACGAAATAACAAGCTCAGGCCCGTAAGTATAGGGGCGAAGGGAGAGGCTGAGGCCCCCCCCAAAAGAAAAGTCCACCCAAAGTATTTTTAAAAAGTGCGTAAATAAAAAAACAATTAGCGCAAAAATTTTACCCTAAAAATGGCTTGAATTGGGCCTTCTTTTTCAAAAAAATCCAACTCCCCCCTGCGTCGCTGCGCGACGGGCGGTCTAACGTCACGATGTACATTTTCTTTCATATTCGCCCCCCCTCCCCCACAAAGTCATATTCGCCCCCCCCCACAAAGTCATTATTCCCCCCCCCCCCAAAAAAAAAAGGTCCAAGTGGGAATTTCATTACAAAACGTCTCCCCTAAAATGGCTACAAATATCGACATAATGTGAAAATTTGTATCGTTCATCCTCTGATTTTTTTCGATGAACGTAATATTTAAAGATACATCTTTCATATCTGAAAGTTTAAACGAAATCCCTCTGTACATCCTCTAGATATTTGACGATTTTTAGAAGTTTTTCTTTGAGAAAATGGTTTCTGCTATATTGGTTTGCGTGCAAACGCTTGTCCGTCAAACGGATGTCAACATTTGCCGTAGGTCATATTAATTATGAGGCAACATACAAATCTTAAACAGATATGTAATATATGTCGTTTACGTTAAATATATGTTGTTTATTAAACTATTAACTTACTGAATCAGTTTGTAACGCAAACAAAAACATTTACGAATGTTCTCTAGTGTAAAGATTTGGTGAATTTACAAGATTTGAAGATAACAATACCCTCTGATAAAATGGACTCGCCCGAGCAGTCTCAACAGCACGCAAGTAATTCAAATCTTGTACGATAGGCTACATGTACAGTTTTATTGACTTCTAATTGACCGGGACATTTCAGACGAAATAATTTCAAAGGATGCTTACTACCATTACCAACTTTATAACGAGATAAGCTTTCAGATATAATTATTTTCAGTTGTGTTTCCAACTGTTATGATAAGGCCTCTTAAATTTTTTATTTGGAATCGCCGCCGAAAAAAATCGTGTTTTAACCCTTGACCATGCAATAGTCATCATCACTGGTACGCGGGCTTAAACCGTATGCACATTCCGTCGACAGCATGGTCTGCCGGAGCACCGTTCCTTGGAAATTTAAGTTTGTTTGCGAAAAAAAATGCAACGCGTAGGCTTTATTTCACAAAAATTACACAATTTAGGATACCCTGGATGATACTCTCTGCTCAGGATTAATTTACTGTATAATGCCAGATTTGTTTCCTCTTTATTTGTTTTGTTCTGTTGTTTTTCTGTGGTTTTTTACGGGGTTCTTGCGCGAAGTCAAAATACTGTGATGAAGACGCTTTTTGATCACATGACATGCGCGATTGTGTAAACGATTTATTTTAACCCTAAATTTTGTTTCTGAAACGGACGGTTTCAGAAACCAAGAAAGGCCAAAATTGCACCAAAGAGAGTATCTCATCAATCTTCATTTTTTCTCAGGGCAAATGAAGGCTTCGCAATGCTTGATTTATGTTGTTTATTTATATTATTTGAAAGAGCTCAAAACACAAACAATTCAAACTGTATATACTTCTGCTCAAAAGATAGCCCATAAAGGTTTAGAATGCAACTAACATCTTCATCTACACAATTTGTTTTTGGGGCCCTTGAGCAGGCCCCGGACCCCATTGCGGTGCCCAATCACAATTGCAAGCTTATATCAAAAAAAATTGGCTATATGATGTTTTTTCTTTTCATAAAAAAGGAAAAAACAACATTGAGCCCTGCAGCGAACCCCGCTTCCAACACTGTTATGTTGCAGTTTGTTTTGGTTGTGCGCTGTTATGAGTATTCACCCCCTTTATACCCTAGATTTGATGTGCCTTGACATATTTATATACAAAAATGACAGGCATACATTATTTTTCACAGGTATGTATCAACATTTCAGAATATCCCCACCCCCTCCCCACTTTCCAACACAGATTTACACCACTATTTTGAGGCAAAGCTTCTTTCATAATGGGAATTTTTTCCCCTAAAAGGTCGGTTCTAAAAGCACGTCATTTATTCAACCCTTTTTGTTTTCATGCTCAAATCGTTTATTTTAAGTTACATGATAAAAACATGTAAGAAATTAGGTGAGCACAGTACTGTCATTTTGAGATAGTTGCCTAATGTATGTATAATTAGTATCGGGGGGGGGGGGTGATCTGATGGGCCATCCCTCTGTTCCATCATTTTCTTTCTGCAAAGATCTGGGAGGGAAGGGGGGAACAGGGGCACGCATGCCTCCGGTAACATTATTGAACAAAAAACCAACAACAACAAAAGAGAGAGAAGCGAGAGGGAAGGTAATTAAAGCAACATTCTGCATTAAAACACTTGATGTCATCCCTGCCGTATTATTATCTCAGGATCTCAACAAGTCGGATGGCACTTCCAGAGCTCTGTACAAACAACATGTTGAGATAAACTTACCTTGTACGATGGACATGCCGAGTTGTTGCTACTTGCAATCTACTTGGTGCATATGGGATGATATTGGATGGAAAATGCCAGCGCGAGCCTGAATGGAATAAAAAGATAGAATTCAGTACATTTTTTATTTGAACAATGATTTTGTTCAATTTTACAGAAGCGCATTGCTGCCAAGTTGAATTTAAAAAAATTAAACATTAAGTCGTTCGAACGAGATAATAAGTCGTTCGAACGAGACAATAAGTCGTTCGAACGAGGTAATAACCGCCCTGACACGCTCGGCCTTAGAGTTAAAGGGGACTTGTCTGCAGAGCCGCTTCGTGTGTGTCTGAGCGCCTTTGGACCCCATCAGCCTGCGCCTCCGAACGCCTCCGGACGCCTCCGACATCGCACTTTGCCGTTTTCTCGGAGGGTCCTCTCCTCGACCAGACAGGGGTAGCCCAGCGGCTTTGGACCCAGGCAGACCCTCGCCGCCCTGGCACGCTCGGTCTTTGCTTTACCGGGGCCTTGTCTTCGTGGGTGTCGCAGCGCCTTTGGCCCCCATTATACCGAAGTACAGAGTCGGAGGCCTTCGGAGGAGCAGGCTGATGGGGGCCGGAGGCGCTCAGACACCCACGAAGCGGCTCTGCAGACAAGCCGGTAACGTTAAGACCGAGCGTGTCAGGGCGGTTATTATCTCGTTCGAACGATTTATTATCTCGTTCGAACGACTTAATTAAAAACAAAATTAAATTTAACTTGGCAGCAATGCGCTTCCGTACAATTTGGACAAGGATCATAGAATTTGATTCGGTCTTGAACTTTCAAGAAAGTCATATTTTCTTGTCACTTTTTACATGGACAAAGTCAAACTGAAGATGTCAAGTGGATATATTGGTTGATACAATCTTTTTTAAAATTAATTCTACAGTAATAAATCCAATGTTCTTTCAAAGTATGTCCTGTGTCTGCAGTCTGCAGTCATTTCCCAAGCCTCATAATGGTACTACATATTGGCCTACATAATTATTTTGGCGTACTTTTGTTGCTGTATATTGTATAATTTTGATTTTATGTTATCAAATGAGGGCCATTTCAAGAGCTTTAAAATGATGTATATTGTGTCTCTGTAGGTGCTTTGGATATAATTATGAATGTCCAAACATAGCAGGTCATGCTAATTAGTCAAAAGTTCGTTAACCCGCATATCTAAAAAAAAAAAGATTAACCGAAGGACATACAATTTTGGTTCTGGTTTCTCAAGGAGTCAAGTCAGCACACCTAATCTAATTTTAATCCGTGACGGTCAGGTCCAACAGCGTGTTGAATTGACATGGAATGACCTTATAACATGTTAAGTTTAAATATTTATAGATGTTTTCTCCATAATATCAACAAAGTAGAGATATATTATTTTTTGTTTGCTTTCCAGCTCTTCTTAAAACTTACCTATTTGCAAATTTAACAAATATTTGTATGCAAAGATGTGTGTACAGTAAATGTCTGTGTAAGATATGTATCAATTAAACTATGTTGTGTCATTTTATGTACAGCTTCAAAGTTCTCAATGAAATTTTCTGTGATTAAAAAAAAGAGATTAATTTGGTTTCAACTACAGGTACATATTTATACTTTCGAATTGTTTATTAGACATGTTAGAGTGGTCTCATGTTTTCAACAAAATATTTAGAAACTGGGAGTTGTTTGCTTCCCACGTTTTGAAATAAATCCCATCCACCGCAAGGCACAATATTACCGGGGTATGTAATGTGACGTTGTGAATTTACTGGACCCTTACAACTACATCCCCATTTATTAGGCCTTAACTATTCTGCACTTCACTTTTACTCTTTAAACACTGAGCAACTTATCTTCAAGGCATTCATCCGTTCAACATTCACTTTGGTGCAAAAATTCATAAAAAGGATACAAAAGCTAAATTGGTGACTGATTAACAGCTTATAAAACGCACAGAAAATATGTTTTGAGTCCTTCCATTAAAGGAAAATACACAAGTTGCTCAACATATTTTCACCGGAAAAATGTTCTAATAGTAATTTCTAACATTTCCCCCCTTTCCCGCCACCCGTTCTGGAATCCTTTTTCCCCCATCTTTTCTTTGTAAGGGTGCATGTAAACATCAAAGAAGAGGTCTGTTTTAACCATCGCCCCTTGACTTTTCAAAAGACAGAGCCAATTGCCTCCTACTAAAACAACATCCAAACAGTTATAGGAAGGTTTCTTACCAGAGACCACACCAAAGTCATGTGACATAAATTTCACTACGTTTCTCTGCCCATTTATCTTTCGATGGCCACCACTGGAAATAGTTTCAAATTTCCCGCACTCCCATTAAAACATGGCTAATTCTCTTTAAGACTAATCGGGCAGAACAGTGCCTATAGGCACACAGTCTCTTTTCTTAAAGGTAACTGAAAGTTAGTACCCCCAAACAAAACGAATAAAACAAATTATATAAAAATCACTTTAATTCCTTTCAATACACATAATTATCACCTTGTCACTATATTATTTCAAGTGCTATTCAGACTTATGCTAAAGAATTTCTGCACCAAGTAAAAAAAATTGCTCCATAGGCCTACAATCATAAAAATGTGAAAAAGAGATCACTCTGACCACCGCCCTGCGCACCCCCCCTCCCCCGAACCACAAACATCCCACACACATTACCTATATATGTTAAATACCATTTCAAAATTATAAAGGCGATAACAAATTTCGGTCTGACCACATTACCACCTTTAGAATGGCTTTTCTGTATGCTAAACATGTATTGTTAAATGAATGCACGAAAAGTCTGAGCACAATTTTACAACAATCAACACGCCACGGTTATTAAATTGGCCGCCATGCTCAACGTTGGAGCACTAGGTTCGCTTAATTTTGACCGCTCATTAAATCTCAAGTTCATCATACGAAATATTCTATAGGGGTGCTAAAAGTAATATTAAACTCACCTTAATCACTTTTCAGCGTGCTTTTTTCTACTGAATCGGCTAAAAAACGTGAAATAACTGGAGAGAAAACATCGAGACTTTTCAGGTCAGCCATTTTGTTCGCCTCATGTGCGCTGGCCGCACACACGCGAAGCTGTAAATAGTTTGCATATCAAAGCTAAAAACCTCTCAGGTGATGGACAAAGATTTTCATGCAAGGTAAAGACACGTAAATTAATTTATAGGTCAAATGAAGGGAACATGAAGGGAACAAAATGGCGCTGAGAGATGAATCACCCCGGGGAATGAGATGAACTAAAAGAAATTGACTCCCAAATTGGCGGTAATGGTAGACCATTGATCTCTTATTGCTATAATAGAGATCAATGTGGTAGACGCAGTGTGCGGAGGTGCGTTCCGCGTTGTGCGTCGTGCTAGGGGTCAGTGGCTCATAGATTCTATATCTATGCAGTGGCTACGGAGGTGCGTTCCGCGTTGTGCGTCGTGCTAGGGGTCAGTAGCTACGGAGGTGCCAGGGGGGCGGAAGGGGTATTGCGCAAGAAATTGCAATCGCGGTTTGGGTACACTCCATTTTAAAAAGAGGTGAAGACCAATAAAAAAAGAAAAAGAAAACCATGTATACCGTTAAAATTTTCTCTTGAACAGCACTGACAACATAACAGTATATATTGTAAGAGCATTTTCAATTGTTAAGGTGGTTATTTTTATGTAAAATGCGTAAAAATATTACCGAAAATTTTCCGTTGGTTTATTGCAGCAGCTAACGTGTATGAATGGGTCCAGGTGGGAATTTCATTACAAAACGTCTCCCCTAAAATGGCTACAATTAACGACAAAATGTGAAAATTCGTATCGTTCATCCTCTGATTTTTTTCGCTGAACGTAATATTTAAGGATAGATCTTTCATTTCTGAAAGTTTAAACAAAATCCCTCCGTACATCCTCTAGATATTTTACGATTTTTAGAATGTTTTTTTGAGAAAATGGTTTCTGCTATACTTGGTTTGCGTGCAAACGATCGTCCGTCAAACGGATGTCAACGGACAGGAACATTTGCCGTAGGTAATATTAGTTATGAGGCAAAGTACAAATCTTAAACAGATATGTAATACATGTCGTTTACGTTAAATGTATGTTGTTTGTTAAATTATAAAATTACTGAAGCAGTTGGTAACGCAAACAAAAACCATTTACGAATGTTCTTTAGTGTAAAGATTTGGTGAATTTACAAGATTTGAAGATAACGATACCCTCTGATAAAATGGACTCGCCCAAGTATTTTTAACGGCACGCGTGTAATTCAAATCTTGTACGATAGGCTACATGTACACCTATACACATAGGGAATGTGTATACCCTGTGTATGTACGTGTAGTAGGCCGTGTTTTGTTGTGGAGCTTCGACCAGTCAATGCACGTCGCGAGAGTCGAATGAGATTGTTTTCAACGTAGGTGGCGCGTTGGTGGCGTTACCCCTTCCGCCCCCCCCCCCGGGAGGTGCGTTCCGCGTTGTGCGTCGTGCTAGGGGTCAGTAGCTACGGAGGTGCGTTCCGCGTTGTGCGTCGTGCTAGGGGTCAGTAGCTACGGAGGTGCGTTCTGCGTTGTGCGTCGTGCTAGTGGTCAGTAGCTACGGAGGTGCGTTCCGCGTTGTGCGTTGTGCTAGGGGTCAGTAGCTATCGGTATATCTAAACTGTTTATCGGGGGTCCGCATGACGTGATCTAGACTCGGAGTCCACTGCCAAGTTACTGATGACCCAAATTCCTGTTCAAGCAGACCCGGAAAGTGAGTCTAGCTCCCTGTGACCATGCCAACACGTCCAATGCAAAGAGATTGTAAATGTAACACACACGCATGCACGACGTTTTCGCTCCCTCTAGCTTCCATGACCTTGTATGTATTTCTTACCCAAAGTCACCACTCATCTCATCGTTCGACAGCATTTTTGTTTTTCATTAACTGACAATTCTGACAAGGATTGGGGTCTAAATAAATCATAATGTAAAATTGAAGACCAATTTGGTTTCTTCTTCTTCTTGCATAAATCTTTACAAATAGTATTTGATGTGTTGCTATGGTAATCGTTGCATGCAGCAGCCGGCTTAATTGTGTCAAGTGCAGCATTCAGTGGAACCACGTCTCACGAAAATAACAACAGTTTGATTCATTTCTTTATATAACAACCTGACGTATACATTGATGGAGCATCTCAGACCAACCACCTCTTTGTTACAAAAGAAGTTTACGTTCAAAGTCGTTTACATCAGATTATATAGTGTTAAAGCTCACAAAAATAAAAGGCCCGTGGAAATGAGTGTATATGACCTGTTTATAATCAAGAATCGCCCATCTGTGTCTATTGAATTAGTTGTGCCGATGATTTTAATATTGTGTTTCATCTCGTGTCAGTTGGTTGCCAAGTAACGTTACCCTTACGAATTTCCCCTTGCAACAAACAGGCGGCAGTTATTTTACAGCAGTCCATCAAAAGAGACCTGAAACTGAGCACTTGGTCACTTGTGTTTTTTTAAGGGGGAAGAAGTGGACGATTCTCTCATTTCCCAGTTAAATCAAGAGCAAACGAAATGGTTCATTTGAATATCCTGCTTCTTGTTGTTGTGGGTTTTGGTTGCGGGTGCATTGTGGCTGAAGTTTGCCCTCCTGATTGGCACCGATACAACGAGTCATGTTACTTCATCATAAAGGACAGGATGGACTGGTACGAAGCAAATCGCACTTGTGCCGAGTCACGAGCAAACCTTGCTGTCCCAAACTCGCCATCCGAACAAGGTTCCATTTTGGAACTGTTCCTGGATGCGTTTGATGGGAATTCCTCGACCAAACTTTGGATCGGTTGCAATGACATCGAGGAGGAGGGAAAGTGGCAGCACTGTCCGTTAAAGGGAGACACCGACTTGTATGAGAACTGGAATGATAACCAACCCAGTATTCCTCAGCACATGGCAGATTGTGCCTTACTGTGGTATCCAAGTGGCAAATGGCATGACCGACAGTGCTCAGATGCAAACTACGCGGTATGCGAGCTCCCTGTCAGCAAAACCCCGGTGTTCTGCAAATAGACCGGCCCCGACCGCCTCACCCCTCAGTGCCTGCTGCATCACGCTATGAGGGAGTTATCGGATGGGAAATCCTGCCGTTCACATCCCCGTTGCCACTCCTTCTATCTGCCCAAGCAAAAGTGATCGGATAGTAGCCCTACCGGACAACACGGTCCGTTCGAGAACATGAAATAAATGAGGTAACCGGATTTAGACTTTGCATTCCAGCAAGATTGGCCACCATGACACTTGTAACTAATTGAAATTGGTTTCGCCATCATAAAAGACCCATTTAACTCAACAATTGGACTGTGACAATTGTATTTCTTGTCACAACAATCTGTGCGGTGGACCATAGTGAAAAATTGCACCAGCAAGATGTCGTCACAGACCTACAAACTTTATAACATTTTAATAACACCACTCGCTTAAAGTGTTTTTTTTAATTATTTTTTTTTTTTTGTCATAGTCTAATCCCCGTTCGATAAGACCACATCACGCAACAAATTCAGGTGTTTTTTTATGACCCCAAAAGATGGACAAAATGTGCGTTTTGTGCATGAAAGCTAACTCTGTCGAAATTAAATTATTCCTTTTGACCGTTGAATGATGGTGCACAAGGCAATTCATTTTCGAACAACTCAATTGAAAGATGAATTGCCGGGTAGGCACTGTGTGGATACGTGCATTAAAGTCCACACAATGTCGCAAGACCCTATTGGTTTTAGGGTTCTCATTTTGCAATGCTTGCTCACTGATTTTTGCTCAGTAAAACGATGGCGTTTCAACTTGTTTTATTTGTTTAAATATTAAATCAAACTACTACAGAACAATCCCGTCAACAAGCCTCACCCGTCTCAACAATTTAAATAAAACTTTAAGGGATATTCATAAATACCCCAGACAGTTTCGCTATTCCTATTGGTGGAGAACGCGTCACGTGGGGGTGTTTAAACGGTTGATAAAGACACAGCTGAAGCTGTTTAAGACCGGCTGGCTTCGCGTGTTGGGCGCGCAAGCTCATGTACACCAATTTAAATTACGCAGAACGCAATTCATAGCTATTAGTAACAGCGCGTAATATGTGTGTACACGCGCGTATACACACCGACCGACGCGCACAAAACATTTTTACAAAAGTTTTTGGAAATTTGCAAACTTCGAAAAATTCGCAAAAGAAACAGTGTGACATTGTCTATAATTGTGATATTATATTGCTTTTTAACATAATATGAACGGGAATAAGAAGTAGTGACTCGTTCTTAAACGGCGTTTAAAACCTTGCAGGGTCGTGGCCGTGCGATAAAGGCCCTCGCCTTCGGCTCGGGCCTTTATCACGGCCACACCCGGCCCGGTTTTAAACGGGGCCGTTTAAACTCGTCGCCTACCTTTAAATGATTATTCATAAATACCCCAGACAGTTTCGCTACTCCTATTGGTGGAGAACGCGTCACGTGGGGGTGTTTAAACGGTTGATAAAGACACAGCTGAAGCTGTTTAAGACCGGCTGGCTTCGCGTGTTGGGCGCGCAAGCTCATGTACACCAATTTAAATTACGCAGAACGCAATTCATAGCTATTAGTAACAGCGCGTAATATGTGTGTACACGCGCGTATACACACCGACCGACGCGCACAAAACATTTTTACAAAAGTTTTTGGAAATTTGCAAACTTCGAAAAATTCGCAAAAGAAACTGTGTGACATTGTCTATAATTGTGATATTATATTGCTTTTTAACATAAGGGCATTTATGAATGGGAACAAAAGAGTAGTGACTCGTTCTTAAACGGCCGTTTAAAACCTTGCAGGGTCGTGGCCGTGCGATAAAGGCCCTCGCCTTCGGCTCGGGCCTTTATCACACGGCCACGACCCTGCCGGTTTTAAACGGCCGTTTAAGAACTCGTCACCTACTCTTTTATTCCCTTAATATCGAATTGTCATAGTTTTTGTTTCAGCTGCTGCTCCTCAATGTGTGATACTCACTACCACCATCTTCGCAATGCAATTGGACAATAACAAATAAAAACTACTTTTGTTTATACTTACAAGTATACATCGTTTAGTTTTGCTATGTAGCAACGTTGAATTTACTTTGTAACTTTGAAAAAATCCGCCTGTATATGCATGTAGGCCCTATTAGGCTTGAATATAAAGGTTTTCCACAGAATAAAGCGGACTGTAGCATGATATCCTACATTGTGTGAAGCTGTCAGTCATTGATTAGAATTGATGAAATTACTGTCAACCTTGCCAGACAGGATTTGATTTGATTTTATTTTACTTTAGCTGTGACTGTAGCTTAAAGGCACTGAACACATTGGAAATTGTCAAAGACCAGTGTTCTCACTTGGTGTATCCCAACATATGCATAAAATAAAAAGCCTGTGAAAATTTGGGCTCAATTGGTCATCGAAGTTGCAAGAAAATGATGAAAGAAAAAACACCCTTGTTGTACAAATTTGTGTGCTTTCAGATTAGGAATAAAAACTGCATGAAGTTTTTATTATTTTAGTGAGAAATTACCTCTTTCTCAAGAACTACGTTACTTCAGAGGGGGTCACTTCCTACAATGTTTTATACTATCAACAGCTCTCCGTTGCTTGTTACCAAGTAAGTTTTTATGCTAATAATTGTTTTGAGTCATTACCAAACGTGTACGATACCTTTAAAGTTAAAAGGAGTATAAAATTCATCTCCAACAGTGGCCTAGCTGCAGGCAAAATGCTTTTGTCCCCGGGGTAGGTATCCACATTCAAACCGTGGACCTATAACAAAAGGGATAATATAGGTCCGCGGTTGCTATCAGTTAGGAAAACATTGTGGTTCACGGTTGCTACGACAAAGAGTTGAACAAAGGAGGGTCCACTGTGTGTGTTCGGTGTGTGTGTGTGAGCGTGTCTATCCATTCAAACCGAGGACTTTAACAAAAGGGATCCGGGTGTTTTACAGAGCGAGGACGTCCTCGCTTCGTTTTCGTGTACAAACCCAATGGGGACGTCGCTAAAAAAACAATGGGAGAACAAAGAGAAGTCCTCGGTAAGCGGGATTTACAAACATGTGTGCGTGGACACACGGAAGGGCATATGTGGGGTCCTGACAACAATGGAACAATTGACCCCACAAGGTCATTTCAATAGGAACAATTGGGCCCCACAAGGGAATTCTTCAGAAAAGGGAATAATAGAACAACAATAGCAGTACCCCACAAACCGGATCCGTAAGGATGTGTGTGTGTGTGTGTGTGTGTCCCACCCTCCAATGAGGTAAACTATTGAAAAGGAAGTTGATCAAAAGAGGACACTATCAGACGAAAATGTGTACACCCTTCGCTGAACAGGGGACGGGGGGGGGCACTAGCTTCTCCAGGAGGGCAGATCTCTTGCCACACCAGTCCGGAGCTAAGCCAAAGCTGAGGTTTGGAAAGGGCTCCCGAAAGGTGACTAACCACTTAATAGTACACCCACTCTGCCACTTTAGGCTAAGCTTTATTCTTATACTGCTTATTGCCTCGTCCATCTTGCATCTCTTTTTTTTTAGCAATCGGTATTACAATAAGCTTTTACAGATAGCAAGATAAAGACATAAATAAATACAGGATCTTCGAAGAAAAACAAATAAAGCCAGGAGAGAAAATAAAATGATTAAAGAGTTGATCTGAAAGTCTTTGATACCGATTACGATTGACTCTGTTTTCATAATAATGATCTCGGCCGCAAAATGAGCAATGTCAATGTCCACATCATGTGAATTCAAAGGCTTCAAATTAGCCCTATACGGCTTTATTGCCATTCATTGTATGTTTATATTCAAGGCAACTGCATTGATACAATTTATGAGCAGTTCGAAATTTTATTATGAATCATGAATAAATTATAATTATAATCATTGGTTTTCCGAAGAGTAGTATTAGTAACTCATTCCCATCTTTCACATTACAAACACCATACCATTGGCTACCATAGAACACAACGAAAAGGGTTTATACAAAAACGTCAGTCTAAGTTTGTGCAGGCGTTCAAATCTGGCTTATTTTGATTGGGGCAATTGAAATGATCAATAGTGATTTACAGAAAAGCTTTTCGTTCTTGACTTTGATAGCAAAGCTCAGACGGAATGTTTATTGGGGTTTGGTATAAACTGTATAACAAGAGGGCCTAAGCTTTCTGAAATAAACAACTTTCCCCCATTAATTTACCAATGCCATCTTTTACTGATGTTTGTCCTTATACCACTATAAGTCATTTTCATATAATATTAATACCCTAAAACAACACCCCTTGAACATGCATACATTTAGCGCAGTTATTTAAATAATTTAATGTATATTTTATTTCTAAAATAAACCAGTATAGCCGCCTATTATTACTTTTTAATGAGATGCGTCGATTGGCCCCATTTCATATGCAAAGCAAATAAGCGCCAGGATACCAGTCACATAGTATACTTGTTACACAGTATTTGTGTTAAAGCAGCTCTATGAAATTGGGCCCTATCTCACTGTCTGGGCGGTTTATTGGGGTGTTTGTTTGTTTGTTTGTTTGTTCGTTTATTGGGGTGTTGGGGTGTTTGTTCGTTTCTTTGTTTGTTTGCTTGGTGATTTTATTCTTTCAATTTTAGTTCTGACTCTAATGCAATTTTACTCGGGGTTGTGTTTGTGCATAAATACGCATGGGTTTGTATTAATTGTGTTATTATGATGTTCCCTGTGGATTTATTGGACCTTATGGAAAGGTTTGCGGTAACACCATGTAATATCTCTAAATGAGTTGGGGTGGTTCTGAAAAAACCGTTGGTTTCAACTCGACGTTTCGATCAGTAGGCCTATGCTCTATGTCTATGGATTACTGACTCGATTAGCACGATCGAGACCCGACTTGAACCAAGTCTAGGTTTACACTGGTGTGTGCGTTTTGTATTTCCTCCATTTAGGTTTTGGTGGCTCCCCTTATTTCTCGATCGTGCTGTGAATTCTAGACCTCTGTTTTTTATGTCAAAACAGTACCATTTCTTGCACACAATGGAACCATGCATCGGACTGCACATGGTGTGAAGTTTGTGCTGTGATTTTGGCATGTGAGTTGAGGAATAGACCTGGGAAACAGTGGCAATTTTGGTTGTGTCCAAACATGGGGCTATAAACTAGTCCGATTAAATGAGAAAATACATTTAAAATAGTTTTCTGTTTAAGTTGAGTTGTATGTGAAACGGACAAAAAACCCCAGAAATTGTCCGAAATCCCTAAAGAGTACAAGTTTAACCCCTTGCATTTTTTTAACCAAAAATCCTGGCTCAAAAGGTAAAGTTTTGCCAAAACCATGGTCTGAAATCCTTCAAAAGTACAAGTTTAACCCCTTGCAATTTTTTTATACATAAAATCCTTTCTCAAAAAGGCCCATTTTTAAAGTTTTGCCAAAAACTAAAACGGTCCGAAATCGCTAAAAAAAAAAGGTTTAACCCCTTGTAGTTTTTTTAACCAAAAATCCTAGGTCAAAAAGGCCCCTTTTTAATATTTGGCCAAAAAATGAAATGGTCTGAAATTACTCAAAAGTACAAATTTAACCATCTTGCAGTTTTTTAAACCAACAGTTTTGGCTCAAAAAGGCAAATTATTTAAGTTTGGATTAGAAATTAAATGGTCCGAAAGCCCTCCAAAATACAAGTTAAAGGTATCGTACACGTTTGGTAATGACTCAAAACAAATATTAGCATAAAAACTTACTTGGTAACAAGCAACGGAGAGCTGTTGATAGTATAAAACATTGTAGGAAACGGCTCCCTCTGAAGTAACGTAGTTTTTGAGAAAGAGGTAATTTCTAAGTGAGAACACTGGTCTTGGACAATTTCCAAACGTGTACGACGCCTTTAAACAACCCCTTGCAGTTTTTTTAACCAACAATCCTGGCTCAAAAAGCCCATTTTTAAAATTAAACTAAAATAAAATAAAATAAAATGGTCCGAAATCGCCATAACGTACGAGATTAACCCCTTGAAGTTTACCAAAGATCCTGGCCCAAAAAGGCAATATTTTTAATTTGGCCTAAAATTAAATAGTACGAAATCACTCAAAAATACAGTTTTAACTAACAATCTTGGCTCAAGAAGGCCCATTTAAAAAAAATTGAATTGTCCGAAATCGGACGTTAAATCCCACGTTTGTAATGACCTGCATACTGTGCATACTGTAAATCACTGCGGCTGGCTGTTCCGCTCCATTGATAATGACCAATTGATGGAGATTGACCAATGAAAACGACTTTTTGCAAAGCAAATTATTCTCTGAAAGCCGTTGAAGTGATCACGCAGTGCTGCTCAGTTTCAAAGACAACATGGACGGCGTCAACACGTCTCGATCCAGTCTGTGCCAAACAATTAGTGCCAAACAATTTGAAGTTTTTTTTAGTGATTTCCAATGACACAACTACCACAAAAGCGTGATGGTGAGTTACTAATTTGATTGTGATAATGATGATTTTGATGTAAAGGATTTCAACATGAAGAATTTGACTTGAATGTGGGGCCCGTATTCGACACAAAACTACCATGTCTAGCACAGTACTCCATACCTGTTCTCTCGTCAGTTTCAAGAACGAATGCATTGTGAAAATTCCATAGTCTTAATTCTTACTCTTACAAATTAAATAGGTTTAACATGTTTAACCGAAATGAACTAAAACGAGATGAACTAAAAGAAATTGACTCCCAAAATGGCGGTAATGGTAGACGCAGTGTGCGGAGGTGCGTTCCGCGTTGTGCGTTGTGCTAGGGGTCAGTAGCTACGGAGGTGCGTTCCGCGTTGTGCGTCGTGCTAGGGGTCAGTAGCTACGGAGGTGCGTTCCGCGTTGTGCGTCGTGCTAGGGGTCAGTAGCTACGGAGGTGCGTTCCGCGTTGTGCGTCGTGCTAGGGGTCAGTAGCTACGGAGGTGCGTTCCGCGTTGTGCGTCGTGCTAGGTGTCAGTAGCTACGGAGGTGCGTTCCGCGTTGTGCGTTGTGCTAGGGGTCAGTAGCTACGGAGGTGCGTTCCGCGTTGTGCGTCGTGCTAGTGGTCAGTAGCTACGGAGGTGCGTTCCGCCTTGTGCGTTGTGCTAGGGGTCAGTAGCTACCGGTATATCTAAACTGTTTATCGGGGGTCCGCATGACGTGATCTAGACTCGGAGTCCACTGCCAAGTTACTGATGACCCAAATTCCTGTTCAAGCAGACCCGGAAAGTGAGTCTAGCTCCCTGTGACCATGCCAAAACGTCCAATGCAAAGAGATTGTAAATGTAACACACACGCATGCACGACGTTTTCGCTCCCTCTAGCTTCCATGACCTTGTATGTATTTCTTATCCAAAGTCACCACTCATCTCATCGTTCGACAGCATTTTTGTTTTTCATTAACTGACAATTCTGATAAGGATTGGGGTCTAAATAAATCATAATGTAAAATTGAAGACCAATTTGGTTTCTTCTTCTTCTTGCATAAATCTTTACAAATACTAGTATTTGATGTGTTGCTATGGTAATCGTTGCATGCAGCAGCCGGCATAATAATATGTCAAGTGCCAATCTGTGTCTATTGAATTATTTGTGCCGATGATTTTAATATTGTGTTTCATCTCGTGTCAGTTGGTTGCCAAGTAACGTTACCCTTACGAATTTCCCCTTGCAACAAACAGGCGGCAGTTATTTTACAGCAGTCCATCAAAAGAGACCTGAAACTGAGCACTTGGTCACTTGTGTTTTTTTAAGGGGGAAGAAGTGGACGATTCTCTCCTTTCCCAGTTAAATCAAGAGCAAACGAAATGGTTCATTTGAATATACTGCTTCTTGTTGTTGTGGGTTTTGGTTGCGGGTGCATTGTGGCTGAAGTTTGCCCTCCTGATTGGCACCGATACAACGAGTCATGTTACTTCATCATAAAGGACAGGATGGACTGGTACGAAGCAAATCGCACTTGTGCCGAGTCACGAGCAAACCTTGCTGTCCCAAACTCGCCATCCGAACAAGGTTCCATTTTGGAACTGTTCCTGGATGCGTTTGATGGGAATTCCTCGACCAAACTTTGGATCGGTTGTAATGACATCGAGGAGGAGGGAAAGTGGCAGTACTGTCCGTTAAAGGGAGACACCGACTTGTATGAGAACTGGAAGGATAACCAACCCAGTAGTCTTCATCACCTGGAAGATTGTGCCTTACTGTGGTATCCAAGTGGCAAATGGCATGACCGACAGTGCTCAGATGCAAACTACGCGGTATGCGAGCTCCCTGTCAGCAAAACCCCGGTGTTCTGCAAACAGACCGGCCCCGACCGCCTCACCCCTCAGTGCCTGCTGCATCACGCTATGAGGGAGTTATCGGATGGGAAATCCTGCCGTTCACATCCCCGTTGCCACTCCTTCTATCTGCCCAAGCAAAAGTGATTGAAGGATAGTAGCCCTACCGGACAACACGGTCCGTTCGGGGACATGAAATAAATGAGGTAACCGGATTTATACTTTGCATTCCAGTAAGATTGGCCAACATGAGACTTGTAACTAATTGAGATTGGTTTCGCCATCATAAAAGACCCATTTATCTCAACAATTGGACTGTGACAATTGTATTTCTTGTCACAACAATCTGTGCGGTGGACCATAGTGAAAAATTGCACCAGCAAGATGACGTCACAGACCTACAAACTTTATAACATTTTAATAACACCACTCGCTTGAAGTGTTTCTGAATTGTCATAGTCTAATCCCCGTTCGATAAGACCACATTACGCAACAAATTCAGTATTTTTTTATGACCCCAAAAGATGGACAAAATGTGCGTTTTGTGCATGAAAGCTAACTCTGTCGAAATTGAACTACTCCTTTTGACCGTTGAATGATGGTGCACGAGGCAATTCATTTTCGAACTCAATTGAAAGATAAATTGCCGGGTAGGTATTGTGTGGACACGTGCATAAAGTCCACACAATGTCGCAAGACCCTATTGGTTTTATTCTCATTTTGCAATGCTTGCTCACTAATTTTTGCCCAGTAAAGCGATGGCGTTTCAACCTATTTTATTTGTTGAGGCACTGAACACGTTTGGAATTTGTCAAAGACCAGTGTTCTCACTTGGTGTATCCCAACAAATACGAACAAGCCTGTGAAAATTTGGGATCAATTGGTCATCAAAGTTGCAAGAAAATTATGAAAAACCCCACCCTTGTTGTACAAATTTGTGTGCTTTCAGATAGGAATAAAAACTTCTTGCAAGAAGTTTTTATTATTTTAGTGAGAAATTACCTCTTTCTCAAAAACTACGTTACTTCAGAGGGAGTCATTTCCTACAATGTTTTATACTATCAACAGCTCTCCGTTGATTGTTACCAAGTAAGGTTTTATGCTGATATTTGTTTTGAGTCATTACCAATAGTGTACGATACCTTAAAATATTAAATCAAACTA